>OY764961.1:22273111-22873111 GCA_963668005.1 Melieria crassipennis
TCATCGAGTATTTAACTTTAGTCAAAACTGCATCTAAATGCTTTCTCACCAAACACACACATACACACATGAATTCAACAATATAGCAATAAATATTTGCTATAATAAAATATTAGTTAACAAACTTTTACCGAGTCAATGAGCTGCTTAGGTTAGTGAATAGATGAACGCTTTAAAAAATTCCACTTTATGCTGCATAAAAGTCATAATTTGATGATTCTTATGGGAGCGTAAACTTGGTAACGACATTTGGGCATATTTGAATAGCACAGAGTGGCCATTTTGTAGTTAAGAAGGATTAAAAATGTCTCAACTATAAGCAACAGTTTGCGGAAAGACTATTAACCCTAAGAAAGACTGTGCAAATTGTAAACTTAAACTATTTCATGGGCTCGGGAACTGCTCTGGATTTCTTTAATAACGTTTAAAGTTTTGAGGAAGTTTTATAACGGAAACTTAAATATAAACCTGACTTCTTGGAAAAAGCCAAGGTTTCAGTATTTTCCTAAGCTGCAAGATTTGTACTTTTGCAAACCCCGTAAAAAAATTAGGTTGTGATATGATCGGGTCTGATATGATTTAGTCTGATGTGATGTTATTTTATATTATGTGATGTGATGTGATCTGATCTGATCCGATCTGATGCGATGTGATCTAATTTGATAAGGACTGATGTGATGTGATGTGATGTGATCTGATCTGATCTAATGTGATGTTATGTGATCTGATGTGATTTTATGTGACGTGATGTGATGTGATGTGATGTGATGTGATGTGATGTGATGTAGTGTGATGTGATGTGATATGATGTGATGTGGTGTGATCTGATCTGTGGTGATTTTATGTGATGTGATGTGATCTGATCTGATCTCATCTGATGTGATGTTATGTGATCTGATCTGATGTGATTTTATGTGATGTAATGTGATGTGATGGTATATGATGTGATGTGATCTAATGTGATAAGGTCTGATGTGATGTAGTCTGATATGATGTGATGTGATGTGATGTGATGTGATGTGATGTGATGTGATGTGATGTGATGTGATGTGATGTGATGTGATGTGATGTGATGTGATGTGATGTGATGTGATGTGACCTGATGTGATGTGATGTGATGTGATGTGATGTGATGTGATGTGATGTGATGTGATGTGATGTGATGTGATTTGATGTGATGTGATGTGATGTGATGTGATGTGATGTGATGTGATGTGATGTGATGTGATGTGATGTGATGTGATGTGATGTGATGTGATGTGATGTGATGTGATGTGATGTGATGTGATGTGATGTGATGTGATGTGATGTGATGTGATGTGATGTGATGTGATGTGATGTGATGTGATGTGATGTGATGTGGTGTGATGTGATGTGATCTAATGTGATAAGGTCTGATGTGATGTAGTCTGATATGACGTGATGTGATGTGATGTGATGTGATGGTTAGCAGGAAAACTACAAGCCTTCCATAGCACACAGTCCACTTGGACTATTCTACTTTGCCCAAAGGGAAAAATATGAGAGGGAAAAGTGAAATGAGAGGTTGTGAGAGATGTTAGGGGCCCTCACTCCCGATTTTCCTAGCTTCTTTGCTGCCCAAGTTGCACCTTCTTCTTCTCGAGAACGCTGGAGAGTGGCTAATAAAATTTCCTGTCTTGTTCACATCCTCGAGGCAGGATTTGGTTCTTTTCTCTCCAGTCGAAGATGAGCACGCTCTCTCTAAGGTTACCATGATTATTGATCCACTGTAGAACCTGCAGGGCTGACGCCCATTATTGGCTCTGGTCCCACTGGTCCCACAGTTCATCAGCTATCGCTGCCAAGAACACCAGAACCCATGTAATTGTTAGGTGGCCCTTTTCAGCTTTGCCTTACACTCGGTTGCGCTCTTTAATGAGTTTGAACGGTCTTCTTTTAGTTCAGCTTGAGTGTCACTGCAGACCTCTAAGCGTCTTCCTATAAGTTTTTTCTCAAAGAATCAGCAGGAAACTTTCAAGGTTGCCTTAGACCGGCATTTGAAAGACCGAAGCTATCTCTCCTGTGACTACAAGTTTTCTTCATCTCTGTATCATCCAGCTTTAGGTCCAGAAAAAGGTTGGAACTGTTTTCTAATGATTTCTGCAGGCGTTGCATGCACAAAAAGAAAGAAGAAAATGCACTTACATCTCCTAGGCATTTGTCCTGCACTCTCTAAAAAAAGGACTTGTTTGGTTAACCGTTTCTGCTTTGGTAATCTAGGGGATCTGCCAATCGAACTTTTCACAGACCATTCATCTGTATTAGTTCCAACTAATTTGGCAACTAAGCGAATCTGAGTCCAATAAAATGGTGGGAAATGATGATTTCTTTAGGAGTTACAAGGACGAGGCCAATAAAGCAAACGTACTAATCTTCTATACACTTATGCTGCCCTCTCAAGGAAAAGGACTTATTTGGCTAACCTATTCTTCTTTAAAAATATAGAAGATCTGTCAGTCTATTCAGCTTCACAGTCTATTACTCCTTTTTTAGTTCCAACTAGTTTTGCAAATAAGCGAATCCAATAAAAAGGGGCATTGTGGAACCACACGGGCCCTCAATGATCATCTCTCAGGCACTCTTGCCTATGTACCCATACACACTAAACTCATTGAATTATGGACTTACTTCAAAGTAATAAACTTTTAATGATTCAAAAATTCCTTTACTTACTTCAATAACTTATTCCGTTTATTCTTGTAAATACTGTTGAGTTAGCTAATGAATAGTTGAAGCACAACATGTTGTTGTTGTTTGGTCAAATTCCATGATATACTCTCTACAGAACTGATTGAATCCCATCTACTTTCAATCACCAAGCAATTAGATGCAATTGTGTAATTTTTGTTTTTCGTTTCCCCACAGCCAACCACAGTTTTAATTATAAACATTTTGCCAGGTTGCTTCACACAATAATCAACACAGTCCAATAAAATTCGTTTTTCACTTTCCAAATGCCATCAAACACATCACAGACCTTCTATCATTATCACTTCATATCACCTGAATATGCAACAAGTCAACAAACCCAACACTATCCACCAAAACGCATTGTCGGGCCAACTTTAATTATCATAAATCATGCTCAGCACTTTTCTCGCCTTTTCACTTTTCACTCGAAGCCCAATCAAACTCTTCAGAAATCATGTGAGAAATCAGAAATTAGATACAAAAAAAAAAGAAGAAATGCTCACAAAGCAAATTCTTGCGCCATGCCAACCGAAACCATCCGAAACTATTTGTCTAGCATTTTCGTGCGTCTCTTATTAATGTTTCCTCTCATGCACTTTGCCATATCAGAAGTTTTCAATAAATTCACAATTTTTTGTGAGTAACTGAAAGGTCGAAAAATCCTTTTCATACAATGGTAGCCGACAATGGTTAAATGGCCGCAAAGCAGTCGAAAAGGTAAAACTGGAAACTCGTCGGTTGAAAAGCGTTAAGAGCATAAACGCCGCAAAGGAAATGCATTGAGGATAAGAGCGAAAAATAGGAGGGGAAAATTAACAGAAACGAGAAAGAAAAGTAAGTAGGGAAGCATTTTAGGCATTCAGGGCACAGCGCACGCTGGCAGGAAGGCAGGTGTTAAAAATTGTAGGACGAGCGTTTCGGCTGCTCTGCGTGTACGAACTCACAGTTGAGGTATAAAGGTCAGACGGGGCCCATATGTATGCAGCATGTGTGTCTACGAGCAGGTAAGCAACAATTTGATTTCTTTTTTGTTTTGTATGTGCGGCAGGTAACACAAGGCTTCGGCCATGATACTCTAATTGGCCAATTTGGGTGCTGGAAAAATGCCGAATTCGAGCGACGACGATTTTTGAGTGGGAAATGTGGCAACAAAACAGAGACAAGAAATGTGGCAACGACGCGCTAACTGTGCGCCTCATTAGTGGAATTTTGCTTGACAGCGGATAATGCAAATTTCGCGCAGATGGCAACGAGGCGACCGCTTAGGAAATTTGCATTAACGCTGGCTGCGGGCTTAGGGCCTGTCAGGATGTTTGGCTGTTGTGGCGCGTATATTTTAATGCAGCAAAGTCCATTTGCTACACGTGAGTAGCAGAATGGCCATTACTGTTTTTGTGCAGTACACTGAATTTGCCTTATACAAAAATAATTAAATTAGGTGCATACAATAAATACGTACAAAAATTTCCTACGTTTCATAATTTACAATAATATTAAATTAAATTGAAAATGTTAAAACATGTCGGTAAACTTTATTTCATTACTTTTACGTTTTAATATTTTTATTTGCTTTTTGTATTACTTTATTTTTGTATTTTCTTTCTTTTCACTTTTCGTTTATAGTTTAAAGTTTTATTGTAGGTACTTTTACTTACATTTTGAATTCAAAACGAAAAATTTTTTATTTATAATTTTATATTTTGTTTTTTATTTTCTATTTAAATTTTTCTATTTACAGTGGTGTCTGGATATAGTGAACTAATTTTTGCAAGGCCTGTTCACTGTATTGAGGTTGTTCACTATATCAAGGTTAACATTTTTGTTCAAAAACCCGTTTTATTTGCTCAAAATACAATTTTTGTTTTTTGCTTGAAATTGTTTTCTATATTTAGAGGCTCGATGTCAAAATTTGGGTGTTCACTATATCGAGGTGTTCACTATATAGGGGGTTGACTATACCCAGACACGACTGTAATAGTTATTTTCTATTTTAAATTTTATATTTTATAAAAAAGAAATATTTAAAATTTTTAATTTATTAATTATTTCATTTTAATTTTATTAAAATTAAATTCTTAAAACATGTCTGTATAATTTATTTCATGACACTACGTTCTTTCATTTTTTTATCTGCTTTTTTATATTCTAATCTTTTATTTAATTTGATATTTCATATTTTGTTTTATTCAATCCCTAAATTAAAGGTGTTTTAACTTATATTGAAGTTTATATATCAAATTTAAAAATTGTTCATATTGTACGAGTATTTGAGATTTTAATTTTTATTTAAAATTCAAAATTTTCAATTTTTTAATTTTTCGTTCTTCGAATTTCGATTTCGTATTAATTTTATTTTAATTAATTTTAAGTTTTAGTTTTAAAATGTGTAACTTTAAATTTTAAATTACATTTTTTTTAATTATTAGTTTTTAATTTTTAATTTTTAAGTCTAGATTTTAAATTTTATATATAAAATTTTTTATTATTATATTTTGTATTTTATTTTATATATTTATATTTATTTTTTAATATTTAATATTTTGTATTTTATAATTTATATCTTACCTATTTGTTTGAGTTTTAATTTCCATTTCTTTTAATTATTGTTTTTTTTTTTTTTTTCAAACTACAAATTAGTTCTTAATTTCTATTTCCTTAAAACTTTGATTTTTAAAGTTTAGTTTTTAATGCTTTTACTTTTAGTTTTAAATTTGTCATTTATAATTTAAATGTGTATTATGAACTTAAAAATTTAATTTTTAAATTTTTACTTAAATTTTTTAATTTAAAATTTAAAATTTTTTAATTTAAAATTTTAAATTTTGGAGTTTTTATGTTTTCATTTTAAGTTTTTAATTTCTAGTTTTGAATTTTAAAATTAAATTAAATTTTTATTTAATTTTATGTTATTTTATTTAATTTTTTTTGTTATAATAAAATTTTTTTTAGTTCGAACTAAAATTTACATTTCACAAGCAATTTTATCTCTTTTTCTCAAAGCAATCATTAGGGGTATTCTCGATGTCTTGCACGGATGAAGAATTCGTAAAAATGCAACCGTGCAAGACTGGAAAATGCTACACATCGAGAACGCACAAAAAAGCACACATTGCAAATATTGCAAAAATGCCGCAAACAGCCACAAACTTTCTCCATTTCTTTTTAATTTGGTTTTCGGTTGATCTATTTCTACCTGCAAGCAAGACATATATGCAAATTATATAAAAAGGTTGAAATAAAACCAAATATGAAGAAAATACGCTTACGCACACGAATAACATTAAATGGCTGTCGCACAATCGCGATGTCACACACAAAACAAGGGTTTTTGCGTAGCATGACATCCAAAAAATGCAAACTTTTTTTGCTTGTATTTTGTTGTTGTGCCGTTGCTCGAAATGCATGGCCATGTCAATTATGCATTTCGTGCACGATGTCAGGGTTATACAAGACATCGAGAATACCCCTATTATGTACTAAAAATTGCATTGCAATTTATTTTATTTCATTTAATTTCATTTAATTTCATTTCATTTCATTTCATTTCATTTCACTTCACTTCACTTCATTTCATTTCATTTCATTTCATTTAATTTCATTTCATTTCATTTCATTTTATTTTATTTTATTTTATTTTATTTTATTTTATTTTATTTTATTTTATTTTATTTTATTTTATTTTATTGTATTTTATTTTGTTTTATTTTATTTTATTTTATTTTATTTTATTTTATTTTATTTTATTTTATTTTATTTTATTTTATTTTATTTTATTTTATTTTATTTTATTTTATTTTATTTTGTTGTATTTTATTTTATTTTATTTTATTTTATTTTATTTTATTTTATTTTATTTTATTTTATTTTATTTTATTTTATTTTATTTTATTTTTCTTATTTATTCGGACAAAAATTTCCATTACATGCAATTTTCTCTTTTTTTCTTAAAGCAATAATTACTAAAAATTGCACAACAACAACAAATGCACAAGTGCTCTCCATAAATGCAATACGTGATTTAATTGCTATTTTATTTGCCATTATAAAAAAACACAAACAACACCAATAACAAAAACAGCATCAATGCCCCATGGAATAACAACAACGAGAACACGGAAACCGAATTTTCAGTCTGCACTGCACAGCCAAAATCCCCAATTGAGACAACGCACTCGACACATGTTATTAACCAAGCTTAACCCTTGTAGAGCACGAACCAACCATCAATACTACACGTACAGGGATTGACAGACGGCCAAACGGACAGACGGACAGACAACATAACAACCACAAACGGCTCAGCCAGTCAACACAGCCAGCGAGACACAGCAAAAATTATACAAATGTCAATAACAGCAGCAAAAGTGGTAGCAGCGGCAGCAGCTTAACCCGCGTCGTTAACCTTTTGCCGCTCGTAACGCAATCCAGCGCAGCTAATGATCGTTTGGCAGTTGAATTACCAAAAAAAAAAAAAACCGGATCGCAAAGAACTCGACTGTCAATTAGACAATGAAATGAAATATTGCAGGTGATTTCTGGGAGCTTTGTTGTCGCACGCTTAGCGCAGCGTTTACTATTTTTTCGCAAAGCTTCGCGCTAAGCGCCCACTTTGGCCACAATTAGCATTTCGCGTAGGTTCGCGCCCGACTGCGATTCGCTGCACTTTGGCACACGAGCCATTTGCCGGCAGTTTGTCAATGGTGTTGTCGCTGACATTTAATGCACAACTGCCGCGTATCCACCTTTGACAATTGTTGCTGTTGTTATTGTTGCTGCTTTTTATTTGCCTAAATTGTTATTCACGCAATTGTTTCGCCCACCAGCCGTGAATCATTGAGTTCATTAGAATAGAATGACTACTTTTGGTTGTTGTTGTTGGCTGGTTGGTTGGTTCGGTTGGTTGGTTGCTGTCTGTTTTTAACATTTTTATTTGTTAACATGTCGATAATTCAGTGTTGTATGAACTGCCGAATATGTATGAAGCAATTGTCCGACAATGATTTGCCAGATCATAAAGTTTGTTATGAAGTGCCGTCGATGCGGTGTGGTTCACCGACGATCGTAACATGAAAAGCAGCTACACTCTAAAAATGGTAAAGTGCAATTTTCATTGATGTTGTGGTGGTTTTGTTTAGTTATTAAATTTTTATATTTTTTTTTTATTGAGGAATGCTACTTTTTAGGAAAGTAATAGCCAGTGGCGAACACAGTTTTTCATTTTGGGGGGTTTGCGTACAACTTTTGGACTTAATACCATTGGGAACCATATTTTATACCAGCAATTTTTGTGTAGGGGGGTTTAGAACCCCCAAAATCCCTCTCCCTGTTTGCGTGACTGTTAATAGCTTTCCGCTAATTATGTCGTATTCCTGCCGGCTAAAACTCGACTCAGGTAGGACCTCGCCGGACCTCTTTTCGTTTCTGATACAAAGAGGATTAGTCGTTCAGAGGTCTGTTGTCGGCATCGACCTCGCTCTTGATGACTCCACAACGAGTTTTCTTGAATGGATGTTTGTTCCAAAATAGAAGATGTACTCGCCAATGTTCCGCTGTCTCGAGACGTGCTATATAAAGTCCTGTTATCATTTCATTCTGTCATCTTAGGCTATCTTTAGTCTTACCTAAGAACCTTTGTGGATTCCCTGCCCAATGGATTTTAAGGTTACCTTTGAAAGATCTGAAATTGGCTTCCTTCTACCAACCTCTTAGATCAAGCGAGTCTACCCAATTAACTTTGCCACAGTGGAATTGCTGAAACCAGCCTTAGTTTTCGGTCCGCAAAAGTTTTTGACTAGGACTCTAATAACGTAGACATATTTTTGGGACAGCTTCGGCCTACCAGCCCATCTTCACATCATCATCATCAACCCTTTTGGGACTATTGGGATAATACGTCAATTATTCAGATCTTATGACCCACGTTAAATATTTATTCGAATTATTTGTCGCCAGATAAAAGGATAATTTCGAAATTTGTGAGTATGCCACATAATTTTCTATACCCAACTTTCATGGCATGCCAACATTTCTACAAAGATTATTTTGGTTTTTTAAATTGAACTCCGTCCCGAAAGGGTTAAAGAACTTCAGTCTTAACTCTCTTTTAAATATGTTTGCTTAGCTAGATCTGTTAAAAAAAAAGTTGAAGGGCATTGAGGGCAAAACGAAATACATGATTGTCACTAGCAAAGATGTGGAGAAATTATTTCCGGCGAAGATTGAACAGTTAGCTAAATCAACTCCAGTTAATTCTTCTACTGCAAATAGAAAATCAAATTCAAATGCTCAACATAGAGCAGAGGAATTAGTCAGTTGTGTACTGTAAAGAGTTACTATTCAACTACTTAAATGTTTTGATTGATGAAATAAGCTCGTTTGTCCACATCTCTTCCTAATTTAAATATGTGCTGAGCTCATATAATGAAACTAAGGGATCCGGCAAAGAATAACCATTATCAATATGTGTAACTAAGGGCTCAGTAGGTAGACAGATTATATATCTATGATGCCCTCTACAAGTTGTTAGAGATCATCGCCTACACCCACCGACCTAATGAAGCTTAGTAACTCACGAGTAAGCTTAGGTAACTGACAGAGTTGTACTTTGACCAAAAAACTTACAAATCACTCAGCCAATTTGTGCATCTACGAGTATATGACACGACTCCAAATTATGGACTGGCCCTAGGGGTGTTGGAGAAAAGGTTCTTTGCAAGATCTCCTTGCTCCTTTACCAGTTGGCAACAACTACTGCATCCGTATGAAGGACGGCCTGTATGAACTATGCTGCGACTTTAACTTTGGCCAGCGAATTGTTGGGGTAAAAAATAAGATTTAAAAGTTGCATAATACTCCTAGATGACGTAGCTAGCATTAAATTGAATTGGACCATCTTGTAAATTAAAAACTTAAAAACGGAAACTTTGGAGACACTTCAGCGTATTCCCCAAACATTTCAACTATCATTTTTTTTCGGGCGAAAACTCGTGGCCTGGTCGAATTATACTTGACATCTTACGAAGAATTCAAATATTGAGTTGATTCCTGGATCACCTCAAAAGACGAGGCATTTTCACAACACGGAATTCGTATGCTGACTGAGATATAGGAAAAAGTCGTAGCTATTGATGTATAATCTTTTTGTCCCTGTTCACTCCTCTCGCGAGCATAGTGTCTCCACAAGACATTGTCTTGTGCTGGTTACGTTAATCGTTTGTGTTTTCCTGCCAGGGTACAGTGTTGCCAGATCCGTAGATTTCCTCCTAGATTTAGGAGATTCTTGACCTTTTAGGAGAATTTTTAGGAGGAGGAATTGTTTAGGAGAAAGTTTAGGAGATTTATATTTTATGTTAGGGGATTTTTCGGATCCTTAGTGGATTTTTGGGAGATTTTTGGATAACTGTGGGAATACTGGCAACATAACATATTTTGGCAACTATTTTAACCCTTTCCGACATGAAAATAAACCCGTTCTGTATGAATTGTATGGGCTGTAGTCCAATATATTGGACATTGTGACTGAAAGGGTTAATAGTCAAAGCACCCTATTGTGTTACAAATTCGTAAGCGTACAAAATGTAAGCTCGTTCTATCTCGTTCTCACTTATTGCTCTCAGAATGAAATCCCGCCCAACAGGGCACTTTTTGTTAAATTCATTTGTTATATTTCTTGTTTTTGTTAAGTTTTTGTTGTTAAGCTGAAGATGAATAAATAAAGACTGCATTAAAAAAAAATTATATGTAGGTATATGTATATTTTTATTTTTTCATGAGAAGTTTAATTCCTTTAAAATTACGGAAATTTTAAAAAAATTTTAAGAGATTTTTTTAACTTTTAAGAGGAAATTTTAATATTTTTTAAAGATTTAGGAGAAAGTCATTTCAGGTATCTGGCAACACTGCCACGGTAGGTGATGGGGCTACCATCCCCGATGTTGTGAGCTACCGTTCATAGCGCCTTCTATTGTGTAACGTAGGTGACAGCATGATGGTTGGGGACTGCGCTAAGATCGGTTTGGTGCGCTGGTGATTGATGTTTAATAAGTTGAATAAAATATTTCGTACTAATATTTCTGCATAATCGACAGATAAGTAAGACAAAAGAAGTCCTGTAGATTTCATTTCAGTGCCCCAACTTAGCACGGAAAATGCATGGAACAATTTTGAGCGAACTTACTGATCAGTCAGTCAACGCGATCGGTGAGTTGACTTAGAATAGAATATTAACCCTCTAGCAGGCTAGTCCGCCTGTAGGCGGGGTGTACTATTTTAGCTTTAAAATTCCAAACAAACCTATTTGTGTTTTAAATCGCCAAGAAGGCTTTAAAAAACAGTTCAATGCATGCACGGGAGAAATTTTTTTTATCATTGTGGTAATATTTTCGGCGCCATGATCATTTAAAGCGTAAAATTTGTGTCAAACAGGTGTAAAACTAATTTGTGAAACGTTGTGATTTTCAAAAATTAATTTAAAATATCTAGAGATTTTTGATAAAGCTCAAAAAATTACTGGTAAGTAGATAAAAGTGTTCTTAATCCAAAGGCGTTTTTAAAAAAAGTGTTATAAAAGTGAAAGGTTACAAAAAACCCTTTTAATCATTGCCCGCCTACAGGCGGACCTGCCAGGCTACGCAACATTTTACGATCTTTGTTGCTCATATTGGCCTTTCATTTGTTCAGATATGCCGCGACGAGGAAGTAATAAACTCTCAAATTTATCTGATGGAGAAATTGTGGAATTCATGGAAGGCATGCATTCTGAGCTCGAGTCTAATGAAGAGTCAAATGGAGAATTAGCGACGATGATAACGATGATAGGGATAATAGTCCTTTGGCCCCAAATATTTAATATGAAATTGATCAATGTATTGCGGTAGACAGCATTCCATCTGTTGATTTGCTCTGTAATGTGGTAGACAAAGGTTTGAATGACAGTAACCTAAGCAATATATCTTCAGTAGCTACTTCACCATAAGTCATTTATCAGCAATTACAAGCAACTGTGCTGAAAAACCACACACTGATGAACAAAATTAAAAAATTTTATATTTGATAACTAAACCGGCAAAACGGCCCCGATCGCCATTGCCATCGCAAGAAGAAAGCCCATTTTTTTAATCTCATTATGGTGGTTTTGTCGGAAATATAGCTGAAATTTATCCAAAGTCCAAAGTTTATTGATATGGCATTGGTGAATACGTATCTACTGCTTCGACGTATTCATGGGGCGACCATGTTCTAACTTCCTAAATTTCGCAGAGAACTAGCGTCTGTCCTTTGTCAGAAACTGCAATGACAATGTAAACTATCAGGTAGCCCGTCCAAAAATATTTCAAATGACCGGTCACCGCCACCAAAGAGGACTTACATACCGCCTTCGGATGTACGCTTTGACGGATATAACCATTTATCTGATTTTTTGGATCGCAAAGATAAACGAATGTGCAAAAACCAGAAAATTTAGCAGAAAATAACATTTCAACGGCTGACTTTTCTCTTTAAACTTTTTAATTCGTTGTCTCATAATAAACCAAATTTAAATCACTCCTTTATTTTTTCACTCCTAAGCCGGCAGGTCCGCCTACAGGCGGGGTACCTTTTTTCTCATCTGGAAGCTAAACTACTCATCAATTAGAAAAAATAACTTCATTTTCGACTTTTCTGATCCAAAATTAGCCCGTCTATAATTTTTTCATCGAAAAAAAAAATTGGCCTGCTAGAGGGTTAAGAAATCGAATTGTCTCCAGTTGCATTTTTTATTTATATATTTTTTTATTGAACTTCAGACATGCCATAGTGACTTATATAGAATTGTATACAATTAAAAAAAAATTTTTAAATTTAATTAGTTTAAAATTTAACTCTAAATGCAATGTTGTATCCGTTTTTATTTCAGCAATTTTGTTTGTGTGTATCATGTCAGTTTTTTAATAATTTTATTACGTATATTACTTTCAGTGCTAGAACGCGTTCAGCTCAATTGCGTTGGCTGACTTCACGCATATTGCGCATAACAACAACAACAACTACAAGAAGAAGAAAAACGCTAAACTGCCAAATCATCACCAAAACCACAAACAACACACAGGCACAACAAAAGTGTAGGGGGAGCTCATGCAATGTGCAGTGAGTAGGTAACAAAAAGCCAAACAATTCGACATATGAAATAATGTCGACATGAACGTTGAAAATGGTAAAAATCAATTGCAAAGAGCAACAACAAAACACAACACAACACAGCACAACATTAAAAAGTCGCACATGGAACACACCTAATTTTTGTGGCTGCAGCTGGTGTGCACTTAAATATGTATGTGTGTTTGTGCTCGTGTGTGTGTGTGTGTGTGTTAGTTTGTGTGCGTATAAGTACCTGTCTACATTTCAGCGCAGCTTTTCAATGAAATGCAATAAAAAGGCGGCAACCGTCGTTGCTGGCAAACAGTTGACAGCCCACTCAGATGGGTTGGGCCGCGTCGCTGACTCGACGACAACGACATTCAGTATGACTGCCTCTGTTGCTGCAAAGTGCAACCACTGCCCACCCAGCGCCGCCCCAATGCGCTCGCAATGCAGACACGCGCGAGTAGGCGCCGAATTAGAACGCTTACGTGTTGCACGCGTGCGCAGCAATGACCCGCATAAATTTCTTGCAGCAACACTGGTTGCAACAACAACTTCAAGCGCAACCGGCCAGCGCAATGTCAATGTCAGCGCGCACACGTGTAGTCAATTTGTTTGCTTAGGTTCAATTTCAATGATTGTCAGCGGTCGGCATGTGTTGTTGTTGCTGCTCTTTTGTTATTCTATCATTTCAAGAATTCTGCGAATTTTCGGCATGAGCGTGTTTTCATTGGAAAATTAACGAAAAGCCTTCACGAAAAAAAAAACACATACAAATAAAAAACCATTATAAAAGGACCAGAACTAAAGTTGGCCGAACGCGTAATTAAAGCAATCAGAGGCGTGAAGTAGCAGCGCCACACTCCGCTGCCCAGCGCCATGCGGCTGCGATGTTCAACGCCGATGGTGGCATCGCCATTAGCGCATCGCACCAATTTACACCATCGCTGCCAGACGACGCAAGTTTCACACACGTACCGACATATGCCGAGGAGTGTTTTTGTTGTTGTTGTGTTGTTGATGTTGCTTAAGTGTTGTTCGCTGTCTTGTGAGCAGTATTTTGTTGTTTTATTTGTTGCTTTCTCGCTGACCGATGTCGGGCCGCGATAAGCGCGCATGCGCGACCGCCCGCCGCTGCTATTAACGCCTCCGTTAAATTTCGTCGAAAATCGTTTTGGTGTGCTCTTTTTCGTTGTGTGTCATAATGTTGTTGTTGTTTTTGCTAACGCGGCTTTTGCTGATGATTAAATTGAAATTAATAAAAAATTGAATTAAATATTCACACAAAATTTTGCGCCTTTGGCAACAAATGCAAACAAGTTGGGTTAACCTAATCTAAAGCAGTCAGATGGCCAAGTTTTCTTTATGCTTTAAGTGAAATTTTTGAATAATAATTTGATTAAATTTATTAGAATTTTTGAATATTTTAAAAAATCTTTTAATTGTTAACAAATTTTAGTAATTTCAAACTATTTAATCAATTCATAGTTAGACAACTTTTTCACTGGCCCAAGGCAGTTAAAATGATCCTATTTAGTTTTTTCATAATTATTTTATTACATTATTTTAGTTTTCTTCTGAAAGAAAATCTTGCGTGACTTTCACTAGTTTTAAAGACAAGAAAAATTTAAAACATTTTAAATATTGTTAAAAAGGTTTTACTCTAACAAATTTTAATAATTTCACATTTTTAATTCATTCATATTTAGACAACTTTTTCACTGGCCCAAGGCATTCAAAATGATCTTATTAATTTTTTTCGTAATTATTTTATTGCATTATCTTAGTAGTATCTTTCTGAAAAAAAATTCGTGCGTGACTTTAACTAGTTTTAAAGCCCAATTAAATTAAATATTTTAATTTAAATATTATTACAAATTTAAGTAATTTCAAACTTTTTATTCAATTCATATTTAGCCAACTTTTCACTGGCGCAAATCAGTTAAAATGATAGTTTTTCATAATTATTTAATTGCATTGTTTTAGATGTTTTTTTTAAAGAATTTCTTCCGTGACTTTCACTTGTTTCAAAACCCAATTAAATGACAGATTTTAATTTAAATATTGTTAACAATTTTTACTCCAACAAATTTTAGTAATATCAAACGTTTTAATCAATTCATATTCAGACAATATTTTCACTGGCCCAAGGCAGTCAAAATCATTTCATTCGCTGTTTTTCTTAATTATTTTATTGCATTATTTTAGTTGTTTTTTCTAAAAGAAAATCTCATTTTCACTATTTTTTTAATTCAAATAAAATAAGTACAAAATTTTTAGTATTGTTATTATAAAAAATATTTTACTCCAACAATTTTTAGTCATTTCAAATTTTTTAATCAATTTAATCAAATTTTAATCGATGACAGCTTTTTCATAATTATTTTATTGCAATGTTTTAGGTGTTTTTTTTTTGAAAGAAATTCTTCCATAAGTTTAATTTTTTTTAAAGCCCAATTTAATTTAAAAACAATTTTTAGCCCAACATATATAAGTAAATTAAAATGTTTAATGAATTCATATTTAGAAAACTTTTTCACGTTTCAAGGCATTAAAAATGAGTTCATTTCGTTTTTTTCAAAATTATTTTTTTGCATTGTTTATCTGTTTCTTTTCGAGAGAAAATCCTTCGTGATTTTCACGGTTTTCAAAGCCAAATTAAATGAAAAAAATATTAAATGAATTTTGAAAATTGAAATATTGTTAAAAAACTTGTTGCCTCTATTTCCATATAGGAATTGAGGGATAGTTGAATTAGTGGGCATTATAGTATTTTATTTCTGCATAAAAAACTATTATATTTTGTTAGAATTTTGCCCGAAATTTAAGGTTACTAGATTCTATCCTTAAGAAGGACATACTGTCCTTTGTTAGCAGATTTAAAACTTCATTCTAGTGTTTATTGTTTGCTTTAAATTTTATGAAATTCCATTAGAATTTGGCCTACAATTTTGAAATACTAGATTGTGTCCTTTAAAAGGACCACCGTTTTTGCAAAATTCGAATATAAGAATTAACTATCATCCTCTTCGGTCCAAATGTTCACATTACATTTTCAAATTTCAAGTTTTCTTTCTGTAAGTTGGAGTCATGAATGGCAGCGAACTTTTATGAGAACTTTAATAAATAACTTCTTGAAAGATTTATATTTCAGTGTCCATGCGCCCATCTTTTTATTTTTTTTAAAGCAAATTAACTTCATTTGTTCTTCCTACTGTTGTCTCAAGCCAACTTTTTATCTCGCATTACTACCTACAAAATTATCATTAAATGCCTCTAACAAGTTTTTATTCAGAAATTGGTTAGTATTGTCTACGTTTAAAAATCTTTTAACAATTTTAGAGCAAATGACTTCTCTTTTCTTTCTGTTATCCTCCCAAGCCAACTTTTCATCTGGCAACACTAAAAAATTATCCTTAAATGCCACTAACGAATGCAAAACAAGTTTTTGTTCAAAAGTTGGTTAGTATTTTTTACGGTTACAAATCTTTTTATATTTTTAGCGCAAATTGTACCTCCCTTTTATTTCTGTTATTCTCCCAAGATAACTTTTCATCTGGAAACACTACACCTTTCTCAATGAATACCCGTAAGGTTCGATAAGAAGGTTTCTCAGATATTTTAGTTCTTCTCGACCGTTTCTGTCTGGACAAAATATTCATCAAGCAATATTTTCAAAACTACGCGCCGGAATAGAAAATTGTTCTAATTTTCATACTTGACCTGTCAAGTGATGTTGCCACCTCTGTGATGCAATATTTTCTGTCTTTAGGCAATCACAAGCATGCTAAAAAAATTTTGTTTTAAAAAAATTATTAGCAGTGTTTGTCTTTGGGTGTTCGCATACGAAATACAATACCCAAGCTTTCATTAATTAAGCAAATTTATTTTTGGGGGCGCACTGATAAAAATCTAAATTACCAAACGAACGCAACCGCACATTCAGTCATTCACAATCACGCTGCCGAATGACCAGTAGGAATGAGCTACATCATATAAGCGGCTAAATGGCCAGTAGGAAGAAGTTACATGTAAGCCACTAAATAAAGGAAAATGTGTACTTTTTCAACGTAGGAAGGTGGAAATCTTTTCTTAATTTTTTTAATTTTTTTTTCTTTATTTTTCTTTTCTTTTTTAATGTAGAGAGGCGGAAATCTTCAAAAGATTCCAAAGCCCCCTAGGATGTCGGCATACTATACTAAACTAACTAAAAACATCTACGCCTTCTACCTCTTCCTTTTCGTGGTACCACCGCTCAAGATTGGAATAGGTGTCCTTAATTACCTCTTCTCTCTTTATTACCTCTTCTATTAATTACCTTTTCTATTCTCGGAAAATGTGCTACTTTCTATGCGTTACTACTCCATTACAGATTCTGCTCTCTGGGTCGTTTTAATATCAGTAAGACAGACATGGAATAAGATCGGTAAGATCGGCAAGGAATAAGGTCGATCTTAGAAAAATTTTATGAAGCTATAAGTGCGATTGTCTATGATTAGTTTAAATTATTATGGAGCTGAACAAATTTTTTACTAATTTCTGAGTATTAAATTTGAGTTCGACTGTATTCTTCGCTTTCATAATGGGCCAATTTTAACCTTCCAGCATACCAACTGAAATGTTTTTATAGATACATTTTTATTACTTGTTGATTTAAGTGAAAATCTAGGAAAGTCAAAGTGGGTAAAATGACAACAATTTTTTAAAACTATGCATTGAACCATGTTTTTCTTACCAATGAACCAAAGAGATCTTATTCTAGGAATGTACACTGAAAACTATCCATTGAGCTTAACTCAAATAAAATTTCCTACTAGGTATTTCACACTCATTTGTGCTGCTCAATTCAGACTGCATTAACTTTTTGATATTATTGTTGCTGTGTTTGTGTGTGTGTGTAGATGGCTGGCGCTCGATTTAATGAATTTATGAAGTTTGTAAATTATGAAACTGAAAATGAAGAAGGAAGAACATTCCAACTGGCATTTGTCATTCAATTCGCCGAGGTTGATATTAATTACGAACGGCAGCGCCAACATTCGGTAGGCGACTGACGCGATGTCGAGCGATAGTGCGGGGTGTCAATGATTGCTGTGATGACGAGATCGTGCAACCGATACAATGCCGCTGCGTCGCCGACCGCCAATGATGATTTTAATGAGGGGCGTTGTTGGCTGCCGGCGCGAGCTACTGTTGGGCCCCCTTTGCCTCCTCACTGGCAATGCATGGCTTAATTTATTGTAGTTGATTTTAAATTAATTTATATAATTTTAATAATCACTTTTGTTGTAAGCGCCTGAACGTGTGTGGATTTTCCGTTATCATTGGTTGTCATTATTTTTGCAGTTGTTATTGTTTTGCTAATATTTTAATTAGTAAAAATCACATGCATGGATAGCAATATGTGTGTGTGTGTGTATGAGTGTATGTGTGTGTGAGTGCATAATGAAATACAAACAATCATCACAAAACATAACAATGGCGCCACATTTCAGGGAAAGCGAGCGCTTATTAATTAATCTGAACTGAAATGAAAATTTGTGAAAAATCCTGAACGTTGATGTGTAATTAAATTTAAAAATTACATTACAAAAACAATGTGGGTTGTATTTATTGTTCTATTTTTTTTGGGATACCTTTAGGAAAAGTCATACAAGTGAGTAGAGATACTTTATTACTTAATTAGTCATATTAGCCACATTCAATTAGAGCTCGGCAGGTTAAGTCAGGACAGGTCAAATTAGATGAAAGTTATAGCCTTCTAATAAAAGTTTACATAAGTAAGCACAAAAGGATGATTTATTGTAATACCAGATTGGAACGAAAAGGCTCCTATATCTACGGCGCTGGAACCATAAGGATTCCACTATAAAAGTTGATATCTCCCCAAAGAAAGCAGATACACCTGGAGTAAACTTTTGCGGCAGACCGTAACTCAATAACGGATTGTTATGGTCAGTTAAGTAAGTTTCTCCCAAACGTTCAGAGTTCAAAGCTCAGTAAAATTGTCAAGGTTATTACTCAGCCTAAGATTAGATGCAATTTTTCTCCGTACTTCAGACAATCTAAGGTCACCGCCCCAACTATCAATAAAAATCCGGACGGTTTCTTTGTTCCTAATTGAAGTAACGAAGTGAAGGATCCTTCTCGATATTCTCACCCGTCATTACTCTTTTTCGAAGCATGCCAGTAGGATTTGAGGAAGAAAGAGGAATATGTTCATAGAAACTGGTAGACCGATTTGGCATATGATTCTTAGATTTGTAGGAGATTTTTTCAAAGCGCACCCCATTAATATTATTTTTACTATTTTGTATATTGTTGGTAGTGTCCATAGACAGAGGCACGTAGACATTTCTGTCCATTGCACTTCAGATATTACCTCAGTTTTTGACTAGCATGTGTCCGGGTTCTAAGATACTTGGAGTAGATCTGCCTAGTTCCATCGTTGGGTGATTCTGTGGCCTTCAGTAGGCAATCCTTGACATCAAGTCTCCCAGAGACTCTTAATTTCTTTTAGCCAGTCCATTAGTTTTGAAACGATGCCCGACAGCTCGAGTTCTAGTAGCTCGTCCACCATTAAGGTCATCCTGTATGTTACCAGCATCCTGCTAAGTGACCATCCCGCTTAGTGACCAGCAGTCTTATTGTCCTCTAGACACATGTCGCAAATGACCAATGAACGTCCCCCAATTCGTTAAGTGGAATAAATCCCGTGACGTGGGGTTCAAATGATTCTCAAATTGCGTCCTGCTGTGTTGAGGCAAAGCGGACCTAGTCGGAGTAGTCATCCACTGATCCACAGATCTGGACACTTGCACACAATGTGATTACATACACCATCCAGTTTAAGAACTCTTCCCGCTTTACTGCCTATTGGTATTTTTGAGGCTTTCCTAGGTAGGTATGTAGGTAGGTTGTAGTGGCTGTCTCTGACCTGAGACACACTCAGATCTCTATATGGGTGGGGACCTATAGTTCTACGCCGAATCCAAACGACGGTTTTATCAATTTGTCTTTTACAATTGGAGGTTTTGCCATTGCCTGCCAAGAGCGCACTTGTGCGATTCTTGTAATTCTCATCTGCTTCATGTGGATAGCGATAGAAGCAGATGATCGTTTTTCCAGCCCGACCTATTAATTGAATCTAGGGCCTCTGGTATGAGAAGCCAGCTGGATCCACTGGATTATCGATACTGGCGAGGCTTTCCTAACTACAGTTTTTTTGTCACATTCAAAACCTATCAACAATTCACAGATCGGGCGTTTGGTCTACAGTATCCCACTGTCAACCAGACCCCTGACCCATAAATTTTTCCTTCTATTACTTGGCTCAGGTCGACCAATGGCTTGTTTTTATCTCTTCTTAACTAGACCATCTGCTCATCTACGTTATCCCACTTCAGCTACAGAGATTTCGCCTTCTGCGCGAACGGACGAGGCTAACCCTTTGGCATTTTTAGATGTGTTGTTGTCCATTAGGAGAGCCTCATCACCTGAACTGGCTATCCTCGTGTACCATCATAATTCTGTACTACTACTGAGATGGATATGAAGGAACCCGAAAAAGTGAACCCTAAAGGGTCCAATACTACTATTGAGATAGTCATCCACGTGATCGCCCTGTGCCCCAGTGAGTCACCTGAATATTTGGGAGCAGACAATTTCATTAAAGCAACCTGGTGTTTTGCCATCAAGCACAAGTCTGAAACAAACCCCTGTTTGAGTACTTGGGGTTACTTCCACATTGGAAAATCTTAGTAAGAAACGGGAAGCCAAGAACTTTTGGTAGTTTCCCTGAAGTCCTGTAAGTCCTTCCTATGAGAGAAGTCTATAAATGGAAATCCAAGTCTTTCGGCATATTTTCTCATACGAGTGTGTCCCATGAGCACAGAGACTACTAAACTAGTTAATGGAGTTTCGACTCAGGTTGAGTAGCTGCTTAGATAGCCTTCTGTTTGTGGTTGGTCAGGTTCGTCTAGCGATATGGCATGTATCTTTAGATGGGGGCGCCATCATAAGTTAAAAATATATGCCCAGTGACACACGCAAGGGGGTGTTGGGTATTCAAAACCCCTTAAATATTTGTTTGTTCCAAACATTTTGGTTGGAAAATATGCTTTTAATAAGTATTGTGCGAAGAGGAGGAGGAGGAGTACATAACCTCCAAAAAAGAGATCCTGGTTGTCGCATTGATTTATGTTTAGAGCCTTGCTAGATTATTAGAATCAAAGTTGCCTATGATGCGTCTGTTACAGTGTTGTCATATACCTGAAATTACTTTCTCCTAAATTAAAAAAAAATACTGAAATTTCCTCCTTAAAGTGAAAAAAAACTCGTTAATTTTTTTTATAATTTGCGTAATTTTAAAGGTATTAAACTTCTCATAAAAAAATAAAAATATATACATACATATATTTGTTTTATTGTAGCCCTTTTTATTCATCTTCAGCTTAACAACAAAAACTTAACAAAAACAAAACATATAGCAAATTAATCAAACCAAAAGTGCCATTTTTGGGGAAATTTCATTGTTACAAGCAATAAGTGAGAACGAGATAGAACGAACTTACATTTTGCAAGCTTACAAATTTTTAACACAATAGTGTGCTTTGACTATTAAAATAGTTGCCAAAATATGTTTTTTTGCCAGTGTACCCAATACATCATACTTCGTGATCCAAAAACCTCCCAAAAATCCACTACGGATCCGAAAAATCCCCTAACATAAAATATAATTCTCCTAAACTTTCTCCTAAACAATTCTTCCCCTAAAAATTCTCCTAAAAGGCCAAGAATCTCCAAAATCTAGGAAGAAATGTCCTGATCTGGCAACACTGGTCTATGGAATGGTTGAACATTAGTGCTCAGTATGAACGTAGAGGCTCCAGTTAGTTACCCAGTTCAAACTTTGACTGTCTCAATGCCTGTTTGCTGTCAGAGATCTATTTGAGGAAATATACTTTGTGACTAAAAAAAGTTGACTTGCCGGTAGGTTGCTATGGCACGACGAACACTTCCAAACAAGCTTTAATGTAGTAGATACACCAACTAGAGACCTGATTGCTGCCTGACCGTATGAAAAGATGCATAGAACTGCCTACCTAAACAAGGCAATGAATTTGTGTTACTTTGAAAAAAAAAAATTCTTTGAAACCATGGCAACTTTAACTCTAAAAATAACCTTGCAATATGTGCACAATCCGGACCACACTTACAGCTGCTACCGTCACTGCTGCTGCTGCTACTGCTGTCACTGTGACCATCCATGACGGTGTAACGAATCGCTGCATTTGCACTAATTGTAAGAGTCCTCGAGTCCTTGAAATCCTTGACAAATCGCTGGTTACGCTTTGGTGGTTTTGTCAAAAACTAACACGGACCCCAAATTATCAAACCATAAAATGCGCAACCTAACGACCTAACACACACACACACACACACACACACATTTATGTATGGAATCGTTTCAAATAGCGCATCTACAAAAATACAACAACAACAATGAACTCAACGTCTGCATGGAACTTTAGCTAACTAAAATTAAACGCTTGCCGCCTGGCAGCCTGTGAACTCTGCGCTCTACACACACACACACACACATACAGACATTTCCACGAATTGGCTGCGCGCATGCGCCGCTGCCGCCACAGCGATTTTTGTTATTCGAGCGTTACCACCAAACGGCCACGGAATGCATCGTTGCGTTTGATTTTGAGGCGGCCGCACGTTGTTCTTCGACAAAAATGAAAACGCAGAAATTATATAAAATTCTCAAATTATCGACTGATTGGCTATTTTCGTTTTATTAGCCAAACGCATTCGAGCCACAGCGGCGGCATTTAGCGCTTCGCGTTCACAACTAATTTTCAACTCGTTTCAATTCGCATTTAAGTGACGCCCTTCCGCTTAAGTCGTTTTGGCGCTTTTGCCTTTTTAATGCTTTTGGCTTTGTTGTTTTTATAGTTTTCAGCTCGGTTTGGCGCGACGTGGCGCTTTGCTGGCAATATTTTTATGTTCAACGTTGAGGCACGTTTCTTACAGTGTTGTTGTTGTTATTGTTGTTATTTTATTTTGCTGTTTCGTCGCTGCGCTTTTTTGCTGTCCTGCCATCGAGTTGTCCCATTACGCGCCGCGGCAAAACTATACATTTAAGCCGTTCAATTGTTGTTGTTGTTGTTGTTTTTTAGCAATTCAGTTAAAAAATATTTAATATGCCATTTAGCCTTTTTGTCGGTGGCAGTTGTATAACTTTTTCGAAATTTATTTCCAAGCAAATTATGCGGTTCACTTTTAGCCACAATCGTCGGCTGCTTTTAGCCAACCCGGCAGACAGACGTCGCTTTGGCGCAGTGCCGTTTGGTTGCTATGCATTGGAATATCATTTCGCCGTTAAGTGGCATTAAGCAGACATTTCAATTAATTTTGTTAACCATAAAATTTTGTTCTGAAATGGTTATCCTTTGCATATCCTTTGCCAACTATGGCATTAAAGTTTATGTGTTGGATTATTAATTAATGCGAGGATCCTAAGTGGCGTTATTATTGTGAGTTTGAAATATGATTTTAAAAATTTGATAAATTAATTTGATAAATAAATTTCATATATTTAGAATTATAAATGCTGTCACTTAAACCAAGAACAACTCATGGAATCGAAGTCAAAAGCAATTTAGTTGTTTTATTGTCCTTGAAGTCTATCGTTTTGCCTTTCCGCAGTGGAATATTGCGTGAAATTTTCATCGCTAGAAGCATTTGGCAGCTGTGTGATTCAATTATGTGTCTATAACTTGTAAACTGAAAAACTAAAAAAAATTAAGGTATCATGGCACGTTAGAAAGGGGAATTTTTAATGATTTACAAAATGATTAATTTTTCAGCTCCTTTATTATAAATCTTTTTGAAAATTTGTTTACAATATATTGAAGGTTTAAGGAACACAAACAATTTTTTTTTTTAGCATATAGCGTAGAAAAAAACATATCCTCCATTGCGCACACTTAAGCTCCTGATTGGCTCGACCGATTTAAAAAAAAATTTTTTAGTTGTTTTTATTAACTTATTTTTTACAAGTATTCACCACAATATTGAAGAACAATTTTTAATTCAGAGTACTTTTTCTGGGAAAAAAAGGTGAAAAACGCAGCCAAAGTTTGACACTTTTTTTCAAAAAGCTCCTATCCTTTTATTTTTAGCGTTTTTTTTTATTTTTCTGGTGAATTCCTGTGTCCAAAAGCTTAATAGTTATGAATATTTTTTGTTTTAAAAAGAAAAGGAGTGAAAAATAAAAAATTTTGTAAATCATTAAAAATTCTCCGTTCTAACGTGCCTTGATACCTTAAGCAACTAATTTATATAAATTTTTATAAAAATCAAAAAAATTATAATCGGTAATAACTTGAAACAATTCAAAAAACAGTAACAATATTTTTAAATGAATTCTAAATATAATGTTTTCTACAAAACATGGTTTTTATTATAAAAATTGTCCCAAATATTGTTGAATTTTTTATCGATGGTCTGTTAAAATAATTTTTTTTTTTACTGGATTATAAATAAATAAATAAAATCGTTTATGAAAAACCCAGAAAACTATTTTATACTCTTCTTTCTTTCTTCTTCTAAAAACCAAACCAAAACCCGAAAACCTGATTTGGTTCGGTTAACCGTTTCTCTACAGGTTTTTATTGGGGAAAGTTAAAATTTTTAATTTATCGATTTTGTTTATTGTGTTGTTATATCAACAACCTTCCATACTAATTTTTTAATTTTTGTTATCGATCACTACTTTTTAGAATGTTGTCATATGACAGCAACCATATAGTTCTCGCTGTAAAAATTACTTCAACATACAATTTAAATATTTCTTTAGTTACCAAAGCTAAAATTATTCAAATTTTTATTAGAAGTTTAAAGTTATTCGAAATTAAATTAAAAATTAAAAACTTTTCTTATTCGGTATTTTTTGCTCTTTCTTTCTTTACTATGTAAACATATAACATTCAAAAACCGTGTATACTCAGTAGCGGCTTAAGAGGGGGGGCGGAGGGGCGGACCGCCCCGGGCCCCGGGCTGCGGGGGGCCCCCGAGAGAAGCTTGTAACTATATAAAAATTTCAAGTTTTTCAAAACTGAAACTTGTAAAAAACTATTTGCGCTCCACAATGGTTGATGAAAGACTAAACCGTTTGTCCTTTTATCAATTGAAAGAGACACAGTATCGACAATTGACTTTGAAATGGCAATAACAAATTCAGTTCAATAAAAGCAAGAACAATAACAATTGTTTTAAAATTTTCAAAAAATTTTCCCTCGAAGATTGCAATTTTTATCTTAAAATTTTGTGCAAAATATGCAAATACAAAATTCTGAGTTAAAAATTAAATATCGCAATCTTAGAGTTTGCTTGTAAACTTGTGTAAATTACACAATTACTTAACCTCATTAAACTTTGTAGAAGTCAAACAAATTTACAGTTATTATTATTATAATTATTGGTTGGATAAAAACACATGTCCCGGAAATCCGGTTTTGAAGGCAATTCTATGCTCCTTGTAAGTAAGCTAAATATGGGCTTCTTACATGCTGTTATGTAGGGGAAATATGTTTTTTCAGGACTTTTTTTATAAAGTCACTGCTACTGGGTTTTCTAAAATATTTCTGTACATTTCTGAAGATTTCTACTCGACCCGAAAAATATACCTAAAAATAAAAGTGTTTTCTAGGGGGGGGTTTGTGTAACTTTCTTGAGAACTTTGGAATAGAATAAAATTTAGATGTATGAATCTACAGACTGAAATCCAAACCATGTATGTTTTCCATACCTGACATATTTTGGTCCTGAAAGTTCAAAATAGAAAATTTAGTTAAAAGACAATTTCCCTCTTTCATTTGATACCCATACCTTCATCATTGAACTATCGCATATATTTAATATTGAAATGTGTATCTCCTTAAAATGTTAAAGTCCTTTAAAAAGGGTCAGAGAATTTAATACTGACTATGCCAGAATACTAGAAATTATCTCTAGTTTCGCGTCTATATCAAAATTTGGATGGGTCTCGGCAAAAAAAAAAATTGTTTCGCACGGTGTAATAAATGTAAAGTTGGTGTTTTCACTCACTGCATCATAACTTTATCATTTTTCTTTCAATTCTATTAATGTTAGGCTTAATATTTGCTAAAATAGTATATATTTCATTTTAGATTTTAAAACCAGAGAAGATAATTTATTTTTTCTTTTTAAAGAATATTCGAAAATTTATGATTTTTTAAATTGGTCGAAAAATTCACATTGTTACAACTTTCACCGTCAGTAACTTCCCAAATCTCATCTGATTTGGGCAATCTATATATCACTAAAAAGCCACTAAGGTATTATCTTCTGAACGACGGACAGCTCGTGTTAATCGGATAATTCTTTTAGGAGATATGTGCTCATAACTGAAACAACAGGAAAAAAATCGTTTTTCGAAGATTTTTCGAAAACGCTTCTTCAAAAATTTTTTGGTTTTCAGTTTCGTGTTCAGCGGCCAAAGTTAGTCTAGAAAAAACTTTTATTTTTAGGTGCACGCGATTGGCCCATTTTTTGTCGACAATCAAATCCTCCTCCTCGGCTAGCTTAAAAAAATGGCCAGATCGTAGTAACGAAGCAAGATTTTCTGTTTTTTTCGAGATTTAAGATGGCATTTGGAAATGACGAATTTGCTCCCCCAAAAGTTTTCCTAATTCACGAAAGTTTTATCCATTTTTCATTTTTTTCTCTGGGATTCTATTGCTTTCTATAAAATTTCAAGCATATATACGTTTAAAAATAATTTGTCTCGTCGTTTAAAAATAAAAGTCCGTTTACTGTTCAATGGAATACAAATATTCAAAAAAAAAAAGCCAAAAGCATAACCGGAAATTCCCCTTATTAGTTTTGTATGCAAACTTATGCTGCACCGTTTTATGGGGCCCCCTCAGCCGTCGCCGCCCCGGGCCCCCGAGCACCTTAAGCCGCCACTGTGTATACTCATCTTTTTTAAATTTAAATAGTCAGTTTATTAATTTTGTATTATTCCCAAATTTGCAAACTATTCGTATTATTTTTAAACCCATAGAGAGTTCAGACGTCCACAAACTAGCATGCTTCCATTGGGCCACAAAATAGTGAAAGCTTTACCTGAGTTCAAATATCTCAGTTACTGTCAAAAATGTCACAAAATTCGATATGATAAGCTCAGAATTTACATATGCTCTGCTAATGCTGAATTTAAATTCTTAAATCATTAAAATATCTGAATTGAAAAAATTTACTTCTTTTGACAGATGTTAAAAATTTCAATATGAAGCTCAAAAGTTTTGTTAATCGTTTTTTGAATAAACCCATTGCTTGGCGCTCATACCCAATCTATATAGTTTACCATCTTTTATTAGGGTCCAATGAGTGGTTTGGTCATAAAAAGTATTGGGTACTAAAAAAGTTTTAAAATAGTAGCCTTTCGCTTGTTTTCAGCAAATCGAATCTTTCCAATAATAAGATAGGATTTTTTAACGCAAGTCATTAGTTGAAAACTATTTAAAAAAAAATTCTATCTAATACTAACAACTAGGTTTCCGATCCAAACGCCTTGAGGCAAAACTATGCATTTGATTGTTAACGGCAAAATTTCGTACATTGCGAACAAAAAGTTAGAAATTTTCATACAATTTGTACTGGGGTACCCGGATACCACATCATACGTCTAAGGGTGTTTTGAAAATGAAAATTATTATTGTAAATTTTATTATAATGTATATTTTTAATTATAAATTATGAACACTCCAATAAACCAAATGTGAATTTTTACTTTAAAGTAATGCATTTTTTATTCTTAAAAAGGCAACATTTTGACTTGAAAAGTTTCAATAATTTTTGATTTATTTTACGCTCTTTAAATTTATTTTTCATAAATAATATATTTGTTAAGTATTACAAGGTTTGGTAAAGCAGACAGTTTGCCGTTTGATGGGCTAGTAGATTCTTAGGCTCCTAAGGCCAGTAAGGCCCATTGTGATGATCGAAGAGTATGGCAAGTCCTATCTGATACTATATTCAATGGTGGCTGAAACCAGGGGCGGTTTCAGAAAAATATTTTGGAGGGGTTTCAAAAAGTATTATTTAATATTCATACATTTTTATGTATGTATATACCTTTTAATTCGAATGTAGTTTTAAAGTCGACCCTAATATTTCGGGGGGGGGGCTGTCAACCACCAAATCCGCCACTGACTGAAACCCGTCCAAGCTTCGGATCAGTTCTTCAGATCTCTCGGATCTCGACATCATCAATATTTGTGGTACAGAACAGTCGCATAGAAGATGTTGCACAGACTTTATTTTCATCTCATTCTCGCAGCTACAAAAGTGATCCTTATGAGCCGCCACTAGCTTGGAAATACTTGAGCAGGTTTCACTTAAATAAAATTAATATTAAATATACAAAATAAAAATTTTGATATTAAATAAATTGATATTAAATATTCAAAATAAATATTTCGTCATAAGCAGTTAAAACATGCAATCCTTCGTACAACCTTTCAACCATTTCAAATGCGTGAATTGCCTTCTTAAGAACCCTTAAAATTGCTTCTCTACCACTCTTCCTGTCTTCCTATCTCCTTTCGCTTCGACGAAATGTTGTTACAAGCAAATCAATGCGCCATAAATTTGTTTAACCGTTTTCCGTTGGCTTCCATGAAATCACTCATTATGACTAATAAAATGTTTGTAAAACGTGCCATCGTAAAACGAGCCACCACTCCAATTTCTCACACGTACTCGTACGCGGCCGATTGCAACCTGGCGCGCAGTAAAATTGAATTTTTTCCATTTGCCATTCAGAATGCCCAATGCCAAGTTTACTGCACTCGCCGCCAAGCCGCAACCGAACACAACTCCAGAACAGAGCAGAGAGCAGACCGCATGTACGCACATCTTGGCCACATTTAATGCCAATTTATGGGCATTTATTTGAATACAAAACGCAGAAATTTATTTGCTATATTTATTAAATTTCGTTGCGCTCCTCCTGCAGTCTACCGCGCACGCTGTTGTCATTATTGTTGTTTCTTTTCTTTGGTGGCATATATATTTTTTTTGGTATGTTGACTGAAAAGCGCGCATAGCACTGTTGGCACAATGCATTTTTTTTGGCGTTTACAATTGATTTTATTACGTTGACTTTTTGTTGTTGTGAAGTATTTGTATTTTTCTGTTACTTTTGTTTATGTTTTATGTGCGGCCATAAAGGCGGCAAAAAGGAGCAACAGCTGGAACGAAGTGGTCTCTAGTGAAGAACGAGAAGCGCGCCAGTTTGCTGCTTTAAATGGTTAAAAGCTGCCTTAACACACACATCTGCACTCATCCATACATATGTGTGTCTGTGCAGCTGATGATTTTCATAATGGTAATGCATTCAGTGAAAAGCAACACAAAAGTTATGATTTCTCATACTTTTCCAATCATTTTACGAGCCCATTTTCACAACTTAAATCGATTTGATTTGCCATATCGCCAGTGGGAATTTGCTTCTCGTATTCGATCTCAGCTGCCAATGATGAATGCAGGGTGGCATTGTATGTATGTGTGTGTGTGTGTGTGAGTATGGGTCGATATGAATTGTCGCTGTTGTTCTACAGAAAATTAAATTCATTTTTTCAAAATTTTATGACTTGACTTTTAATTCATTGCTTTTACTTCGTGCGCCGTTTCCACATTTGCGGTTTGCTTGTTGCTTGTGTCAATGTGCGCGCAGCCGTAATTAAAAATATGTATTGTGTTGTGTAAAAATAAAACAACAACAATTTTATTATTATCTGTACGTACTCGTGCAGCTAATCCGTAAGCTGCCTGCCAGCCTTTTTAACGAGTTAACAATTTGCAATAATTAAGCATTAACTTCATATTTATGCAAATTTCCATTTTAATCCGCTTTATCAACTCTGGACCCAGTGAAACGAATGCTCAAATATTGGCCATTGGCCACGTTAATCGAAAAGTCTCAGCATTTGTGAATGTTGGCAGTTAACCCATTAACCCTTTCGCTACAGGTTTTTAGTAAGGAAAGTTAAAATTTTAAATTTTAAGTCTTAGGCTTCTATGTGGATATATTAGCAACATTCCATAAGAAATTTTTTAATTTTTATACTCGGACCCTGTATTTTAGAGTGTTTTTCTATGAGAGCAACCACATTGTTGTGGCTGTAATAATTACTCAAACATTAAACTTTTTACGCATAACGAAAATTTGAATATTTCTTCATTTACTTCAGCCAAAATTAAAAAAAAAAATTATCTAAATTGAAAGAAAACGTCAAATTAAAAAGTTCTCTAATTTTGTTCTGCTTCTTTTTCTTTTACTATGTCAAGATATACCATTAAAAACCCTGTATACTTCTCTTCTTTAAACTTAAATATACAGTTTATTAATTTCGTATTTTTCCTAAAACTTCGAACTATTCTACAGACCGAAAAAAAATGTATTCTTGCAACCATAGAGGATGCAGACGTCCACAAAGTAGCATGTTGCCATATGGCAACAAAATAGCGAAAGGGTTAATAACTGCTGGGTATGTAAGGACCTACAATACAGTGTGAAAAGTTCTGTCTCCGAACTGAAAAGAGATTTTACACTGGTTTTTTTCTTTTGTAAAGTGTTAACCCTTTCGACACCGAATTTTACCCTGTTTTTAGATATTACTTTTAGGTATTTTAATCATGAAACATTTGGCTAAGGAGTGTTCGCACGACATTTGAAGTCGCGAAGCCTCTTTGTTAGAGTTCTAGAGCTAGTTTACTTTTGAAAAAGTTTGGCTTAAAACGGGTTAAATAAATTTTGTATAAATATTTTTTAATTACAAAAAAATTATGTAATATTTATGGAAAAATACAAAATTATCACATTTTGATTTTATTTAACCATTATTAAAGAAACAGGGTTTTGATCAAACGTGCCCAATTCGTAGACTTCAATTAGAACATAAATCTTCCCTGATATCGATGCAAATTATTGGAAATTATTTTGGGGATAACAGCAAAATGTTTTTAATTTTCTTTGAATACTAAAAAATATTATAAAAATATTAATTTGTTGGTACCTACTTAAATTTAACCCATAAATCAATCGTAGCTTTTGCTATAAGATGACAAATAGGTGAAGCCTGAGAACGACAACTTTGGGGTCGAAAGGGTAAAGCAAAGTTTTTTAATTGAATATCCTTAATTTGTTACTCGACCAGTGACACAGGAGAGAGCGATTTTGGGTTTTCAAACCCTCCCAAATACCTGTTTGTTATAGAAATTTGGGGTGGAAAATATGGTTTCAACTGGTATTGGGCTCAAAACTTTTGTACAAAATATCATTCAAATGAAATCCTGTGCGGGCCACTCTACTGGACTGTAAAGCTTTCCAATGTCAGAAAACCCCATTGCTGCACTTTAGTCTGTCGTATTTTTTCTATTATAAATTTGTTTAAAAATTTTTATTTAAAAAAAATAAGAATTTTTTTCAATAAATAAACTTCAAATGTTTAATTTGCATTTTTGAAATACATCTATCGGTTACTCTGGGTTACTCTATGGTTTTTTTTATATTTTTTTTAAATTTAAAATTAAAAAAATTAAAAATTTGTTTACATAAGTAAATTTAACATTTGCAATTTGCATTTTTTAAATACATCTTTCGGTTACTCTCTGTTACTCTGTCGTTTTTTCTATATTTGTTTAAAAATTTTAAATTTAAAATATTAAAAATTTTTTTAAATTTTAATTGTTTTCAATTTGCATTTTTTAAATACATCTATCGGTTACTCTGTAGTTTTTTTATATTTGTTTAAAAAATTAGAATTAAAAAAAATAAACTTTTTTTTAAATAAGTAAACTTAACATTTGCAATTTGCATTTTTGAAATACATCTATCGGTTACTCTGTCGTTTTTTCTATATTTGTTTAAAAATTTTAAATATTAAAAATTTTTTTAAATTTTAATTTTTTTCAATTTGCATTTTTTAAGTACATTTATCAGTTACTCTGTAGTTTTTTTCTATATTTGTTTAAAAATTTAAAATTAAAAAAAATAAACTTTTTTTAAATAAGTAAACTTGACATTTTCAATTTTCATTTTTGAAATATGGGTTGGAAAATATTTCATATTTTTTCGTGTAGATTTTGTACCGAATAGAATCGCAGAAAAATGCCTTTAAAAAACGATCTTTTAGACGCTAATGGGTTAATACAAGCAATCGCGCACGCAACGTGGGGGTTTGGGGTTTGAATCTCCTTCGAAATACCTGTCTGTTACTAAATTGTGGGTGAAATAAATATTTTGAATGATGTTGGGGTCGAAAGTTATATACAAAACGCATTATTATTATTATTAATAATTAATTATATTATTATTATTATTATGTGTTCCATGGTTTCTTAATAAAAGATAACTTAAAAACAAGTTCCAAAGTTTGTTGTTTTTATTTCATTCAATCCAAAAGTTCAATATGGTGAAGTCAGATTAGCTCTCCAACACATCCTTTCATAGACTATTCAATCAAATGGATCATCATCAGTACTCAAGTTTTTTGTTTTTCATTTCATTTCATTTCATTTATTGAACCAAGCGATACAGTGATCTACAGGCTAGAAAATTAATACAATAAATAACACTTACGAAGTCAGATTAGCTCTCCAACACATCCTTTCATAGACTATTCAATCAAATGGATCATAATTACTTTGTTTTAGGTTTTCCAATTACAATTTTCATTATAATAACTCAAAATGTTGACGATTCCAATGGAAAATACTTGTTTGATCTCATTAGTGTTCAATTGTGTTGGTAGCCGTTTGACATAAATCAACAAATCTCTAAACAAAAACTTGAACTCGTGAACTGTAAAAAGAACAAAAATAACCACAAAGAAAGAGGAAAAGAAAATTAAACTACAAAATGATCAATTACCAAAAATCCAAAGCAAAGAATACCCAATAATATACGAACCACACTCAAGTAGGCGTAATTTATTGAAGCACCAGCGAGAAGCTGGTAATTGAAAGGCTGGCAAGAAGAAGGTGAACGCAAAGCAATAAATTATTTATTATCAATTGTGTGCAGAGATTAGCCGTTTCATACTCCAACAAAAAAATGACAACAACAATAAAGATGACACATGCGAGTACAGCCCAAAGGTTTCTCAACTGGTGGAAACAGCGGAGACAAGTTCGAGTCTTCACTCAGCACAGATAATAAAAACATGATTTGCTTTTTCTTTTAGTTCTTTTTGGGTTGTTTAAAGTACAACCAAACTTCTGACAAACTAACCCTTGCCCAAAACAGCGGACAGACACTTGACAATAACAACAACAAAGCCACAAAATGCAACAGCAAGTGACGCGCTTATCAGACGCGCGCACTTTCACGCGCCGGACCCCGCTGTGACTGCAACGCCGCAGATAGACACGAATGCTGCGACAGTGCGATAGACAGACTCCTCGGCAGACAGGCAGTCACAAAGTTGAGCCAAGTCTCCAGAGACACGGCAACACTGTATCGCATAAACTTCCATTGAGGAACAACGCAGCGTCTTCCTTGCTGCAACCAAAAAAACAAAAAAAACGAGTAGAGAAATACCGCCGAAAGATCTTTAATCGAATTTATATTAAGACCTTTTTGCCTCTGACTTTTCAGGCAAATGATATGCAGGAAGCGCCGATCCACTCACACATCCTTGCCGAGTGTTGCGGCAGCCGTTGTCGTAACGCTTTTGCCTTTTGCTGCCAAGTTGTACGACAAAAGCTGCGGAATTTATGACCCCCCGCTGGTTTTATCGACGCCTTTGCGACACACACCCCAGCCGCCGCAATCGATGCTTTGTTTTTTTTGCCCCTTAAAATGTTTTATTTTTTTTTTATTTTATTTAGTTTTCAGTTTGCTGTCGCACCAATGCAACGCGCGATTGAAAAGTAGTTGAAAGACACACTTTTATTTTGTATGTTATTTAATTTTGTATCTTCTGCTCTTCGCACAGATAAAGCGATATCCACACACAACACGCACACATACATAAATACATACATACTCGTATCTATGGTTTATGATGCTTCGTTTTCATTTTTCATGGGTCCATTATCGGCTGCATTTATTTCGATATATCGAGGATTTTTTGTGATCGCAGTCTCAACGTTTTTGCCTGCTCATCTACTTCAATCAATTGTAGTTGTTTTTGTTGTGGTTGCATGTTTTGTTCTGGTCATTGTTAATATTTTAGGGTTGGGTCCAAAGTTGACCTTTGACAATGTGGCACCGATCCTTGGTCATTGCTGGTATCTGATGAGTCGATATGCTGGCATTGGATTATTTATGGACACCATTTCCACCGTGGCGAATCTTTTGCACGGTTCGTTAAATTGATTGAATAAAAAATGTTGCATTTTGAAATTTTTTTCAATGGGTTTGATGCGTTTTCTTGATGTGGGTCATGATCCAATTGAAGAAAAGTAGTTAAAATTTAGGCCATGTAGCATGAAACTAATTCTGGAATAAGTATGTTACTAACATTTTGTGATAAGGTTGCAAAATAAAAATAAATGGTAAAGATGAGTTATGCTATAAAAAGTTTCACACTTTAATGAATTTGAAATCAATCCAAAGGATCGCACTATTTTCTATTTATCAGCATATTAAATGGACTTAAAATTTGATGTGTTTATGTATTAAATATATATAAATATATTAAACATTTTCAAAACATACACACATATTCTGCAGACCACTGGAAATTATCCAGGTCTGAAGTTATCCAAATGGTTTGACGATTCCTGGGGGGCATCTGTATTTCAAACTGGTTCTGAAGATTCCTGGAAGTTATTGCATCTGAAGTTTCAAATAGTTCTGACGATTCCTGGAGACCATGTGGATCACTCATTTCATCTGAAGTTGCCCCAATGACTCTGATGATTCATGGAGGTTATGGCATCTGAAGTTCCAAGTGGTTCTAATGATTCATAGAGGTTATTGTATTTTAAGTTACCCAAATGGTATTAAGAATCCTGAAGATAACGTGGATGACTCAGGCATTGCACCTGAAGTTATCGAGGTAGTTCTGACGATTTCTGGATGTTATTGTATTTGAAGCTTCAAGTGGTTTTAAGATTAATAGAGGTTATTGTGTTTGAAGTTCCAAGTGGATCTAAGGATTAATGGAGGTTATTGTATTTTAAGTTACCCAATTGGTACTATGGTTTCCTGGAGATCACCTGGATCACTTAGGTCATTGCATTTGAAGTTATACCAATGACTGTGACTCTTTCTGGAAGTTATTGCATCTGAAGTTCCAAGTGATTCTGCCATTCCTGGAGGTTATAGCATTTGAAGTTATCCAAAATTTATTTTCGATTCTTAGAGACCACCTGGATCACTCAGGTCACAGCATCTGAAGCTGTTCCAATGATTCTGACGCTTCCTGGAGGTTATTGCATTTGGAGTTCGAAGTGGTTCTAACGATTCCTGGTGGTTATTGCATTTGAAGTTATCCAAATATTATTTTCGATTCTCGGAGACCACCTGGATCACTCAGGTCACAGCATCTGAAGCTGTTCTAATGATTCTGACGCTTCCTAAAGGTTATTGCTTTTGAAGTTCGTAGTGGTTCTAACGATTCCTGGACGTTGCATTGCATTGAAGTTATCCAAATATTATTTTCGATTCCTGGAGATCACCTGGATCGCTCAGGTCACAGCATCTGAAGCTGTTCCAATGATTCTGACGCTTCTTGGAGGTTATTGAATTTGAAGTTCGTAGTGGTTCTAACGATGCCTGCTGGTTATTGCATTTGAAGTTATCCAAATATTATTTTCGATTCTTGTAGACCACCGGTATCACTCAGGTCACAGCATCTGAAGTTGTTCCAATGATTCTGATGCTTCCTGAAGGTTATTGCTTTTGAAGTTCCAAGAGGTTCTAACGATTCCTGGAGGTTATTGCATTTGAAGTTATCCAAATAGTATTGTCGATTCTTGTAGACCACCTGGATCACTCAGGTCACAGCATCTGAAGCTGTTCCAATGATTCTGACGCTTCCTGGAGGTTATTGCATATGAAGTTCCAAGCGGTTCTGACGATTCCTAGAAGTTATTAATTTGAAGTTATCCAAGAGATAACCTGGATCACTCAGGTCACAGCATCTGAGGCTGTTCCAATGATTCTGACGCTTCCTGAAGGTTATTGCTTTTGAAGTTCCAAGTGGTTTTAACGATTCCTGGAGGTTATTGCATTTGAGGTTATCCAGATATTATTGTCGATTCCAGGAGATCACCTGGATCACTCCGGTCACAGCATCTGAACCTGTTGCAATGATTTTGACGCTTCCTGAAGGTTATTGCTTTTGAAGTTCCAAGTGGTTCTAACGATTCCTGGAGGTTATTGCATTTGAAGTTATCCAAATATTATTTTTGACTCCTGGAGACCACCTGGATCACTCAGGTCACAGCATCTGAAGTTGTTCCAATGATTCTGACGTTTCCTGGACGTTATTGCATTTGGAGTTCGAAGTGGTTCTAACGATTCCTGGAGGTTATTGCATTTGAAGTTATCCAAATATTATTGTCGATTCCTGGAGATCACCTGGATCACTTAGGTCATTGCATTTGAAGTTATACCAATGACTGTGCCGCTTCCTGGAGGTTATGGCATCTGAAGTTCCAAGTGGCTCAAACGATTCCTGGAGGTTATTGCATTTTAAGTTATCCAAATGATATTGTCGATTCCTGGAGACCACCTGGATCACTCATGTCACAGCATCTGAAGTTGTCCCAATGATTCTGACCATTCCTAGAGGTTATTGCATCTGAAGTTCCAAGTGGTTCTAAGGATTAATGGATGTTATTGTAGTTTAAGTTATCTAAATTGTGTTAAGCACTCCTGGAGACCACCTGGATCACTTAGGTCACAGCATCTAAAGATGTTCCAATGATTCTGACGCTTCCTGGAGGTAACTGACGATTTCTGGGGACCTCGTAGATTACTCATGTTATTGTATCTAAAGTGCCCCAAATAGTTCTGACGTAACTTAAAGACCACGAGACAAAAATACACGTTGTCAGGATTTTTTCTCTGCTGCTTTGCCTCTATAACTTCTAGTTTAGTCGATTACGAGGAGTTGCAAGTTCTTTTTAAGAATTCTCATAAGACCAAATCGAGTGATAACAGCGCACATCCTGACAATGGGTAATCTTTCCGAGAGCACTTTGGTTCGAACATCACTACAGATCGTCTGGTATTGGATGCTTTCTTTTTACTTTCTTTCTCCCTTAAACTATAACCAGACTACAAGAAGGCAATATTAGTTATATTTCAAAAAGATAAAAAGTTCATCTAAGCCACTGAGAGCTGCATTAATTTCTCACATTATTTGAACTAAGATTTTTAAACTATTCGCGCAGACATTGCAGTTTCGAGGTCCCACATGGACCGCAGCCATTCACACAACCTCAGGGTCACCTATCCATGTGTCTGGCACTCAATTGCAAGCTGAAAGTTAGCATAACATAATTGCAGTAATTGATGTTAATCTGCGCTTCTTGCAAAGTCAATAAAGCCATAAAAAATGCATGGCGAAAAAAATTGCATTAAAAAATCGTTCGCCATTTACACAACAAAACAGATGCTGGCAAATCGTAGTGAATATTTGTTGGCTGCATGCGGCAAAATATGAAATATTTGCAATTTAATAATCACAAGCAACGACGCATAGCGATGCATGCATCAGCTGCGGCATATGTTGCACCAGCGATATTTATCTACGCGCATTAAGTGACAACAAAAACAACAACGACAACAAAAAGAATATGAAAAATTCCAGCCATTTGTAAGCGAGAAGTGCAGAAAAGGCACAGCCAATGCAATGTTGCACGTCGAGTGTTGCTGCCGCAGCCCACACGTCGACACAATGCAAATGCAGGCAAGCGGCGCAGGTCCACCGCCGGCGAAAGTTCAAATGTAAACGGCAAAGAAAAATTGCGCCCAGGGCAGCAACGCACTCGGCGATTTGCATACTTGGGCAGCGAGCGGACGCGCTGACGCTGACTCATGCGGCCGCGCCAAAATGCTAAATAAAATGCCGGCGACAATCTGCTTTCTGCTGCTCGTTGCCACAATTTAATTTAAAGAAACTGAGGAAAATGCTTTTAAAAAAAATACTTTAGCGACATAACAATTAGCTCGAGTCGATGGCATCATGCGCGCAAAAATATTCGCGCCGAAGCTCGAAATACGCGTCGCCGAATGTCCGCCGTCGCGTCGGTCTTAGGCGCAGTGTGTCATGCCGCCAACGGGCTGTCGCGTGTGGCAAGAGGATTTTCAGTTTCTTAAATCTTTGCTTTTCTTGTTGTTGTTGCTGGTGTTTTTTTGTTAGCACTATTGGCGAAGCTATTTCGGTGCGGCTTATTGGCGTTTTATGTGCCGAATTTTGCGTATTTCGTTCGGTGCAGCGCCGCCCGTGAGTGCTTTGGCTTTTTCTGTGCATTTCTCTGGTGCTGCGTCACGCGCCAGTAAACGTGTAAGTAGTGCACAAATAATTGTATTTTATTTTCGTATATTTCAGTTGTAAGTTTGCAGTTTTATTGAGGAAAAGCAAATATTTATGGGCATTTTTAGCATTTTTATACTTTTAAAATGCATGCAACAAATGCTACAAAATACGTGTTAATGCTAAATATTTTTAGTAAAATTCAATTTTTTAAAATTATTAATTAGAATTGTAAAAAATTAGTGATATTTATTGATTTGTTTGCTTTTCATTAGTTTTTTAAGGAATTATAATTGTGTTTCTTTCTTCAAGAAGAAGCTATGTATTGTTCGTCAATTTATTTTAATTTTAATTATTTTTTAATTTCTGATACTCATTCCGATCTCAAAAATAAATGTACCTCAACACAAATTATTGAAAAAAAAACAATTATTTTTTTTAAATATATACGGTGCGAATTATTTACAAAGAAATGTCTAAGTAAAATTATATAATAAAGTTGGAGTTTATACGATTTCTAATACTTCCGAAAATCGGAGTTGAATACGACTTCGTCGATTCGACGAAGATTACCACCAACGTATGTAAAATATGATTACCCTTCTAGGGTTAAAAGATCATAATGCATATAGAATCAAAAAATCAAGCTGTATCTTCAATGAGCCATGGAAAGAAAAGCCAGCATAGCCAGAGTGCAAAAACCGCCCACAGAAGTCACACTTAATTTCCATTTCAGGTCTGAGTAAATAAATAATATCGTCTATAGACATATTGACGACCGAAATTACTTTTTGATTTTAATAAAATTTGTAATGATATTCCGGAGTCAAAAAAGTTTGAGTAAAATTAAAAAGTGATTTATTTATTTTAATAATTTTTTTCTTGTTACTTTTGAAGTCGAAGTTGGCAAACGTGTTTGAAATGACATCTGTAGTATGCAGGGACTTAACTATTATAAGTTTTTAAAAAAAATAATTGCAACGTAACTATTACGATGCAACATAAATTTTTTTTGTTGATTATAATTATTATTTGCGACAACTAATTTTGTATGAAAAAAATTTTTTTTCGTCCTCGATAATTATTATTTTGGAATTTTTTTTTACGTTGCTTTATAACTTTTATTTCAGATTTTTTTTATTTACGTTACCGATAACTATTATTTTAAGACAATTTTATTTTACGTTGCTTCATACCTTTTATTTTCGATTTTTTTGTTACGTTGCCGATAACTATTATTTACCAACAAATTTTTTTTGTTTACGTTGCTTCATAACTTTTATGAAAGAAAATTTCTTTTTTACGTTGCCTTGCCACATTTTGAGTTCGAATTGATTTTTAATTGTTTCAATACTTTTATTTTTACAAAAAACATATACGAGTACATCGAAGTAACCGGACCCGTAAAAACTCTGGGTCTGATTAAAAACCTACTCGAACTCAGACTTGTGTCTAAGTAATATTTCATTTGTCTCATATTTTGCTTGCAAATCGTTTTTGTACGCCACCCACTAGAACACTCTACTTCACCCACCTTTCTTTCCCCTTTTTCGACCTCTGGTAGATTCTGTGCATTGATGAACTCCAACTCAATTTTTGAGTTAATCAACAGCAACGGCACTCAATCAACGCAGATTAACTCATTACTCGCCACTTTCAATGCGAACGCAGCGGCTGCCCGTCTCGGCTAATTGTGGCCACAAACCAAATCGTTTCGCTTGTTTCGACCATAACCGAAACAACAAAAAACACAAAAATACATTTACAGTCGCACACACAACAACAAAAGCACAGAAAAAAGGAAATAAGTATTTGAAGAATTCTACAGAGCCCCAACCTCGGCCACTTAAAGGGAATTTCACGCTAAGCAAATGTCATTAGCGCCCCTTCGATGTGCCGGCATTAACATTTCCGAAATAGAATTCGACGGCGGGCGAAGTAACGGCAGCTACACAGACACACCCAAACATACACACACACATGGACGGATGCATGCATGCAGTGCGCCTCGCAATGTGTCAGCATTGCGCTGCGGCATGTCACCTTTAGGCGCTAATGTTGCCGTCGCCTGGCGTGGCTTATTGATTGTGTGTTGATGCGGCGCTGTCGAAAATGCTTAATTCCCAGTTCTCGAACACAGATCGGAAATGGCAGCGCGTTAGTCAGCCGTGCGTCGGTTGCATGCGTCGAGTGGTTGACAGTGTCGCCGCTTCTAACTAGTCGAATAGCTGAAATGTTTTGCTGCCGTATTTTTAGTTAGTTGGCAATCGGCTGCTTGCGCCCCAAATCACTTCAGTTCGCTCATTCGCTCACTTTTGCCGCCATTGATGATGAGTCAATTTGCCGCGCACACACACACACACACACTCGTGCGTCAGCTTTATGACTGCTACTTAACATTCTTCGGCTGCGGCTTCTTCGATTTCTGCCTAATGCCGCGATACTTGTTTCCTCTGCCCGCTTCCCACACCACTTTGCGCTTTTGGCGCATGACTGTTCATATTTCAAATTGGCCTGTTGAGGTTTGCTAATAGCGACTTAAGTAGTCTTAAATAATTTGAGAGACACACAATGGACAGCAATGTGCCGCCGCTAAATGTTGGGTGGGATCGCTGTGTTCTTTTCAAGACATATTTGTTGGCGGCGCGATTTCGTAATTGGGGGTTAGACCGAAGTGGCAATTGCCATGTCAGCCGCGTTGATATCTGTTGCGCTTGTGCAATGTGAGCCAATTGAGATTTGGGACAACTCATGTTGCTGTTGTTGTTGTTGTTGTTGGTAGCGTGATTTATCGATATTGAGGCATTTAGTTAAAGTGCACTTTAAACCATTAAATGCAATGTTTATTGGGCTGAAACAATTAAACGCTTACACACAATAAATAAATTTGTCTAAAAAGCTGATGAAATAGAGCGATAAATTGTTTTTTTTCGAACAGGATGACAGACGAATATGCACTAAAATATAACATGGCGCAATAGTACTCTCGACATATCAAAAGGTTTGTATAGTTGGTATATAGAAATCGTATACAATAGAACTGCGTAATCAGTTTTTTTAATCACTTTGTAATGTGCGGTTTTTGAAGGACTTTAGAGGATAACATTTAAAAAAAAATTTTGAAATAATTTATATCCATACAATGATAAATCTAAGCGTTGTATAACCAGTAAATTTACAAATCCATGGGACAACGCTCTACCAAATTTCAAAGCTGTTGGATTTAAAATCACAATAGGAGTATTCACACCAATTCACAGTGATTCGTTTCATAGATGAAATTCAAAAAATTATAGTCTCAGAATTTAACGATTTTGATGTCATTCGAAAGGTAAAAATTCAACTAAGAAAACCCCAACAAATTTGTGCAAAAAATTATTTACTGTGTTTGCAAAAGCTGCTCAAAGTTGGAACTTTTTTATTTATTTAAATTTAAACACATATTTTCTTGTTTTTTAGACTACTAAGTAAAAAAGTCATAAAAATATATGGTTACCAAGAAGTTACTAAAACTTTCAATATACTTAGATTAAGAACTTTTGTGTCCACTTTTGCTTTTAATGTTTTCTCAAAATTTGCAAAGCGAGGCTCTACTTCACTCTTAATTTAAAATATTTTTAAAAATGAAAAACCTAAAATTGGCAAAACTTAGAGGAAAATATCTAAAATATCTAAAAAGTATCTAAAAATATCTAAAATATATAAAAAGTATGTGAAAGTATGTTCCTGGATTTTTTTTTTATTTTAAGAAGCATTCTTTCTTTATCAAATAATGGGAACACATCATCCGATATCTTCCGATCTCAGAAATAATTGGATTTGAAAAGTAATCGAAACACCCATTTTTCGACAAAATAGAGTTTATTTATACCTGAAAGTATGCAATAAGCATTAAAAATTAAAAAAAAAATGCACAAATGCAAAACATTCATCTATTATTATCATTTTTATTGGAAAACTAAGGTGTCCCGATACAATTTCTGTCACTCTTTGCAATTATCAATGTTGATGTAACTGATTAAATGTATAATCTGAAAAATCTAGCTCGATTTTTGCCACTTGTTACTATAACTAACCAAAAATGACGAAAGCTGCAAATTTAAATCTCAGGCACTGCCAAACCGCAAAAGTTAAAAAAAAAAACAAAATGGAGATTTCAATTGAGCAGACTAGGAGTAACTAGTATGGAGTCGAATCACTGTGCAATAAAATGTGTGTATTTTGTTTTTGTAAAAGAATCAAACAAAAACAAAATACACATACAAAACGACTGAGTACCGAACTAATAAAGTGACGAGCTCGGTGTGAATACCTCTAATGTTACCCACTATCATAGATTCAAGTTGTAGCGATGCAACGCCTTCTTGCCTATGAACAACAACAAATATCCATAAAGCATTGTGTCAAAATTTCAGATCAATCGGTTGAGTAGTTTCAGAGTCCATAAAGGACTCTGATAGATAGAACCAGTGGCGCACACAGAAGGGGTTAAGGGTTCAAAGCTCCCCAAACACAAAAATTGCTGGTACAAAATGTGGTTTCGAAGGGTATTCGGCTCAAAAGTTGTACGCAAAAGCCCCAAAAATGAAATCCTGTGTGCGTCATTGGATAGAACTGACGATAAATGTATGAATTTCAAATGGAAGAAGCAATTTTAACAAATATATTTTGTAATTTCTCAGGACAAAAACTTCTCTCTGCAAGCAAAAATTAAGTAAGATTTTTTGTTGGGATAAATTTTCTGTTTAGTTTAATTAATTTTTACTCAATTCATATAATAAAGAAGACGCAGGATTGCAGCACAGTATCATTTGAAACCATAGTTTGTACCAGCAAACTTTGTTTGTACCCTCCCCCTGTGTGCCTCACTCTTAGTCAAATATATAGTCAATCTAAAGTCAATTATCTGATCGCCTTTTTACGTTCGGAAGAAGCAGAAGCTTTCCAAATAATCTTTTAGGAAAATGTTCACTTTTTTGTTAACATTTTTTGATTTCTCAGTCACAAATTAGGCTTCTTACACTCAGTGACATTACAGTGCTTCTTCTTGGCCGTTAGAGTGATGATGCTGTATCACGCCGTGTCGTATCGATTGCTAATCTAACCCAATCTGGAATACATATCGCTCATTTTCCTGAATAGTGCCATAACTCAAAAAACAAGTGGAGAAAACGCTTTTGAATTTATCAATTAAGTGAAATATGAGACGCAATAATGACACTTACTCTTCGCATGGAAGAGTTTAAAAGATGCCGTTATGATTTTTCGATACAAGATAAAGATAAAAACAAAATTTTTTGAGTTATGACACTATTCAGGAAAACGATATGTAAATTGATTTGGTGTTCTTGTGTTCAAACGGTTTTTTATTTCTTTTACCTCTACAGAGCTTAGATACAAACCTGTTAGACAAACCATATCAGCTGCAGTCCGTTATTCATCGTTTTCAAGGTTAGATAGGTTTGGTTGCGGTGGCTGCCTCTGTCTGAGACGCTTTCAAAGACTTATTAAACTGTACAACAAAAACATAATAAAACAAGGTTCTGACAACGAAGAAGAGGGGACCAAAAAAGAAAATACGTGTACTGGCGTTTTTAGAAGTTTACAACTGAATTATTCTTACAAATTTCTTTTCTGAATTTTTGTTCCCCTTTTTTGTATATTCTTATGATGAATCGGCATTGGAAACCATGTGATCTTACATTTTAGGTATAGGATATGTTGATAAATTTTATGTAAAATACTACAGGTAACATTTTTGTGGAATATTCTAACCCTCTAACTCCTACTTTTATGGGTCAATTTGGCCCTTTGTTTTCTAAAATGCCAAAAAATTCCTTTAAAACAGAACTTTTAAGAAAACATTGTACCATGAAAATATTTGTTATAAAATTTTACTATAGGTCTCTGAATACAGAAAAGTACAAAATTAAACTTGAAAGCCAGAAATAAACTAAAACTGAAGATATGTTTAGGGGTTAATTTCTTATTGATTTAGCTTGTTGACATATCCACACTGATGGAAATGTGCCTAGTCAAAGTAGAATAACTTTGAAAAATGAGTATCAACTTCACTGGTGCACACAGAGAGTTGAGGGTTTTAACCCGCCAAAAACAAAAATTGCTGGTAGAAAATATGGTTTCGAGTGGTATTCGGCTCAAAAGTTGTACGCAACCTTCCCGCCCAAAATGCAACACACAGGAGTGTGCGCCACTGATCAACTATTTGGTATTCATATAGCTGATCTCCGTAGTAATGAATTTTGTTGTAGTATTCCTCTCATAAGATTTGAAAGAGACATAAGGTCATCACTTACTCGCTACAGAACTGAATACAATTTTATGTTTGTAATTTCGTTTTTATGTTTTTGTAAGTCAATGAACAGCTAACGAATCGTTGGAAAATTGTGAAGTTTCACTGGTCCAGTGTTGCCAGATACCTGAAATGACTTTCTCCTAAATCTTAAAAAATAGCAAAATTTCCTCCCCAAACGTTAAAAAAATCCCCAAAAATTGTTTTACATATAATTTTTAAAATTTTATAATTTTTTATAATTTTTTTATTATTGTTTTTTACTTATAATTTTTTTTAATGCAGTGTTTTTTTATTCATCTTCAGCTTAGCAACAAAAACTTAATAAAAACAAACATAATAACAAATGAATTAAACAAAAAGTGCAATTTTTAGCCAAATTTCATTGTAACAGCAATAAGTGAAAACGAGATAGAACGAGCTTATATTCTGTAAGATTACACATTTTTAACACAATAGGGTGCTTTGACTATTAAAATAGTTGCTAAAATATGTTTTGTTGCCAGTGTTCCCAATACATCATACTTCGTTATCCAAACATCTTCCAAAAATCCACTAAGGATCCGAAAAATTCCCTAACATAAAATATAAATCTCCTAACCTTTCTCCTCAGCAATTCTTCCTCCTAAAAATTCTCCTAAAAGGCCAAGAATCTCCTAAATCTAGGAGGAAATCTCCTGATCTGTCAACACTGCACTGATCACCATTGAACTTATAACTGCCCATACAACCTGACTACCTCGTTACAATTCCTTTACAACTTCTTTTTATTCCCATAACAAAATTTCTTTATACCTTACTCCTTTCCATACACATAAAGTTCTTCTTCTTCGTCTTCCTCTCAGAGCGCTAGAGCGATTGCCCCTCATAAACTTTCGTTCCAAAAACATCCAATAACCCTTTCCGAGTTTTCGTTTATTGCTCGCTTTGATTTCTCTACACAGCCCATTGAATTTTCTACATAAACAAGGAACTATTCTGATGTCCTGGCTGAAACGATTTTAATTTTGCAATAAGAAAACATTGAACTGTTAGCACTAGAGAGACTGCAAGTTTTCCATACCTACAAAGATTACATATTACATTCGCTAATATCGCGAAAAGTACACATCGGATTTGGCTAATTGTAATTGAAGAATCCCAAATTGTAGAACTAATTGTAGAAGCCGAAAAAAATAAAAGTCATCAAAGCAAAATTTGATGGAAATACTAAAAAAAATACAGATATTTAAATAGAAAAACCGTAAAAATTATCTCAATGGTCTTTCTAGTGTTACGATGTCTAGAGACTAAATGCATTTTTCAACGATTACTGCCAAAGCTGTGGGGTGCTGAATGAATAGAAAGAAGGTTCATACCGATTGTGGCATTGCTCCGTTTTAACCAAAAAAGGAATTCGGTCTTCTCGGGGCGTCCTTCTTCGACGGGAAAAGTGATCTGTTGACGAGCAGCAATAATATTTGTTTCATAAGAGAGTCTGTATGGTTATTTCCGAAATTTGTAGGGGTGTGCAGTTCAAGTATCACTACACGCAAAACCGAGTTCAAAACCTCCCCAAATATCACTTTGTTACAATGTTATGTGGAAACCAAATATGGTTCCAAATGATATTTAAAAGTTCAAAAGTTGTGTCCTGTGTGCGTTACTGAGTTCAAGACACTACGAAATTACTCAACTCTAGTTAAAATGTGGTGTTTAAGAAGCCCGAAATTAGATACTCTCAAGTTTGATACTTCAGTAACATACTATAAATATTTTATATGTCTAGCTAAAAGAAGTTCCGAACAATTTCTAATTTCTATTCTAACAGAATTCTATTCCACTTGAAGGATAACATATTTCCGTTGACTTCACTGAAAATGTGTTTGTGCAGGTCGAATTGATGAAGAGGGAAGATAATCGCTTTTAATGTGATTTATAAAACATATAAAAACATTTAATAGTACTTTTAAAACACACATTTTTGACATATTGCGGACGCTCCCCAAAAAGTCTAATGAAAAGTCATATTTTTTAATGACTTTCTTTAAATCAAGTAAAGTAATCAGATTTCACACATTTTCAAAAGGAAAAATAATAAAATTTCAAAAGAATAACAGCTTTCAAATTGATCTACCGAAGACATTTGCAAAGACAGTGAGCAAATTTTCAACATGTCATCAAATTGCTGACAACAGTTGGCCCTAACATTTGTTGCAGGAAGTAAAAATCTTTGAAATTGACCGCAAAGAAAATATTTTGCAAAAAATCTTTCTTATTCAAAACGAAAAAGTCAAAAACGCTGAGCAATTCGACTACCTGCTTACCTTGAAAATGCACAAACAAAAATCCCCGCACCGATTCGAAACCCATCAATAATGAATGCACAAAGCGTTGCCCGGAGAACTTGTCACATGGCAGCAGAAGTGCCATTAGTTCGATTGTTTTGCAGCGTTGCATTGAAATCTGTGCAGCGGCGCATCATTGCTTGCATTGCTGTCATGCAACATATGCAACAAATGTAACTAGTTTCCTTCGTTCGCAGTTTCCCTACTCTTCGATTGCATTTCGCAATTGCTTTCAATCGTTTTGCTGTTTTCCACTGCGTCATCATTCTTGCAGTTCGAGTGCTCGTATGTTGCATTTAAAATGTCGCATGCGTTATTTACTTTGGAAATAATTTATTATTGTTGCCTTTGTTCGTCGCTGCTGCTTTTGTCTTGCATTCAATTCGACCATGTTTACAATTTTTATGACTTGTAGCTGGGAGTCGAGTGAAGTGGTTTGACATCTTCTTGTCCCAGCATTCGCATTCGAGTTCGAGAATTGCATCAATCGTTCGTTCATTCTTAATTAGTTGTTGTTTTATTTATGACATACTCGTACATGATTGAGTATGCACTTGAAATTTCCCCATTTCACTTTAGTTGTCTTTTATAAATGCAAAGTTATGTAATGTAAGAGTTTGGGGATTTGTTGCCGTAGATCGCGGTGACATCGTAAATGCAGTGCAACTTTTATTGACCTATTTTCTAGAATAAAAAAAATATCGAATCCAAATTATATCAAAAAGTTTGATTTGAAAAACTCTTTGGTTAGGCTTTAAATTGTAGAAACTTCCAGTCTCAACCTTAACTTCAATTGGGATTTTTGACCCTATAAAGTGGCGCACACGAGGGGGAGGTTTGGGGTTTGAAATCCTCCAAATAGAAAAATGTCTCGTGCAAAATATGGTTTGAAATCGAATTGAGCTCAAAAGTTGTACGCAAAATCCCCCGGTCCCCCCCAAAATTAAATCCTGTGTACTTTAATAGGAATTTCTTATTACTTAAAGTTGAATTTAATTTATTTGATTTATTTAAATTTAATTTATTTGATTGGGATTTGATTACACGGAAGAACAAAATCAATTTTTTTTTAATTTTTACAACGGATTCTGATAGAAAAAACGAATCTGCATATTTTTTTTTGGGGGAAGTGGCGTCAAAATTGCACACCTTTTTCAAATTCTTATGATGAATCGGCATACGAAAACCATATAACCTCACATTTTAAGTATAAGATATGTTTACCAATTTTATGTAAAATACTACAAGGAACATTGTTGTGCTACATTTTAACCCTATAGCCCATATTTTTAGGGTCAATTTGAACCTGTTTTCCTAAGTTGCCAAAAAATTTATTTTGAAACAGGACTTTCATGGAAGGAGGGTACCACAAAAATATTCCCCATAAAATTCTACAATAGGTCTCTGAAATAACCAAAGCTCAAAATATCACTTGAACGCGTAAAACAAGTCAAAACTTAAGAACAGTTTAAGGATTAACGATTCGTCAAAGATAGTTAAACTGGCTCAATTGATTCTGCTTTGACTTCTATTTCAACGTTTTGTTAGTTCGTTTTCGGGACTTTCTGGATTTAATCTTCAATATTTAGAATGTTAGAATTAAAACCAGCAGCAATATATTGTTTTTTTTTCGATTGAAAGTTTCTTTGATGGAGCTTCTATATTTACCAAGTAGGTTCAATCAATTTAAGTTTGACTTCTATTTTAACGTTTTGTTAGTTTGATCTCTAAATTAAACTGGACTTAAACTTTGATATAGATCTAAAAACATAAGCAAAATGTTGCTTCGAAAATCTAAGATATATCTTACTAAACTCAAATTTCAATATTGAGTCAAAGATACTCACGTCGACGCCATCAATTTGGGTTTGACTTCTATTTGAGAGCTTTATTGGTTCGATCTCTGAATATTCTGAATATTGACTTGAAACGATTCTCCTAAGCTTAAGCTTCAGAAACACTATTTGGGCCGTTGTTTATATCATTTAAAACTTAAACTTGAACATAAACACAAAAATATAAGAAAGTTGTGAGTTTCACCTCATTTAGAAAGATTCGTTGGCCCGTTTGTCATGTTTGATAAGTTTGAACTTCAAAACTTAAAAAACTAATTTGATTTGAGTTTAACTTCAGTTTGAACCTGTAGTTTGGTCATTTAATAAAGGATTAATAAAGTTTAAAAAATAAAGTTTAATTCAAATAAATTGAGACTTACAAAAATTTGAGTCTATTTCCGACTTTGAACTATCGTTGACCAGTTCTTTATCTTTTAATACTTTTAATGATTTTAAAACTACAAATATCAACATAAGTTGGTTTTAATGATCTAAATATATCACAAAAGTTGGTTTTGGATCATAACGTTTTTGGTTTTCTATAAACATTTATCCAACTCAAACTTTAAATAAAAAAATTTGATTTGTATTTGAATTGCAAAGATTACAAGTTAGTTTCATTCAAATCAAACCGAAGAATTAAAGGTATTTACTGGCATTTGATAAACTCCTGAATAAATAAACAAAAAAATTCAAAAATATATTTAAATGCTATAAGTCCCTCTCGTTGAAAATCGGTCCCAAATTTTTTAGGCTTCAGGCTAATAAATCAACAAAAAATTTCAATCATTCAAGAATTTATTTCAATGCTACAAGTCCATCTTGTCCAAAATCTGTCCCAAATTGTTTAGGCTTCAGGCTAATAAATCGAAAAAAATGCAAAGATTAAAAAATCCAAGTCCATCCCGTTCGAAATCTGTCCCAAAATTTTTGGGCTTCAGACTAATAAATCGAAATCGCTCTTATTGGTGTTGTTGTTACTGAAGAAGTAATAAATCGAAAAAATATTACAAAAATTCAAAAATATATTTCAATGCTACAAGTGCATCTCGTTCAAAATCTGTCCCAAAATTTGTAGGCTTCAGGCTAATAAATCGAAAAAAATTTCAAAAATTCAAAAATATATTTCAATGCTACAAGTTCATCTCGTTCAAAATCTGTCCCAAATTGTTTTGGCTTCAGGCCAATGTAATTTCTTGCTTTCACTGCTAGTCGCATCCTTGGCCACACCAGCTGTGCTGATAAAACATCGACCATAATGAATTCTTCTCATCAGCGCCGCAAGTGCAAGTGACCTTTTTCTTTTTCTTCTTCTTCTTACATTTTTTTTAGAAAAAAGTCCTACACACACAAATCTCGTCGATTTCTGCTTCCTTCAGGTGCTATTTATTTATTTACTTGCATTTTTTTTTGGTGTTTGCTCTTATTGTTGTTGTTGTTGTTGTTGCTGAAGAAGTTCCTTTTCGGTATCTTTGCGCGCATATCAAATAAAATGCGGGATTATGTGAAATTTCCACATAATGAGACCACACCGCAACATTTCGCCGCCGCTACGCGCTCGCCGTGGGCCGGTCTGGGCTGTGCGTGTGTGTGTGCGTGTGTGCGTCCGTGCGTGCGAACCGGCCGCCCGGCGCAACGACTGTCGAGGATTGTGTTGCGCGCCCGTATTTAGATTCTTATCGGTGACACCTGAAAATGCTGAAATGTGATCCACTCTGCCGCTCTCTCCAACAGCAGCAGCAGCAATAACAACAACAATAACATCATTTGGCCGCTGTCAACGCTTCCCAACAATCGAGCGAGTACATCGTAAAATCCGCTTTCGGCTCGCACCACCTCAGCTGGTGTTGAGTTTAGTTCTCGGCTGCGTGTTCCTGCTCTGCCACAAAACGCTTTTTTGTTTTATTTCATATTTTTTTCTTTGTTTTGCGTTTACCTGTTTTATTGCCGGTATCTGGTTTATATTTGTACAAGTTTTTTTTTTCTCTGAGTTTTTCCATTGTTGCTCGAGCGTGAATGCCGTTTTCATTGGCCTTTGGCTTGACTTCCTTTTCCGCTCGGGGCATACCTGACTGTTCTATTTTACCTTATCGCTGTCACTATTGACCTAATTTATGAACTTGTTGTATTCTTTTTCTTGTAATTTAATATGTGTTAATTTCATTTGGAGGCACAGGCAATGCAAAGGCAGCAAGTTCTACATAGATTTCCATACAGCGATGCAATGGGAATGTGATTCCAAGAGGCGCACACACACACACACACACACACGCAGTCGAAATGCTCCAGAAGATCGGAGATAATAAATTTCTTATAATATTTTTAATGTTTGTGTATTTATTTAGTTTAGTGCAGCTGGTAAACTGAGTTCCTATAGCGGTAAATAAATTTTTGGTTGGTGGAAAATGTTTCAGCAACTCAAAGCTTAGTGTGAAATGTGAGATTTTAGTTTAGTTCATGATTTACAATTTCAATAAAAAATTAAAATTTAATGTGATTTGCTGTGTTCTAGACTGAAGGCATAAAAACTTATATTTATTACACTTGGTGGATTTTAAAGCAAATAGTGACATTTTGATAGTCTACACTTAGGCGACAGGGTCGGGTCGTTCGGTAAGGGCTTTTTATTATATAGAAAGAGCGATTGGTATGTAAAATTATATAGATTTGTGATCAGCAGCATTAACCCTTTCAATACTGAGGGGATATATAAGTCCCAGATAATGTTAAAAAATTACTGGTGCGAAAAGTATTCGCTTTTAAAGTGCTGGGATGGGACTAAACAGTAGTCTGTAGTCAGTACTTCACACCACGTGTTTTGGTTACCATAACCTAACTAATTCATACTTGGTATACGTTCAGAAGTGTAAGCGTGCTCTTTGTGCATAAAAAAAAAAAAATCTGAAATTATGTAAACATGTTCTTTTACTTATTTACAGCACATTTAGTTCAATTATACAGAAATATCTTCACTGGCCAAAAGTCGTATTGAAAGGGTTAAGAGAAAATATAATCAAAAAATCCTTGCACGATATGGAATTTGTGGTAAGTATTTGATTTAGTAAAATCAATCTGACCAATGCATGTATCCAAATCGACAGTCCAATGTCCTTTTAAACGACTTTAAAATTACAATGACATACATATTTTAAAGAATTAATTTAGATATTTGCAATTAGGCAATAATGAAGAAATGGATATCAAATGAAAGAGGAAATTTGTCGCCTTTTGACTGCATTTTCTATTTTAAACTTTCAGGACCAAAATATGTCAGTAAAGTCTTTTCAAGTATGTATTCTTCGATATCCTTCAATTCTTTAACCGAATTCTTTTGAAAAAATATATGTTTTGGATATCGGTCTGTAGTATAATGTCTTAAAATTTTAGTAATCTATCTTCATTCCATCTATAACCAAGAATTTAGTATGGAATATGCATTAATTTTTTTGTCTATAAAATTCGATAGAAAAATAAAATATTGAGGTATTATACTAAATATTCCTTATTGGCATATTTTGGTGTTGTAAGTTTAATACAGAAAATTTTGTCAAAAAGCATCAACTTTCCTCTTTCATTTGATATGAATATCTTAATCATTGCAGAATTGCAAATATTTAAAAAAATTAGCCTTGGTAGCTAGAGTGCTTTGTAAGTTAGTTTAATATTTTATATTAGTCTAATAAATAATAATAATAATAAAAAAATTAAGAAAAATTAATGGAAATGAATATTTTGAAATGTGAATGATTTTAAAATGTTAAAGTATTTTTAAAAAGACATTGGATCAAAAATTAAAAACCGATACTCGCCAGGTTACTATGAATGATTTCTACTTTCACGCCTATACCATCTTTTGGATGGGTCAAAAGCAATGTTGCACGGTGTTATAGCTCTGCATTCTATTCATGGGAGAATCAGTATAAATCTATAAATCTCATAGAATCTGGTCCTCGTTTTTCCTCTAGTTTTCTAGTGCTTTTTGGCAATGCAGGACTTCTTTGGATGATAGCTATAGATACCTATGTGAGATTATTGCCTCAACAGTCAGGCCTCAAGCTGTCTATATAGGAGGTTAACACTAGAAAGACCATGGCGGCCATTTTGATAATGTTTCACTTTTAAATATCTGCATTTTCTTAAGTATTTCGATCAACTATTGTTTTGATGATTTTTATTTTTTTTATCGGGTTCTACAATAAGTTCTACAATTAGAGTTCTACAATTACAGTTACCAAATCCGAGGTGTACTTTTCGAGATATCAGCGGATATAATATCAAGTCTTTGTAGGTATGGAAAACTTGCGGTCTTTCTAGTGTTAACGTTCAGTAAACGATGATTCTCGAGTTCCACAACCACCGACAGCGAACACCTCAGCCTAAAATATGGTGCAGTAACGTGATTGAGAAGACAGAAGGACTACCCGATATATTTTTCGAAAATTACATTTGACATCTATCTATCGATATGCCAGACTATAAACACTCAAATGCTTCTTCTTTTCATTATCTTAGCTTTATTGGAAATTCACAAATTTCTTTTAACCCTTTCCGGAAATTTGTACGATATATCGTACAATTTTTTCGACGATTTTTTATTTGACAGCGAACGCACTTTTTATAGAACAGCTTTTTAATTTTCATTAAGTAGACTGTGTTGCATCATTCTGTTTAAAAATATAAATCATAATAGCCGTGGCAACACCGTATGAGCGCGTTTTGTAAGCAGGGTTTTGCAAGAATTTGAATTTGGGTTTTGAGCAAATGGCGGTACTTCTGTGTAGGAATTTTTAAATATGTAATACTTTTTGGTACCAAAATGCGAAACAATTTAAAAGTTTGAATCTCAGTTGATTTATAGAGCTTACTAAATTTAACATTTTTTGCGTCTAAATATTTTTCCCGAGTCTTTAAAAAAATTGTACGATATATCGTACAAATGACCGCAAGGGTTGTAAAGCCTTGCATGATGTATCGTACAAATGGAAAGCAAAGGCTGCAAGTTATGTTTGCATTTTTTTTGAGTTAAAGGTTTGGTAACAGATTTTTTGCGTTTACTTGCCTGCCACGCCCATCTGTAAGCCACCTGACTAATAAAATTCGACTATTCGGCAATTTTCGATTTAAAATAAGAATTACTAGACGAGTTTCTGTTTTACTGGGTAGACATGGATTATGTAAGGTTAGACATGCGTACTTGCCACTCCCACTACGATAATATGAATGGGCTATATTCAGTGCCTTTCTGTAAAACTGTGCGAATTTTAAGTGATTCTGTGTTTTATTGGGAAGAAAAGGGCTTTGCAACAACAACAACGGTTATATAAGGCCGAATAAATGTGAATCAATTCTTTACATATATAAATATATAAATTATATAACTTTCGATTTCATCACGTTTTGATTTTTTGTTGTTATAATTTAGGTTTTCTATAAAAAAAAACAATGAAGTGTTCATAAAACTTAAAACCCAAAAAAAATCTTAAAAACTTAAAACCCAAACCAAAAATTCATGAATTTGTATTCCTTTGCGGACTATTGTACGATATATCGTACAAAATTGATGAAGCTGTAATTCTCAACCAAAATGATTTTTTTTTTAATTTTTTTGTATTTTATTGCTAAAATGTTCAATGAGAGGAAGGAAAAATTTGTATCTCAAGAAATGTGGAAATTGACCGGAAAGGGTTAAGTCGGAACAGTTCTGAATCAGGTTCCAGGTACACTTTGCTAAATGAAGTCATGCAATCATTTCGAAATTCAATAAAACTCATTTCTCGCAATTAACGCTTCTTGGAGCTATTTTTATTGTTTCATTGTGTTGGCGCATTAAAATCAAATAATACGAAATAAGCTCCAATCAACACACACGTGCATTATTCGCATTTCGGCTAAGCGCATTTTCTCTGCTTTACTCAAACACTCTGATACACATACAAAGAAATACCTACTTACAGACACAATGGCTGGCAGATTTTCGAAATTCAGAATTTATTGCGCTTCGCCATTGAACATGCGGAACAATTCCCAAAAGAAACTGCCAAGGCGTCAACGTAAACGATTAAGAATCGAGTGTTATAAATTAATCGAATCGCTCGACAAGGCGACAAATAAACACCAACAAAAAAATGGAGCATCAAAGCGAATAACCAACCGACCAGGAACAATGACCGAATTGTACGACTGTAAAATTCCAATGAAATTCACACAACACCCAACACTGTGCAACGAAGTGCGAGACAGGAGGCAAGCAACTGCAGACGAAAAGTGCGACATGAAATCGAGAAGAGCAGCGGTAGCGATGCAATAAATGCGACTGAACACATGAAGTAATTAATTTTAGCATTAAGTGCTAATTTCCCGACAACTCGATTATTATTGTTATTATCTTTCTGCAAGTTGAATGTTGTTGTTGTTGTTGCTTTAATGCTGCCATTATTATCGTCTGGGCGAGTGCAAGTGTGCGAGTGTGTATTTTTATGTCTTGATGCGCGAAAAGTGCGCGGCACATGTGCAGCGCCATTCACAGTGCGGCAGCCACTTGGCCGTAATGCGTTTTCGTCGCCCAGACTTTGGGCCGTTTCGCACTTTTGTGGCAAAATTTTAGTGTTGGTTTTCGGTTCTTTTAAGTTGCTACGGTTGTGAGTTGCTGCATTTGGTTCGTATTAGGAGTGTAAAAGCTGGTATTTTGTAAAACTATCCAAGAAACCAACGAGACAGTTGGCCAGCCGGTAAATAAATGAGCACTAAAATAACGCAGACTGGTGTGAAATTTGTGCATTTTGTACTCGTTTGATAGCTGAATCTAAACGAATGCCTAGAGAGAGTGTCTTAGTGTCGTATTAACCCATTAAGCCCTGAGCGTTGCGTTTGCGCAACGTTTGGGAATTTCGCTATATTAAGTAATTCATAAAGACATAAGACTTGAAAATGGGTAGAATTGGATTAGAATTGATCGTTTTAGATTCTGCCATACTCAAATTTCAAAATTATTTAAATATTCATAAGTTTTTTTCGATCCAAAGTCAAAGGTTTTTTTTGGGGAATTTTTGAAATTCAATCAAAAATACTTATTCTTCAAACCTATCAAAATCCCTTAGTGGGCTGCATTTTGCAATGCTAAACTATTGAAAAATAAGTTTTGAAAATTTTTTTTTTGATTTTTTAAACAAAAAATATGCTTTAAGTTTTGTGTTGCGCGAATGCAACGTTGGGCCTAAACACTGCCAATTTTCATACAACGCAACGCGAGAAAATGTCAAAATCTAAGCAGCTGATATTTTATTGGCACATTTTATTTTCCGCAAATGTTTGATTTTGTTTATTTGTGTAATGTTTGCGAAAAACATGACAAAAAAAAACATGGTATGAATTTTTTGCTTGATTTTTTTTCTTGATTAGGTCAATTAATAAGATTGTGTAAAATTTTATGGAAATCGCACAAGCCTTTCTGGGGTCAGGTTTTAATGGGTTAATTAACTAATTTTGACTTTAGCGAAATTTCGGGATTTCGGGATTTTTATAAAGTGATGAGCAGGGAAAGGATTTTGTGGAAATTGCCCTTTTTTTTGCTGCTAAATAGAGCATTTCTAATCGAAAATGAGCACGAATTAGGTCCTCCTGATTAGAAATATACCACTTTTATTTTGTCTTTTTTGCCCTTTTCACCCATAAATGCCTTTTTTAGTGCCTATTTTACCTATAAATGCCACAAAATGCCTCTTTCAAGATTTGTCGAGCGTCTTTTTATTTTTCTTTCGTTTTTAATAATTTCCTCCTTTTGTTTCGCAAAAATACCTTGAAACTAAAAAAAAATTAAGTGGCAACATTGCAATTTCGTTAACTTATCGATGCTTTTACATTGATTTAATCATTCCTAAGCCGTTATTTTTTGTTGTACAGTGTGAAATTTTAAAGAAAAAACATGCCAAATGTGATACAAGTACAGCTTTTATGCTTTTATATGAGAAGTTAAAATATGAATTTAAAATATGTGCCCACATTCCAATTAAAATATCCCAGTTTTAGTTTTTAAACTATCTTTGAAAACCTTGATGCTCCTTTTCTTTTACAAAAAACGACGTATAAATATTGTACTATATGTTACATAAGACAGATGAAATAAAATTATTAAAAAATACATACCGTTTCCCCTTTTTTTAGATTTTCTAGTATTTTTTTCTTATTTTCAAATGCCTGTTTTTGCCTTTTTAACAGTTTTTAATGCCCTATTTTGCCTTTTTATGCAGTTTTTAGTGCCTCTTTTTGCCTTTTTGGCAGTTTTTAGTGCCTTTCCGTGCCTTTTTTGCTATTTTATTTTGCCTTTTGATAGGTTTTTAGGTCCTCAAAATCCTTTCCTTTCCTTTTGATGAGTATGAGTGCTAGTTACTTTGGTAAGCAGTTAGTTATGCCCAGAATTTATATCTACAGTCACAAAATACTTGGTTTGGATATAGAAGGAGTGTTCACTTGCACTTCCACTCGAAGACCTTCTTAAGTTCGTTGTTAAGTCCTTCCCTATTTGTATCATCAAGGAAAGTCTTCACTTGCACTTCCATTCGAAGACCCTGCAGAGTTCATTGTGAAGTCCTTTCTTATTTGTATCATCATAAGCTACTTAAGATAGGTTAGGTCATAGAAGGGAAGAGTTCACTTGCACTTCCACCCGATGACCCTATTGAATCCATTGTGAAGCCATTCAATTTGAGTATTGGTGTCTTTCTCTATTTGAAAGTAAGGTTAGGTTACTGAAGAGATGTTTGCTGTTGTACTTCCGCTCGGTGAATCATTGTGAAGCGCTTCGATTTGAATACTGAAGTCCTTCCCTAAATGTATTATAAGCTAAGTAAACAAAGGTTAGGTTAGGTTAGGTTACTGAAGAGGAATGACACTCTGACTCAGACTTTGATGACTCTGAAACCCTGCCATTGTAAATCCATTCAATTTGAGTACTGGTGTCCTTCTCTCTTTGAATCATCATAAGCTAATTTAGGTTAGGTTACTGATGAGATGTGTGTAGTTGTACTTCCACTCTGAAGCTCTTCTGGATCCATTGTGAAGATCTACGATTTGAGTACTAGTATCCTGTCCTATCCGTATATCATAATTTTGATATACAGTATCGTTATTTTTCTCCGACCATTACAAAAGATCTCAACAATTGTCAGATACAAGTAAAAGAAGAAATCCACATGTTGAGCGTACAAACTCTACTGAAAATGATAGAAAAAATGAAAAAGCGCATTATGCAAAAAAGATGACGGATTTGACATAAAATGTATCTAGTTTCCGGTGGAACAACAGCAATTTCCGACCCATTTTTGGAAACCTGGAGAGTTTTACTTTCAAGGAAAGTTACATTATATATTTTGCGTCGATCATAATGATAAAAATCTTGATGCATATAAGCTGCTTTTGATTTCGAAGTCTTCTCGTTAATAAAGCTGCCATTCGACCCATTTTTCGGAAGATGAAGAGTTGTTCTACAAAAGTGGTTGCCATTTAGGAATGTTAACTTTAGGTTAGGTTAGGTTAGGTTAAAGAAGGGGAGTGTGCGTTTTGCACTTCCACTCGGAGGCCCTGTTGGGCCCATTGTGATTCCCTTCATTTTTGATTTACCGGTGCCTTTCCCTATCTGTTCGGTTCCCTGTAGATCCAGGCCGGATCTTTTGGGAACCATTTGGTCTTCGCGAGGAAGTTGTGTATATCAGTGATCTGTGCATCCGCTAACTCCACAAGTTCATCGAAGAACCTTGCCCCGAGGGTTTGGAGCCGTCGGTTCTGTAGTGATGGACAGTGGCAAAGCAGGTGCTCGACCGATTCCACTGCCTCCTCGTCTCCACAGCTTCTGCATAAATCGTCGGTCGCCAGACGCCATTTGCATAGCATTACGCCGATGGCGCAGTGACCCGTGATTACCCCCGTGACCATGCGCATAGCATGCTTGTCGAGGAGCAGCAAGCTCTTAGTTCTTCTCCTGTTCAGCGCTGGCCACAGCGTGCGAGCAATCTTACAATCGCTCTTGGTTGACCAGGCTCCGTTTGTAGCTTGAATGAGCTACGTTCCGATTGCACCCGCTGTGGCAGAGAGCGGTGGTAGCACCGTGTCGACCGCCTCACTGGCAGTCATCGCTGACCCTGCGCGAGCCAGTTAATGTTAACTTTAATAGTTTAGAATCTTTAGGAAGTTGGATGATTTTGAGCTACAGCTATAGTTGCAGTTGAATTTTTCACAATCACCTTCAAACATAGATTTTCTTGGCTTCCCAGTTGGGTAGTGGCCAGATCGGCCCATTTCTGAAAAGCTAAAGAGTTCTGCCATGGAATAAGCAGTATTATTGTTTGTTCTCTGGATCCACTACAAAAAAAAAACACAATTAAAGCCAGTCATCTCTTCTTGTTTAGAAACAAAACTCGACAGATAGACCGAAGCATGCATCAGTCATGCTGATAGAAATGTTGATGCAAGTATGCAACCTTCAATATTTTAGGTTTTTGCTGAAATAGCGACCCCAACGACCCATTCGTGGAAAGCTGAAGAGTTCTACTAAAAAAAAATAATGTTTAGTGAGGTGCACTTTTCTAATTCAGTTGATCTATTTTGAGTTACAACCATAGCTGCAGTTAGTAGATTTTTTTACAAAAACAACTTCAACGATTTTTTTGGATTCCCGGTTGGGTAGTTGCCAGATTGGCTGCTTTTTTAAAAAGTTAAAGAGTTCTTCTACAAAAAAGTGGCACTTTTTTAAAGAAATTTTTTTAGCCAACTAACTCTTCTGGTTTAGGAACTACAGTCGATAAAAAATGCTGCTACGCGCAGAGTTTCCGCTGAGATACTGAACGGAACCATTTTTAGAAAGCTAGAGAGTTCCACTAGAAAAAAGTTTATACTTAACCCTCTCGGGACTACTGGGATAATACGTCCCACTCAGTCTTTAATTAAACAATTCAAAACAATTATTCTGCTCTTATGACCCAAATATTTCGTACTTCATATTTAGAATTATACTATATGTGCCCGAATAAAAGAATGATTTCAGAATTTGTGAGTATGCAAAAAAAATTCTTTCATAGCATGAAAGCATTTCTACCAAAATTATTTAATTTTCAAAATTAAACTCCGTCCCGAAAGGGTTAAGGAAGTCATCTCTTCTGGTTTAGAAGATACAATCAGTGGAATTATTTGAAGCTACAGGCACAGCCGCCGTGGCTCAGTGCAGCCGCCGTGGCTCAGTTGGTTAGTGCGTTGGACCGCGAGTCGAAGGCAGCAACCTCAGGTTCAAATACTGCCTGTAATAACACCTAAAAAAAAAAAAAAAAAATAACGGGAACACTCGTTTTCTCTTTCGGTGGCTGTCCTCTCAGCTGGAAATGGCAAACCTCTGAGAGTAAAAATTGCTTATGAAAAAGCTCCCAACCTGCCGTTCGGAACCGGCATTAAACTGTAGGTCCCTCCAACCCGTGTACAAATTCACACGCACAACACGGGTAGTTGCGGGAAGCTAGGCCTTAGTCTCGCGTAAGCGGGCTGTCGTGCCAGTCAATTATTATTAAATTAATTATTACAGGCACAGCCGCAAATAGTCAAAATTCAACGTCGAGTTTCTCGGCTCTCCGATGGGATAGCGGCCAGATCAGCCCATTTTCGGAGAGCTGGGGAGTTCTACTACAAAAATGTGTAAACATTTTAGGCAGTGATCTGTTCTAGCTTAAGAAATACAGTAGAGAAGCGAAGAATGGGCCATTTTGATAGCAAGGCTGTTGTAATAATGCTGCGTTCGGATATTTGGGATTTCGCTGGTTGTAACTCAAAATTGTTCAACTGCCTGTAGCTCCTGAACTAGAAAAGATCACCTCAGAAAAAATTTAATTTTTTGTAGTAAAACTCTTCAGCTCATCTTTTGAAAAGCTGGAAAGTTCTACTGCAAAACGCTAATTTTTTGAAAAGCTGGAAAGTTCTACTACAAAAATGCAAGGAAGGAAGATTTAAGGAAGTTATCTCTTCCAGCTTAGTAGGTAGTTAAGCTAATTCGACCTGCACCCATAACTTCAGATATTCGATTTTTTTTTCTCAAAATTGTTTTTAGCATAAATTTTATTGACTTTTCAATGAGATTGCAGTCAGATTGATTGAGAGTTTTTAGAAAGCTGGAGAGTTTTACTATACTATGAGTTATATATTAATTTACTAGCCTTTCTGGTTTAGAAGTTATAGGTCATCGATCTTTCTTTGCTGAAACAAAAAAAAAACATTTTTCTTAAATTTTCTTCATTAACATTTTTTGCACAATCTTGAAATTGTTGGTAATTGCATCACTATCCGCGAAAAGCCAATTTTATGCCGACTTATGTTTTCGACTCTCTCGTAGTCCTTTTCGTGTGAGACAATTATTTTACATGTTTTTTTTTAATTTTGCAGTCCAAGTACACTAACAACGAAGCAATGGTCGCGCACTGCTGTCTGCCGCTTTTATGGGCTATTTTTAGTGCATCTTGTTGCTCATTTGTTCAAAATCGGCGCCTTTCTTCTGCGGTCGCTTTTAAGATTTTCAAATTCTGCGGCCAAAAAATTTATTCATACCAGCACACAAGCAAACGGAAAAAACAAAAATTGACATTGCGTTTATATTCGACTTTTTCCATTAATCATTTTTATTTTTCATGCCTCCACTGTGGTGTCACTTACCCGCGTGACGGCAGACCAGAGCTACAAACATACAATGCACACTTTTGTAGATATTTTTTTGTATTCATTATGGGCGAAACAACATGTTTTCTGGGCGAAATTCGTTTGTAGTGGACTATTTGGGGTGTTGGCTTGTGGGCTGAGTTGCAATTAAGATGACTTCAAAGGCAGCGCAAATACCACATCACATTTTATCCCAAGATTACTTAAACGTTGACACTTATTATGGTTGATTGCGCAGAGCTTTAGAAATCAGGAAATAGGTTTATAAAAATTTTGAAAAATTATTTTTTCATGTAAATATTCCTTCTGCCATACATTAATGAGCTTTCAATGTGATTTGGAGTTGAGACATGGGGACAACACTTTACAACTACAACACTGTCGCTGTCAGCTGTAACCACTAAAAAAATATTTTTTATTTATTTTTCTCTCACCTTAAATATTAACAAAAAAAATATCTACATTCAGCTCTAACTACTAAAAATACATTTTATTTATTTTTATCTCACCTTAAACATTTACATGAAAAATATCTACTTTTTTCCAGGAATTCTTCAGGTCTACTTAAAATTCATTACCAAAAGTCAACTTACAACACTTCCATATTGAAACAGCTGCCTTACATTCGAAAACCAACAACATGTGAGATCAATTGTTTGTGATTGTGGGTGACAAACGGCATTTGAACCCGCAACAAAAAAGATCAGCAGAAATATAGCGACTGTCAAAGTGACGTAACACATTGGCGCCAAGCGATTGCTTATCATTGGCGTCGTTTAGACGCTGACAGGAAGGCAAAGGACAGCAAGGCAAAAGAAAAGACGAATGCTAAGTGGAAAGGAGCGTAAAAAGATATCACTAAAGTTAAAACAATGTCCATGATGATGCCAAAGAAAAAACAGCCACAACTGTGGTGAACAGAATTGACTGACAATGACAGCAGCAGATTTCGATAAAGGAAGTGGGAACAAGACAATAGGTCCTTTAGTCCCACTAAAGAGATTCTACACTCGGACAAAGTTTTCGAATAAATGTATATATATTAAACTTTTGTAATACAAACCAATTTAACTATAGAAAATCAGAAAGTTATGGCATTTTTTGTTAACGAAACTTCGATCTCTAATTCAAACTTTTTTTTAAGTTCTTGAATGCATCATACATTCTTACTCCCTCTTTCTGTTTTCCCTCTTTCCCCCTCTATCTACTTGGAAGCATTAAATTGCGCTCAAAAAAGTATACATTGGATCTTGAGTCCCTAAAATAAACTCCCATTAAAATCTATAGAACCCTCAAAGGTGCATAAAGAATGTCAATAGTGATGCTTATCATCGACAGTCTGGCAACGTTTTTTTGCCGATAATTGCGGCAAGTGTTGGCCTCACTTTAGCTGTTGCCTTGAGCAAAGCAGCAGCAGCACAGCGACAAAAAATTCGAAACGGAGCTAAAACAATAAAAAAAGGATAATGTCAGCTATCCTTTTAGATTTATCAGCACTCGATTGCATGCTGCAACTCGCTTGGCTCTGTGTGTGTGTGGGTGTGTGTGTGGGTGCGCGTGTGAGTGTGTCAAGTGTGCACTCGCAGGATACGCAACGCGACGACGTGCACATTTCGTGGCGCCTTTGGTAACTGGCGATAATTTTCATTGTCGCCGGCTTGCTTTACGCTTCCAGTGTTCACTTCGAGTGTTGGTGAGGCAATGTGCAGCATTGCTGCAAGGACTTTAATTGCCAATAATATTTTCTCTGCGTTTTCAAGTGTGGGTTTTTTTAATGTTTTAAAACGTGACATATGGCAGGTTCGAAGATTTCTAATTTAGACAAGTGCGCGCTGGACTTGAGTTAGTGCGGCGAATTGACTGCGCACTGTACGCCTCGTCGTTTTGCGTTAAGTTCAACAACAAATCAACTTGGTGCAACCTTTGGCTGAGAAATTAAATGTCGCTTAGGACAGTTGGCACTGCAATAATGTTGTGCGTGTGTGTGTGTGTGTGACATATGTGTGTCTTCACGTGAGGCTGTTTTCTGCCTCTTAATTCGAGCAGCGCACAGAGCGAATTTGGAGTTTGTCGATTGACGCTCAGTGGCCGCCGTTGATTGCATGAACACCTCGAACGTTGTTTGCAGGTAGTCGAGAAAATGAATGGCTTTCTTTATTTTGCTGACAGTTCGTAAGAATAACAAAGTAGAATGTGTGATATGGCTGTCTTCCTCCGCTGCCGCTGCCGCCTGCCGACATGACATGCGACGCTTTCACGTCTTATCGCAGCACAAATGTCAAATGATTAATTACACAAATAAACATTTGCCACACCCGGTTATGGTTGCATGGTGGCCAACTCAATCGCAACGCTCAACACGAGCTCGAGAATTGGCGTGTTGCGTGATTCATTTGCGTCTTGTACACGCATTCGTAATCCAACCGCAATTATTGTGTCCTGTCGTGTGTTGTTGTTTTTGTTGTTTTGTTTAATTTTTTTCCCCCGTTCTTGAACTCATTAGGAGCGCATTCAGCGCATCAACGATTGAGCCACGAATGAGTGCAATAAAGTCTCACAACTGCCAGTGTTGCCAGCTCATTGTCTGCTTTTGCGGCCGCACCAATGATTTGCATTAATTTTGGCAACGATGGCGGATCCTTGCGATGTGCTTATCGCTCGCTAATGACAGCTGAAAGGTGTCAATTACTGTTGTACGATGCGGTGTTTGTGCTTCTCACTGGTTGAAACTTGCACAACAAAAACAACAACAACAACAACAAAGGTATAAAGCAACATTCAGTGTGAATATGTATGAGGTTTTTTTTTCGTTTGTAATTTATTGGTGCGCATTAATTACCAATTTTCGGTTGGCCGCATAAATTAGTCACCTCGTTGGCTGGCGAAATTTTTTCGTTGCTTCTCGGTTTGTTTGGGTTTTTAAGCCTGATTTATGTTGATTTTAGTGCCGGTGTTGTTTTTGTTGTTGAAACTGCCAATTGGGCTGCTTAAATATTGCTTTTGACATGAATTGGCACAAATTTAAATTGGCCAGTTGTGTTTTGCCGAGCAAAAGTATCGACTTTTTCATTAGTTAAACACACAAGCGGTAAGAAATAAAGGCTTTCACAGTCATGGATCATAAGTGTCACATATGAAGGAATCGAAAATTTTGAAAGCAAAGGGATGCAGTCAACTGGTCACTGAAGTCGCAAGGTTTCACTTTTTCAAAAGAATCAAATGTGCCAGTAATAACGCAGTACAACAATTTTAAACTTTTTGTGTGCAACAGAGTAACGACCGTATATTTCTGAAAGAGGACGTCCTACTGAACATTTTTGCCGAACAAAGTAATAGTACAGCAAGTCTGAGTTTTTTGTAATTTGCGCATAAAGGTTAAAGTGGTCCCTATAGACCTTTACACGGAAAGTATAAAAACTTGAAGAGCTAGAGCTTTTATGTCCAAGACAAAGTTGTTTGCATTAAAAGTGTAAATATTTGTTGTATACACATGAACACCCATCCCCCTTTACTTACCCCCCTTTTTCATGTTTTTCGGAAAATGTTTTCATAAAAAGCTTGTATTGAGTAAAATATTGAAAAAAAATATATTGTCTTTTGGGAAAATATTCCTCATTAAAAAATATGGGGGGTTTTCAAACACCAAAACTTTCTCAAAACTTCTCCCAAAAAAATAAAAAGCCTTAAACACGAAACCATCATTTAATACTTTTTTCATAAATTGCTAGCTCTGCTCTGAGATGTTGAGAAAAATGTTGAATATTAAAAAAAAAGAAATATTTTCCTTTGGAAAATAGTTCATGTGGTCTTCAAACAATGAAACCCTAAAAACTCCGCTCTTAATAAAATAAATTTGTTGCAGAAATGCTGTTGTACTGTGTAATTAAAGCGAAATGAAATTTCAAATGTTTGTATATCCCACTATTCCTGAAAGAGTTCAATCACATCCAACTTCCATTGAGTATTCGTAGACACCAATTAAGATGCCAACTAGCGTGTCGCTGTTGTCAATAAAGCAGTCAATATGCAATTCATATGAAAATTCCAAAGCAGCGCAGCGCAGCTCTGTCTTTTTCAATATTCAGATTTTTGCCATTCTATGTGAGTAGCAACAGAGTCAGCAGTCATAATTTACTAATTTCAGTTTAATATTGATAAATGATGTCAATGTGCGCGTTGACATAATTTTTGCAGTTGTCATTGTGCCAAGATTTGTGTTGCTCTGACAGTGATGTGGTATAAGCTTTTTCAAAGGGGGATCTTATTATCGGAACAACATCTTAGCGAGAACAGTCTCTATTCTTTTCGACAAAAGCTTTACTTGTGCTGCTCTACCGAAATCATTCAAATCTTCAGACAATAGCAAAGGTTGACTTCTGATCATAGTTTGTCCTGCAAAGTTTCCCCCTTGATCCTGGTAGGTTCAAAGTAAGTGTCCATAAATGTTTACTTCCATGTCTCCTTATCCTTACTTGCTTTCAGAACCAACGCAATGCTTTGAATTAATAGGCCTGAATTTTATAAACACAAATCATGGCTTAGCTCAGAGTGCCAAGATTTGTGCTGCTTTGGCAGTGACATGGTTTAAGCTTATTAAAAGAGGATCTAATTATCAGAACAACAACTTAACGAGAACAGGGTATATTATTTTTGGTCGAAGGCGGTATTTATGCTGCTCTACCGGAATCAATCAAATCTTCAGACAATCACGACTTCAATCAAAGGTTGACTTCTGACCACAGTTTATCCCTGAAATTTTCCCCCTTGATCCTCGAAGGTACAAGGGAGATGCCCATGAATGCTTCCTTCCATTTTACGGCTCCAAACCGAGACTTATCTTTACTTCCTTTCAGAACCAAAGCAATTCTACGAATTAATAGACCTGAATCTTTATAAACAAAACTCTCAGCTTAGCTAAGATTGTTCACTTTTTCCATGCGAGTCTCCAATGGAATCGAATTCTTTAAGGCTAACATATATTTTCCTTAATTTTTAACCCTTTTCCTAACTTTTATAAAATACTATTACATACTTGTTCTGCATAACTTTAGTCCCAAAACTTGGAAAGCATCTGTTAGATATTTCCTGCAAAAAGAGACACCTATCTCCTTTATATCCTTCCTGAACCAACGCAATGCTTCGCATTAATAGGGCTCATCCCCTGCGCGTTTGTTCGTGTTTAAAAAAAACTAAGTAAAAAGTTTATCGATGGGGTTTTATATCATTGTAGAAGATTCAGTGATATGTGAGACGTCACTTCAGTCTCTTTTTTCTCCTTATTTACTAAGCTTACTTACTAAGCTTGGAAAAGGCTTTGACTCGATTTGGAGCTGTGAAATGTAATGTTGACCACTGCTCGTATATTGGATTTGCTTTCTATGACTTTTATCGCATCGTATCATCTTGGATGAGGAGCATAAAAAAGCACTTCACCTTCTATGTAATTGTCCTGCATCATCTGGAAGAAGTCAGACCCATTTGGGCAACTTTTTCTTCGATAGTCTTGGGGAACTGACCGATAAGACTCTTCGCAGTTGATTGTGATATGAAAATGGGTCATAATGGCCTAAGTTACCTTACACCTACACATTTGTTTGTTTTGATCTCTCTAAGCAAATGTAGACTTCACAGTAACTGTGGGTTTATTGCATTAGTTATAAATTTTCAACTTTGATTACCCAAAATCTTCACTTCCTTTATTTTATTAAACCAACCAATCAATTTGTCCAGCAATTTTGTCGCAAACATGTCACCCAGCGGGTGCCCAGCGCCGCATCATCCTCTACGATGCGCAGTTCGGTGCGTGTCTCTGCTTCATTGGTGTATGGCGTTGATGGAATTATGCGCGTGTTGTTGGAAAAATGAGGCAGAACAGCGCAAGCCGCCAAACGCAAAGCCAATAAACGATGCATACTTAATTGCTCGCGCATAAATTACGCTCTTCGCCGAAGACGCAGCCTGACGATGAACTAAACCTAAAAAAAATAAAAAAAAATAATTTAAAGAAACAACTCAAACTCGCACACACAACAGTCGCAGCTTTGAAGAGTGGCAACAAATGAGCAGTGAACAGCCGCAGCGGCAACATTTCGACATTTGACGATTCATCAAAATTTGTTTATGAAAATCAACTCCGGCGTTGCGCTTCTCGCTGTTCGCTCTGTGTGTGCCTGCAGTTGTTGTTGCGGCGCATTTGCATACATGCGGTGACTGTGTGGGGCTGCCACCCCGCCGTTCTCTTCTTCATACTTGCACTGTGTCTGGCGATCTGTGCGTCTCTCTGTCAGTGATCGCGTCGAGACGAGAAACGCCGCCAGCCAACTACGCTGCAGTATTGAACACACAGCGTCCTACGCCTCGCATGATGCGCGCTTTAGTCGGTGCCGCTGTCAGGAGGTGTGAACGATGTGCGTGCATGTTGGGGCCCAGTCAGCAGGGGGCCCAAGCATGCGGAAAAGGTAATGACTTTTGATGCCACTGGAATTGCGAGTCTCCGCAAAAGCTCTTTGCCACAGGTGGAGTCGTCTGAAAGTGCTATTTGATTTCTTTAATTAATTTATTATTATTAGGCAATTAATTTGTAGTAAATAATAAAATTTTTTATTAAAGTTATTAATAAAAATTTTAAATAAATTAAAAAAATTATTAAAAAATTGCAGGTCCCAATTTCACAGCTCCACGTGTGCGCTCCAGTGCATCTGTCTGATTTCTTATTTCGCGCCTCATTGGCCTGTTGTGTGTTCATTGTTGCGCCCTTCAAGATCACTTTGCCCAGAAGCGGAAGACAAATGTCCCATTAAGTGAATTCATTAACTTTTCCAGTATGTGTGGTTCGTTTTTTTTTTCGTTGCTAAGTTCTCTCCTACTTCTTTCTTTCGAGGAGCACAGCCTCCACTTGGAGCAGCAGCCTGCGCTGTGTCAACGCTGTGTTTGTAGCAATTTTGTGGGTGTACTCGTCGACTGTAGGCTGTGGAGTGGAAGAAGTGGTTAGTGGGAAGTGTGCTGAGCTGTTGAGCTCGAGTGTCATGACACTCGCTGCCACTTAGTGGCTTCCAAGCTAGAATCGCTCTATCTATGTGGATCTTGTTGAAGTGCGCATTATGGGCGTGTTGGAGTGTGAAATTTTCTTATCTGAAAGTGAAAAATTTCACTGTGAATTTAACAGAAAAAGCATATCATGGGTCGAGTGTGTTCATTGTTATTGTAGAAATTTTTTAAGGACTGGAAGGATTGTTGTAAAAGATTTTTTGATGGAATTTTTTATATAGATATTTTATGGAGTATGTTCACCTCAATGATTCAAAACTGAACTGAATTGTTGCACTATGTATTTTGTGATAGATCCGAGAAGCAAAGCAAGGAAATTTATTCTAAAATTGTGGAGGAAAGATCTCTGCCGGATGATGGGACTTATCACAGGACAGAATTCATGGGTAACATGGACATCATAGAGACCCTCACTTGCAATTCCTTGTATTGTCTTAGTCGACTGAAATTTATTAATTAATTAATTAATTTATTTATTATTAATTTATTTGTTTTTATTTATATTATTTTTATATTTATATTGATTATATATTTTTATATTTTTTACCTATGTATTTATTTTTTATTCGTTTATTTATTTGTTTATTTGTGTATTTATTTATTTAGTTATTTATTTATTTATTTATTTATTTATTTATATATATATTTATTTATTTACTTATTTATTTATTAATTTATTAATAAATTTATGAGTGCATTAATTTATTAAATAATCTATTTTTTTATTTATTTTCTTATTTATTTATTTCTTATTCATTTTTTTATAGATTTATTTATTTAAGCCAAATGATAGAAAATCTGCAGGCTATAATAATATAATCTTTAATAACAATAATCTATATTAAATTTATTAATTTTTTATTACTTAATTTATTTTTGAATTAATCTATTTGTTTATTTTGTTATTTATTTATTTATTTAATTATTTATCATGTATTTATTTATTTATTTATTTTGTTATTTATTTATTTGTTTATATAATGATTTATTCATTTATGTATTTATATATTTATTTATTTTTTATTTATTGTTTTATTTATTTATTTATTTATAAGTTAGGTAATTAATTAATTTATTTTTTATTTATTTATTTATTGATTTTTTAATTTTTTTTTTATTTATTTATTTTTATTTATTAATTAATTTATTTATTTATTTATTAAGTAATTAATTTATTTTTATTTATTTATTTATTTATTTATTTATTAATTAATTAATTTTTTTTTATTATTTATTTATTTATTTATCTATTTATTTATTTATTTAAGTAAAATGATAAAAAATCTACATGCTAGAAACAGCAAAAAAATTAACACTAAAAATTAAAAAAACAAAATTTAATTAAAAATAAAAATTAGAAACAAGTTCTTTAAATTTCTCTTTTGAAGTACAAAAAATTATATCACTAAAGGACGCTAATTTATTAAATTCTAGGAGCGATCTAACAAGCGATTGATCTAAAGCATATTAGTTCTATATTTCTTTATACAAATTTCTTAAAGGATATGCAAACCTGTTCTATATAAATTTGTGATGGTTTTTTTCCAATTATATTTTCATGGAAAGAACTGGGAAGCAAGCAGAAACATTTATAGAAGTTTCTAGTGAATTGTGAAATTTCCAGTTAAACTAACTGTTTTTCATTTAGTATAACTTTTCCCTAACAAAACAACAAATTGGTTAGCATAGAAAATAAATAAATGAATGTTTTTTTGCAATTTTTAATTTCATTTATTTAGAGCCACTTTGATCTCTTATGTCATATATGATATGGATTTATTTTATATCCATTTTGTTTGACTAATCAAAGCCATCGGTTGAGTTATATATATTTGAAGTCAGTTTATATATATTGAACAGCTAAATACTCAACTACAAAAAGTTTTATTTAATCGTTTTCCTACTGCCAAAGAAATACAAATGTTTATTATTTATTGCAACATTTGTTTACACTACACATAAAAAATACAACAACAACAATAGCAAAAGTAAAAACACTTCAAATCGAAGACAACACACATTCAGCGCTGCAAATTAACACACATTTTTCGAAAAGTGCACTTTGAGAGGCGAGCAGAGAGGGCAGGGCGGTGACCTGCCATTGCGCGCCGTCTGCCAGCCCCGCTGGGTCGTGCGTCCAGCTGTCTGTCTGGCAATTTACACTCACACATTTGCAGCTGTGAATATGACAGCGGAATAAATATATCACTGGCAGGAACTCGAGGCTGAAGTTGAAGCCGTGAAGTGTTTCATTGAAAGTGTTGCCAATGCGCCGAACAACAACAACAGCAACGGCAGCCAAGCGTCGAGTGCCAACTGCCAAGTGGGAGGGCGCAAGCAGACGCATTAGAAGTACAGATATTTTATTTTGATGCATAAAGTGCTAATTGAAAAAACAAACAAACACAGACATCAGCGGCATCGGCATCGACGAGCAACGGAGCGACACACTGCTGGCGGTATAAATTTTTCGAATTGTGTAACATTTAATTGCGCGTGCTACGCCCCGACACGTCGTCATAAAAACGCTACTCCCGAAGGAGTGGGGAGGGTGGGGGGTCGAACATAAAATTAGGCAGACAATTGTCGCGCAAATATAAAATCGGAGGGAGCGCACTTTTCCAGCAGCAGACGCGTGCGTTGCTGTTGCTGTTGCAGTTGGTGCAACATAAAAATTCCACAAGCACATAAAATCGCCAAAGTACAGGCGAATATAATTAAAGTTAAATTTGAACGCGCCGCGCAGCCGTAAGGTGTCAGCCGCGGCCGCGTTGTATTCGTTGCGTCCGCTCCCGCTAAGTGCAGTTGTTTTACGATGTCAGCCGTGCGAGGCGCATCCATTCGGGGGGTTAATTGTGCTGGCAATTCATGGAGCAATGGAGCTCACGTAGTCAGCGTTAACCGCTCATTAATTAACCCCTTAAGTGGGAGTCTGTCGGCTGCGATGCATTGCCTTGCATTATGCGCCATCAGCCATTTCCGGTGCCACACAAAATCTATTGAGTCGGATTTCACAAAAATCCGAATAGTACAAAAATGCCGCAACTGATCTCACGCAACGCTGTTGCGGTGTGTGCGCAACAAAACCAAATTCCATTAAGGACAACGCTTAAGGAGGAGCACTGTGTGCGTTGTGTTCATTAGCGAAAGCAAAGCAAAAAATGTCTAATGATGTTGCCGCGCTGTGCTTGTTAAGCGACAGAGAACAATACAAAAAACAAAAACTCGAAAGAAACTTTAGCGGTATTCACAATGTGTATGAAACTGTAATCATAGAACAGCTGAATAAGGCGTTGTGGATTCATTGTTATTGGACAAATAAGTTTTTTGAGATGTACATAAGATGGATTGTATGTCATTTCGCTGAATGGAGAATGAGAACGGACATACAAGGCAAAGTCTCTGATTGCTTTGAATCTGGCGAACGACAGAACGATCATTTTCCCTCCTGCCCAAACCAAGGTGACATACAGCCTCCTTGTGGTCCTTTTGAATAGCAATTCGGCACCTGATTAGTAGGGAACCAGTGCGTGCAGCCTATCCAATCCTCAGGACATTAAATTTGGATTATGCGCAGGATTTGGTTCTCGCCACAAAAGCCAATATGGAAGGATACCACTAAGTTGACGACCACAAGCGCCACAATTTGAAAATTATTGAGTCTAAACAACACATTTCTTTGTGCTCCAACGATACCAAAATTTGTGCCAGCTAAACACAATTCGCAAGAAGCACTGAGCTTTCTGTACAACAGCGTTCAGCCACATGTTGCAAAAGTCATCAAGGAAACTTTGAAGGCATTTCAACGGGATGTCCTACTCGCCGTATATACCAAATATTGCTTCTTCCAACTACCGCTTGTTGCGGTACATATTTTATGTCCTGACCAAGCAACACTTCACTTCTTACAAAGAATCGTCTTGGATCGTCTCAAAAGACATAGAATTTTTTCAACCCGGAGTCCTTATGATACCTGAAAGATGGGGAAAGTCATAGCTAACGATGGGCAATACTTTGTTTAACCCAAAGAGAACACACACATTTTTTCATTCATCGGAAACATTTTTTTCAGACCCTGTTCACTTTTGATCGCATATAACTTCACCACTATTGAACCTTTTGACTTATACAAATTCTGAGGTGTACTTTGAACATTGTTTTTACAATTTATAAATAATGATGAAATGATTAATACATCTGAAGTTCGTAATATACTAAAAAAATATTATTGTAAAAAAATGAAAAAATTGTTGGAGCAGGTTTTATCGATTAAACTAGGAATACGGGTTGTCCCATGAGCCAATGTGTTCCCCGAAGATTAAAATAAATTGCACCAGTTTCTCGAAATAATACTTAAAAACTATCGAAATTTTTTTGTTCCCCCAATAAATTAATATTATGTTTTATAATTTGCAAGACTTACTGACTCACTAAATACCTTCAAAAGATACCCGCAACCTGTGTTGGATACCGGGACACAAAGGCTCGAAAGCAACTGTGAGACCAATGAACTAACAAGACTGTGGTTAGACTGAGAATAGACAGTGTTGCCAGATACTTGAAATGACTTTCTCCTAAATCTTGAAAAACTGAAACTTCCGTCCAAAAATTTAAAAAATCCCCTAAAAATTTTTGTTTTAGTTTTTGTCATTACAAACTAAGGAATCTTATCATAAAAAATAAAAACATATTTAGTTTTTGTTATTGCTCTTTTTTTATTCATTCAACTTTAGCATAATAACTTAAGACAAACAAAACCTATAAAAAATGAGATCGGTATGATATTCGCTTTGTAAACCTTCCTTCGTTCATGGCATAAATTATACACTTTGAAGCATAAAATTAAATTAAATTAAATTAGTCACTTTAGCTTTTATTATTCAAGGCTTCAGTGCCATTAATAAAGTAAAATGTATCACCAGCAAAATCTCCAAAACTTTCTCCTAAACAAATTTATCTTCTAAAAACTCTCCTTAAAGGCCAAGAATCTCTTGAGTCTAGGAGGAAATCTCCTGATCTGGCAACACTGAGAATAGATTGGATTGGATCCCTACCTCCTATCGTTGGTGCCCTTTGTGTCGGTCAAACTTAGCTTCGATTAACATTATGTTGAAAACACCTGCAGACTCCGACACACAGGAAGAGACACCTGCAATATTGACAGACAAACCTGGCCAATACTAAACTGAAGGCAATGTAGACGGATTCTTTACTTGGGTCCATGGTCCATCGGATATTGACTATTGGGTAGACATACTGAAAGACCAGGATTGCTGTACAACGATTGTGATTTCGTTCTGAAGAAAGAGGAGAAATCGTCTTATGATGAAAATGTCCATCAATGGACACGAAGAGACAAATAACTCCGTATACAGCTACTCCACCTGGATCCGAACTCTATCGGATACTGACTAATGGGTGGACATACTGAAACACCAGGATTGCTACACATCGACCTCTGTTGCGATTTTGTTTCCGAGAAAAAAATAAACGGCAAACAATTCTGTATAGAACTACTCCACCTGGGTACGAACTCTATTGGATACTGACTAAAGGGTACCCATGGTAAAGACTAGGATTACCATAGAATGACTTCTGTTGTGCTTTCATTCCGAAGAAGCAGAAAAAATGGTCTTAGTCCTTATATGACTATGTTCCTCACTGGGAAAAGGCAAAACTATTCGACACAGCAGGTAACGCGTTGGCTTCTCATACCAGAGGCTCTAGGTTCGATTCCTTGCTCGAGCTGGTGAAAAGCTTGTCCACTTCTATCGCTATCAATGAAGCAGATGAGAACAACAAGAATCGCAGAAGTGCCCTTTTGGTAGGCGATGGCAATTGTGAAAGAAAAACTGTTTAAATACTTCTGTAGAAAAAACATTACTGGCCACACTGAAAATCAAATAAACGATGAGAAATTTGTTCCCAAGGTCTTTTTTAGGATTGGTCGATAGGTAAATGAAAGTGCTTCCAAAAGGCGCAAAAATTAGTTCTATTCTGATATTACAATCAATCGAACTTAAGACCACTCACTCATTGAACCAGTTTGAGCTCCTTACAACTTCTCCCAATAGACTTCGAATAGAATAGTACATAGTTTGAATTGTTTATTCGTGAATACCCCTAACAGAAATGTTTTCTCATCCTTTTTTATGTTTAGTTGCGCGCACTTTAATGCCTAACAATCATTAATCAGCATGACATGTTTCAACAAAAACTCAAGTACGAAAAAATATGTTTGGCTGTTGAAACGCGACCAGGGATCCAGGGATAATCCCCTAAGTACATCAGTGTCGGTTAAGTGGTGGCCAATACAACACGCATACCCTATCGGCGCACTTTGATGCAGCACGTCGGGAGAGCTGCCTCAAGTATTTAGGGAACATTTAATAAAATCTATCAGCAGTTTACTTATTTCGATATTTGTCAAAATTGCTGTCAGCACGTACACGCAACGCTACATTAAACGCGATAAAACAAACAGAGGTAAAGGGGAGACAGTTTCAATGAGGAGCAAAATGTTTTCTGGAAAAAATGTTGTTCAAGAAAAATTTCTAGAAAAAAATTTAAGGAATGAAACTGTTAAGTATGGTAAAACAAACAGCGGTAGCAGCAAAATTTAATGGAAAAAAATAAAAAAAAAATTGAAAAATACAACGCCATTAAAAATTACATTGACACCACTGCAATCTCTATGAAAGGCTCTTCCTACTTACATATCTAAGTACTGTTTGTATGTATAACTGTATGTATGTATGTACCTATTGTATGCCAAAGTATCCGTAAAAGTGCATTAAACACTTCAATAGCGCTCAAGGTTAGTAGCCAGCCTGCGAAAGGATATCGTTATCCTTAGGGCAAGAGCTGACTTTAATGGCGTGTCAAGCACAGTTGGCCAACGAAGTCACTCTTCAAATTCGTCACATCTAATTTACAGCAAAAAAAATACACACACTCTCGCTCTTTCCCTCTGCTTCCTTTGTTGAACAAAGAGTCCTACAAAGGCACAACACATTATTCAAATTGTTAAAAAAGGATACGTGCGTACATAATCAAATGTTGCAACATTCAACTATTCGCATGCAACGTGAGGGTTTAATTTTCTAAAAAAAAAAATCAAACGCTACAGAATTTTTCCCCTTTCCCTAAATGTTGCAGAGAGAATTCGATAGCCTGGACCGCTGCTCTGTCTCGCTGCGAAATGCAATCGACACTGTTGCTAATTAAAATAAATGATCGATCGTTTGCATTTGTCCAAATAACAAAACTGTCCCAGCTGAGGAGGGATTACAAAAACAACAACAGCAACAACAATAAAATAAGTGAACGCATGCACAAATGTTGCAACAACCCTCGGCCAACTGTTATGCTGTTGTTTTGGTTTTGTAAAGTTGTGTGAAGCGCCATGGCCGCACTCTCTATGTGTGTGTGAGTGTGTGTGCGTTTGTGTGCGTCTATCGCGCATTCGTATCGCATCGAATTACGTGCACGCGTTTTTGGCATTTTCCATGCCAAGATTGGCTCGTTGTTCGCTGTTCTCATGCGGCGCCACTTCAGTCGCTCAGCCTTTGTCATAAGCGCAGTGAGAATTTTTCGTTACAAATGCGTTGCACAAATAGTGGCATCCGCTAATCTTACGAGTACATTGCAATTTCATGGATTAGTGACACTACACACACACACTTACACTTTGAATCAGGACATGAACCAATTGGAAAGTGTGCGAAAATTGTCAATTGTCCAGATTTATATGGGAATATTTTGGATGATTGAAATAAATCGGGGTTTGTTTTAACATACTACTTACATGCATTTATATATATGTTACATAAATTCTCACATAACATACAAGTATTCTAATATTAGTTTATGAATCTCTCAGACTCAGAAAAAAATTTGTCAAATTATTCAGCAATCGACTGAGTTACGGCTGCATAAATGTCTTGAAATCTTCAACGAAATTGAGGAAATTATAGAGGGACACTAAACCCATCAGGGACACACACAAATTGATGTTCAAACACCTCACATATCAATTTATTAGAAATATTTCGGGTGCAATTATGTATGTCCTCAAACCATAACTATTCAAAAATATGGTTTCGAACCTCCCCCAAAATGAAATCCTATGTACACCACTGAAACCATTATCGGGTAGCAGCCTGCCGCAAAAGTTCTGTCCAGGCGTCTCTCTTCCCCTGGGGGAAGGTGGGTCCCCTTGGTCTATCAGTCTCTATTTTCATTGTTAAGCACCAAATATTGCATTGAACACTTTTAACACCGAAGCTTCATTGTCTATCCAGTTCTGTCAAGGCGCTTCCTGACGTGTGTCCCTCCTACTTGATCCTTCCACCGGTTAAACGTTTCTGTTTCCGTGGTTGACCACGAAATATCGCATCGCTTATGTCGTCGAAGCTTTATTGCCTATCCAGGAGACATGTCTAAGCAACCGGAGCTCTGTCAAGGCATCTAAGGTCCTCTAAACCTTATCCTTCCACCGCTGTTTTCTCTATTGTTGTGCATGAACTACCGCATTGCACACTTCTGATGTCGAAACTTCATTTTCAATCCAGGAGACATGTCTGAGCCAGCGTAGCTCTGTCAAGGTGCCTTCCAAAGCATGGGTCTCCACAATTTGATTCTTCCACTAGAGAAACAGACCCTATTTCCGTAGTTGTCCACCAATTATCGCATCAAACACTTTTGTCGTCGAAGTTTATTTGTCAATTAAGGAAACATGTCTAAGCTAGCGTAGCTCTGTCCAGGCGTCTCTCTACGTGGGTCCCCTAAACTTGATGCTTCTATCGGTCTCTCTCCCATTGTTGAGCACCTACTATCGCATTCAAAACTTTTGACCTCAAAGATGCATTGTCAATCCAGGAGACATGTCTAAGCTAGCGTAGTTCTGTCAAGGCGCTTCCCGATATGTGTCCCTCCTACTTCATCCTTCCACCGAAGAAACGGTCTCTCTTTCCGGTATTGAGCACCAATTATCGAATCATTTATAGTCGAATGTTATTTGATTGTAGCTGTGCTATGTTCCAGTCTCTACAAAGCTCAAATATTTCGTTGTTTGTATACCATAGCTTCTACCAATACGAACGCGGTGAAAAATATTGGAAAGTAACTTCTTCTTAAGTACCCCAACGGCCACTATGTATGTCGTTCCGTGATAGTATTCATGCTTCTGCGTTATTCAGAAGCACGGGCTGAATAAGCCACGTACAGAGAATGAGGTCTCGAGATATGCTTTCAGAATAGACACAGATCCCTATTACCTAAGCAACTCAGAACCGATGATCTGTACTATCTACTTACCACACCATTATCAAACATATATCAGATGCTCCTTTGATACCCAGAGCGACTACATACATGCGTACATAAATACCGTGACGCCCACGTGATTGCATTTGGGAGAATCCGTACACAGCTTTTGTACTCAATACCACTTGAAACAGATATTTGGGGGGCTTGAACTCCCCTTTGCGTGCGTCACTGCATGCATACTTATCTATATGCTACATGCTGTGATAAGAAGAGTCTTGATTTCGGCAAGATTCTTCTTGAAACTTTCGTCCTGGTAGTCGTAGCTGACTGCAATGCTACCTTCAGGTGGTTCGTGATAAGGGCTCCGGATCACATTGTTGCTACAGAAATAAATACCGTGTATGCCCATTGATTCATAGTTACCATAGCCAATAACAAAAGAGCAATACCGATTTGAAAGTACCAAGGCTCACTTATAATTTGATTCCTAGATTGATTCATAGAGTCCGGTAAGCTATACTGTCGGATCTCCATTGATGGATTCGATACATACATAAGGTACGATAAACATTGGTTCCTTAGATACCCAAAATGTATTCAAATTTGCTTCCAAGTCGAGTAGATTCAACGAAAAGGGGCTCGAATAAGTTACCTGATTCCTTTCGTACACAACTTTTTAGCGCAATACTATTTGAAATAGTATTTGACGCCCGACGTGTTCGAAACAAAGAGATATTTGTAAGGTTTGAACACCCCTGTTGCCTGTTTCGGCAAATTCATAACCGTGAGATGTTCTTTAATGGCGGGAAACTGGCATAAATAGAAAATTGCTGGTATTTCGGCATTTGGAATTTTCGGTAATTTACAAGTTTACTGACGTAAGGTACCAAGAGGGAAAAATGGTCGGAAAACGTCCAGGAGAGGAGGCAGCAGTAAAGAACTAGTGGATGGAGAACGTCCTCGAGGCATAGGGTGGGGAACGAGTGATTGGAAAACGTACTGGAGGCAGAGGGTGAACGGACTAGCCATCAATCTTGCATCAGGTATTCAGAATCCTTAGAAATAGCGAGGAGATTGAACTAGGAGATTCGCCCTGTAATCTAGCACTCAGAACACTCAGAGTAATCTTTACTCTGAATTCCGATAAAACAAAAAGATACATAAAACTGCTCTAATGAGACTCAAGGAATATTAGAAAGCGTCCTGTTTCCGTTTAGGGGAAAGAAGATGAGACGGCGAACAACTCGTACTTTCTTTGTGTCAGTGCCGCGTATGCCCCGATTCAGGTTTAAGACTCTTGGCACTGATGTGCTGAGAAGCGACCTCTTTGGATCCTTGGCACAGCAGGATCTACTTATTTCTCTATGAAAGTCAGTTAAATTTAAATAACAGTCAAAGGGAACTTGAAGTTGCAGCATACATAATAGACGTTTTTCTCTTAGAGTGCTTCACTTGCAAGATTGCTTTGACATACAATAAAAAATGAGGGCTTCTTGTGCCATTAAACTGCCCGTTGATCAAATCTTACTAAATGCGACTTTAATTTTTTGCCATACAACTTTTTTTTTACAAATTTAATAAGGACATTTTCTCATTATTAAAAACTAAAAATTCGGTCATTAAAACTTCAAACGAGCCAAACGCTGACAGGTGTTAAAAGTGGCAATTGCTTTGTAATTGAGTCACTTTATCCAGGTTGATCGAGGTCCTGTCGCTCCTGTCGCGGTGCTGAGGCATTTCAACGCGTAATTAATTCGAGAATTTATTAACCTACGATAACATTTACGGCCAGATGGGCATTTAACGACAATAAACTTCAGAAGACGATGAAATAAAATTGTGAAACATGTCAGTCAGTGAAAAGGACACAATGTTTACTCTACACATTTGTTTAGTTTTGTGGACAATTAAAGAAAACAGAATGTGGACAGTTGAGTTATATGAACAAAACTATTGTTGTTGTTGTAGAAAGAAGTACAAGAAAAAAGACAACAGATGAGTTGCTCACAGTGCCACAAGAAGTACGCAATTCCAACCCTTCAGAACGACTTTAATTATTTTATGGCCTTTGTATGAGTTGGTTAAATTTGCATTTCTTGATTTTCAAACACAAACCCAGCGAGTGCTTTTCTTCATCGTTTTATGTATTTTTTTTCAAATAATTTTTTCAACACCGACAACAATTCTGTGTGCCGCAGTAGTGGCTGAAAACGCAAATCTCCTGTGACAACATAAATAAAAACACATGATTTAATAGTGTGCTGTGGATCACTCGCAGGATCAGCGCAAAATTTACAACTGGGATTACAACCAGCCAGTCGTCCTGCCGGCCGACACAAGGGGGCACCCTGTCGAGCCGGCGAGCGCGAGCGCGCATTGTCGCCGCAGAGGCTGTGCGCATCGTTCGGGGGTAAGGAAAAAGTTCGTGATTAGCCCGACGCGCCTGCGTTCAATGCGTCCGCTTGCCGACCGGAAATGGGATGTGCCGCACTATTTTTCTGCGCATTCAATTTTGTTGTTGTTTTTTGTATGCTTTGCTGTTACAATTAATATACCTTCAGTGCTGTTTTTTTTCTGTTTTTTGGGGTAGTCGATTATTTTTTGGGCATCTGCGTTGAGGATTTTGCACGTTTCAGTGCGTACGCAATAAATTTCGATTCGGGATTTTTTTTGTTGCTTCGTTTGTTATTGGTGAATTTAATTAAAGGGCAACCAGCAAAGCGGCACAAGCATGTAGAGCGGCGTAAATTACGCAGGATAACATGACAAAAGTTGTGTCATTGGCGGTGTGCGGCGAACAATGCAAACGCACACACACACAAACACACACAAAGTGAAAGCGAATAATGTGAAGAATGAAGAATCTGTCAGGCGAATGTCCGCAAAGGGCGTAGGGGGCAAGCAATTTTTTTTTATTTTGCCTACATTTTTTTTATTCGGATGTAATTTTTTGCAATCGAAAATTTTTCTCGCCTTTTCAATACATTTTGTTTTTGTATAAGCTGCCAAATTCAGCTGCATATGCCGCGCCGCGATGCGCTACTTCCACGCGTCTGCACTTGGCGAGCAGTGCAGCAGTTCCTGCTCCTCACTGCAGCCTCAGTGATTGATGATGCACAAAGTCCGTTTAAGCCGTCTTAAGGCCAAAGTACAAAACGCAAATAGGCTCAGCGAAGCGCAGCGTCCTAGAGAGCGAATTGTCGGCGTAGACACTCCATACATACATAAATGCACACACACATGCATAGTGACAAATGCGCGTGTATGTATGTTTGTGTATGCGGGCGTGCACTTGGTTGCATTGCGGCATGCAACACGCTGTGGCATGCATGCCGGACGCACATAATCCGCTGAGAATGATGTCGCAAAATGTGACACAAACACAAATACAAACACCAGCACACAAACATTATTACAGATTAAATAGTACACTGCACTCACAGTGGCAATACCAACTATTACAACAATAACAATAACAACGTTAGGAACGCGTACTGTCGCTGCCATAATAATAACAGAAATCACGGCTGGAGTAAGTGCCGAGACAGCAGTTGAGCTCGGCTTGAGTACAATGCAGCAGGACATCCAGAGTGACCATCGCAAATTTCAGAACTGTAAACCGTCTGAAAATCCTTCCATGGAAGATAGCTTTCGTTTTGCCATACTTTTGCAGCGTCTTTCAAGTAAAAGTACTAGTACTAGCCACCCTTTAAGTTATGTCTCTGTTAAAACAGCACAATGACCCTAGAGGAACAGTTCACAGAACTATAAGTAGTTCCCAATAAAGCCCTCAAGATGGCTTTCACCGCATCAAAAGTGATCTATCCCCTGTCTCTCATCTCCTTAGCCCTTTCTCCAGGGAAGGTTAGCTAAGGTAATACAGGCAGCTTGCTAGTTTCTTAGCAACTTCCCTCGGAGGCTTCAACAGGCCCTTTGGCGATCGTCAGATTTATTTCCTAAGTCCTGTCTCCAGGGAAGATTAGGTGAGGCAAAGCAGGTAGCTTGCTAGTTCTTTAGCAACTTCACTTGGAGGCCTCAAAAGGCCCATTGTCTTTGGTCAAACTCATCTCCTAAGCGCGGTCTCCAGGGAAGGTTAGATATGGTAAGACAGGCAGATTGCTAGTTTCTTAGCAACTACACTTGGATGCCTCAAAAGGCCCATTGGCGATAGTCAGACTCATCTCCTAAGCCCTGTCTCCAAAGAAGGTTAGATAAGGCAAGACAGCCTGCGAGTTTCTTAGCAACTTCCCTCGGAGGCTTCAAAAGGCCCTTTGGCGATAGTCAGGTTCATCTCCTAAGTGCTGTCTCCAGGGAAGATTAGGTGAGGCAAAACAGGTAGCTTGCTAGTTTTTCAGCACGTACACTTGGAAGCTTCAAAAGGTCCATTGGCGATAGTCGGCCTCATCTTCTAAGCCCTGTCTCCAGAGAAGATTAGGTGAGGCAACACAGGCAGCATTCTAGTTTCTTAGCAACTACACTCGGATGCCTAAAAAGACCCATTGGCGATGCTTCTTATGAGGCTCCGGGGAAACAACACATTCTCCCTAGAAAAACCGTTCATAGTCTACAGCTATATTCAGACAGCAGTTGAAGCCCTCAAGTAGGTTTCCAACACATCGAAAGTGGTCTCTCTGTTGTTGCCTTACCATCCTTATTTGGATACCAGGTGACAGCGATAGCCGACATGTTCGCAAAATGTGGTACTACCCTCTATGACTATAGGACCTCAATGTCCAGTTACTTCTCTAAACAGGCGGCACATTAGCATGATTGGTAGGAAAAAGTGACAGTGGCAGCTCTAATATAAAAGCTCACATAGACCAGTTAGGCTCATTGTAATATGACGAGACCTATTTGTCCTCCTAAGACTCGAACTAACCGAAACAAATTTTAAAGTATATTAAAGCCTTGGTGTCAATACCCAAGATTGGCTGCAAGGTGCACCCAAGGTATTTCTTTCGATTCCCATATAAAGCGAGACACGTGCACAAACGAGAGGAAATGGTCTCGTCTTCCTATTCATCTCTACAGCTTATGCAGAATTCAATAGCTAGGTGACCCAAGTCGAATGTTCTTGCGTGACTACCAAATATGCAGTATTCAGTAATGACACCGACCTTCAGTTCATTTTTTCCCAAATTTGGTGCACTATATTACCGATTTCTGAGGCTGCTCAAACTCTGTTGAAGGAGTTGATCACTACTTCCTCTATCCAAGCCTGTATAGTTTAAAAACTTCCTTGTTAGTATCTGGTCTAACCAGTTCGTCCGGTATGCGGTTCTGTGGGATATCTCGGTGACCTGACACTCAAATAAGACGAATGGAATCGAATGTTTAGCCGTCAAGTTTTGAACAGGTCATTGTAACTGGCACGTTATGAAAATAAGTCTTCATAAAAAGTAGGAAGAGACTTTGGGTCACCGTCTCTACCACTACCTGACTCAATCTGGATGTAAATGAAAAGCTCTAGACTCACCTTCTCGCAGCGATCGTAGCGATTTTAACAGGACATTGTCTCTTCGAATGTCATATCAATGGGTCTTGATTAAGGGGAAGAGGAGAAAGATCTGGTACTGCTGCGACTCTAGCTTCACGTAAATGCAAAGCTCTGGGCTTCTGGTCTTCATAAGAAGAAATAGCATGAAGATTGTGAGTCACCTGGCAATGTCCCGTCTCTATCTTGACGTAGATGCAAAGCTCTGGGGTTCTCTTCTTCAACTCCTCGGATGACCTTAGATAAGTTAATTTGAGTGACTTCCTAGTGTTCATCTACAAATCAAATAGCTTTGCGTAGGCCCTTATGCGATAACCACTGAGGACATCACAATAATTTCTTGGTAATCTAACTTGTGGTATAGCAATGAGCTCATTTGGGGCATCAGTGTATCTTCCGGCAAGGTGGCATGCCCTGAAAGGCACTTTAACCTAGCCTAACCAACATTATCTATGTTGAAACCTAACCTAACCTAACCTAATTTCAAATTTCAAACTAATCCTAATCTAAACTAACCTGACCTAAAATTTAACCTTAAACCTTACAAAACCTAAAGTAATCTGACCTAAAATCGAACTTAGAATCTAACATATCATAACTAAAGCTAAACTAACCTATTCTAATATCCAATCTTATATCGAACCTAACCTAACCGAAAAGCTCAGATAACGAAACCTAAACTAACCTAAACAAAGACCTGAAACCAATCCTAACATAAACTAACCTGACCTAATATCTAATCTCAAACGTTACATATCCAAAAGTAATCGAACCTAAAATGGAACCTAGAATGTAACATAACCTAATCTAAACTAACCTAAGCTAGTATTCAATCTAAAACGGAATCTATCCTAACTTAAAAGCAAACATAACTCAACCTAATATAACCTTACCTAACATCAGTCCTTAAACCAAACCTAACCTCAACTAACTTGACCTAAAATTGAACTAAATTCCTAGTTCCTAACCTTAATTCTAACATAAAACTTAACATAACCTAACTAAAACTAACCTAGCGTAATATCCAGTCTAAACCCGAACCTAACCTAACCTAAAAGCACACGTAACGCATCCTAAAATAACCAAACCCAACCAAAACTCGCCTGACCTAAAATTTACAGTTAAACCTTACATAATCTGAAGTAATCTAACCTAAAATCGAACCTAGAACCTAACATAAACTAACTAAAACTAAACTAACCGAACCTAACCTAACCTAAAAGCTAACATAACGCAATCAAACTAACTTGACCTAAAATTAGACCTTAAATCAAAACTATCCTAAACCAACCTCACTTAAAACCTAAACTTAAACCTGTCTTAACACAATCTAAATTAATCTGGCTTCAAATGAAACCTAAAACCCCTATTATAACCTAACCTAATATTTTTCAATGCGACCAAAACCCCGTTTTGCTGTCATTCCAACTCATAGTTCACCAATCATTGTGATTGCCAGTGGCATCCCAACAGATGGTCACTCCATGCTAGGCTCATCACAATCCTGCCATGGTTGGTCGGTATGGCATTTTGATTTTTCAAGAGTTTAGAGGATTGTCACTGCATGTGGCATGTGGCTGCATGCTGTCATGTTGCGTGCGCCGGACTGCTGGTAGGTGTTGTGCTATTAAACTGACATTTGCTAAGTTGTTCCCATGAGGGCTTTCGGGATTTCGGATTCTGATCTTAATGACCATTAGTTGCGGCAAATGTTTGGGCATGTTTGCTGCATGACAACAACAACAACGATAACTCCTCCTAAAGACAGGAGTTGTGGTGGCAATGTGAGAAAATCTTCGAATGCAAAAATCCACAAATTGCAAAAATCCTCGGTTTTCATTATGCAATAATTTTGCCTTTGAATGCAATTTAATTAGTGTTGCAATTGAAGGGGTCCGTGTATGTTTTAGAAAAGGGTATATTTTAAAATGCAAAACTTCAAAATAACAACAACAACATAAGTGCAAATAAATAGTTTTCAATCCACCACCAATTTTGAAGAGCAATCAATCTCAACGTAGATTAACTCAATTGCAGTATTTTTTCCTGACTCTTTGTTTCCTTTTAATGCGAACACAATCTGTCGCAATTTGAGGCCAAGTGTCAAAGCCAATTTCGATGTGACTGACACGAGCGCGAGACCGCAACTGTCTCGAAATTAATTTCAATTTATTCTTCGAGCAACAATAACAACAACAACAACAACGATGAAGCGATGCAATGTGCGCCGACCACACAGCAGAAGGGTAAACAATTTTTATATGCAAACAAATATTAACCAAGACAACGCGACCCGCACCACCACGCCCACACCGCACCGCATGGCCGCGCCCGCAATTAATACGGTTGCACATTGCGGACACTATGCAAATATTTACTTAGCGTTGTTGTTGTTGCTGCTGTCCTGCTGATGAGGACAACGACAACGATGACGACGCGTACGATGCGGTCGCGACGCAGCGAAAGGATGCACGCTTGCGGTTGTTGTTGCAGGCGCGAAAAGGCAAAACATTGACGAGCCTGTGACGTACCCTTTCCGCTCAGACAACTCCCTCAGCGCCATCGTCAACATCGACGCCGGCCAATATAGCAAAGGCTGTCACAATTTTTTGCACCGCTTTTGTGCAATTTGCATAGAAGATTTAACCTGCTGTTTGCCTGAATTTCAAAATTAAAATTTTATTTCGTACGCGCCATATGTGAGCGGGCGTAACGCCGCCGGGCACCTCCCCTGCTCAGCCTCCTTTGCGCTTCCACTCGTTCGCCGCTCGTTCGAGGCGATTTTTCATTTTCACTGATTACACAGGCGAACAGCATCAAATGAAATGGCGCGCCGCTCATCATCCCACCGCGCCCGATTCGCTGTTATTCAAAAAGTAATTATTTCGAGATGAATATGAACAGCCAAAGTGCCACTCAGCAACAAATGCATTGCGTGCCGGCGCCGCGGCTGCGTGCGCGTCCACGTCCACGTCCGCACAAAGGGTGCAACTGGCTGCCTGCTGCTGTCCGCCCTGAGCGCGTGTGCACTTTTTACCAGCGCAGCAGCTGCTCCGCGATTGTGCTCGTATTAGCTCGGCGCTGACTTTTCGGGCCGCGCGCCGGGGTTGCGAGTGTCCTGCGTCGCATATGAGCAGCGGCAGCCATCACATGCTACTTGAGCAATAATCGCTGTTTACATGTGCCATAATTACGAATTGTTGTTGTTGCAAATGTTATATAAATCAATGTTCGTCGTTTCCGCGCCGAACAATGGCCACAAACGTGCCGCGCTGCCGACGCGACGTGTTTAATTGCGAGTAAAAACGGGCAATTCAATTGTCGTCGAGTTTTGTTTTTGCTTTGTTAAAATTTTGGGCAAAAATTAGGTGGGTGGACAACTGTTCTGATTTTGTGAAATTTTTTCGAAATGGTTTGATAACAATTTTTGAAAACTTTTTGTCAGATAATGACATCTGAAACGCATGTTTACGACAATGTTTCAACAAGTGTACAAATTTTGCGACCGCTAATTATATTTCACTAAATTTTTTTATGAAAAAGTTTAAGAAATCCATAATTTTTTAAATTGTGTTTGGTAATGGTTTGCTGACAATTTATGAAAATTTTTGTCAGATAAAGACATCTGGAATGCAAGTTTACGACAATGTTTCAACAAGTGAACAAATTTTGCAACCACTAATTATATTTCATTAAATTTTTTTATGAATTAAAGTTTAAGAAATCCATAATATAAAAAATTTTTTTTTTTTTAAATGGTTTGCTGACAATTTATGAAAATTATTGTCAGATAAAGACATCTGGAACGCAAGTTTACGACAATGTTTCAACAAGTGAACAAATTTTGTTGTGAATTAAAGTTTAAGAAATCCATAATATGAAAAAAATTTTTTTTTCGAAATGGTTCGCTGACAATTTATGAAAATTTTTGTCAGATAATGACATCTGAAACGCAAGTTTACGACAATGTTTCTACAAGTGTACATTTTGCAACCACTTATTATATTTCATTAAATTTTTTTATGAATTAAAGTTTAAGAAATCCATAATATAAAAAAATTTTTTTTTTAAATGGTTTGCTGACAATTTATGAAAATGTTTGTCAGATAAAGACATCTGGAATGCAAGTTTACGACAATGTTTGAACAATTGAACAAATTTTTTTGTGAATTAACATAAAGTTTAGGAAATCCGTAATATTAAAAAATTTTTTTTTCGAAATGGTTTGCGACAATTTATGAAAATTTTTGTCAGATAAAGACATCTGGAATGCAAGTTTACGACAATATTTTAACAACTGGACAAATTTTGCAACCACTAATTATATTTCATAACATTTTTTTGTGTATTAAAGTCTAAGAAATCTATGATATTTTTTTATTTTTTTAAAATATTTTTTAATGTGTCCTTAAAAATTCCACATTTTTCTGGTTCACCTCTTATTTACAACATAGGAAGAAAAATAACTACTACAATCGACTTCAAGCACAGCAGGAACCGAAACATTTTTGAATTTCAGATGCTTTCGCCTTTTCGCGTATCACGTTTTAGCAGAAAAGTGCTTTAGTAAAAACAACAAGTTTAGTAAAAAAAACAATAGAGAAAAAACAGAGATATTCTTCTTTTCGTTAGAACAAAATCCAACTATAAAGACAAACACATAGCTCGACCATTGGCCTCCAAACAAAGAGAGAAAACACTGGAGAGCCCACGCAAGTCTTTGGATATCAGTCAATGTAAAAAAAGTGCTGAAGTTCTTTCAACTCTAATCTCTCACTCTAATCTCTAATTGGATCATACAACGATTTAAAATCCAAAAAATTGTCAAAGTCATTTGAGCATTCAAATTTAAAACCACAGAAAAGTATATAGAAAACAATGTCCATCATTCTTGGTAAAGTCAAATAAAAACAAATTACATACACAATCATTGCTATAAAAGTTTTTTCAATAATGACTTTGACAAATTATTACTGTGAAGTTTAAGGTGATTTTTTTGTACATATTTGGTAGCCAAACTGTTTGCTATCTTAGATTCATGTATTTACAGCCAAAATTATTGTTTAACATTTTTGGTTGAACGGTTCTGTGGACAAGTACGGACGGATCGAAACTGCTTGGTCGGGTGGATTGTGGTATCTACTCCGAAGAATTAAATCCAAACTTAAAACTTCGGCTGCCAGATTACTGTAGTGTCTTCCAAGCCGAGGTCACAGTAATCTGCGCAGCCTCTGATTGGCTCAGGGCAAACGGAATATCGGGAAGGGATACACTGATATTTTCGGTCAGCTAATGGCTCTTAGGGCTCTGAAAGTGCTCATAATAACATCAAAGACTGTACTCAGCAGTTTCAAATTCGCCCATGCTGGATCTTCTGAGACATAGGAATGTTCCAGGGAATTGTAGAAAAGACGAGCTCGCCCGGCATGGTACAACTGAGCAGTTATGTCAAGACACGAGAGTGTTTGGTGTACGTGCTCTAAACACGACGGTAATTTAAGATGGGCTCAAGGGAACTCAGGTTTCCTTTTACGCCAAATTTGGCCAACCTTAAACCATCGATATTCTAAAGAACACCTCTCACTAAACAGAGCCCAAATCAGAATCATTATCGGTGTTCTAACGGGTTATGGCTTAATTGGCAAGCACGCAAAGCGGCTGGGTCTGTTTTCAAACGAATTCTTTCGTAGCTGCATGGACGAGGAAAAGAAAGAAAACATACCTCGCCTACTATGCACGTGTCCTGTTTTATCCAAAAGAAGAATGACCTATTTACGCAACTTCGTCTTCGATAGTCTAGGGAATTTAGCTGATAAGACCATTCGGTGTCTACTAAACTTCTTAAGAAGCTCCAATTGGTTCAATGAGTGAGCGGTTTTATGCTCGACTGCATGTGGTATCACAATGGGTAATCATGGCCAAAGCCACACCTACCTACCTATAAGTAGGTGTATGTGCGGCCTGCAATTCCACTTGGAGACCCTGTTGGGTCCATTGTGAATATCTTTATTTCAGATTACTTTATTTTAGACCACTGTGCTTTCCTCTCTTTGTTGGTACATCTAGAAAAGATCTTTTGAAGACCATTTGACCTTGGCAAGAAAATTGTGTAAATCAGTAATCTGTGGATTAGCTATTTCCACCGTGTGCCCATCGAAGAACCTGGTACCTAGTTTTCGGAGTATTCATTCTTGCAGTGATGAACATTAAGGCTCGAATGAGAATTAAGTTAATTCGAAAAAAGATAAATGATGGTTAAAAAAATGCCTGTTTTTGATTTCGGCCCTTTCGTCTAAGACTTTACTACTTGACAAGCACCATGAGCGAAGGTAGACTTAGTGGTGTTTCCGTGTTCTCCATAGACAGCGAAGGTCGGCTTAATAGGCGAAGGTAGACTCAATCGTCTTCCCGCGTTATTTATAGTCAGAGATATGGAAGTTAGTCCATCCAGTGGTGCACATAGAGGGGATTTTGGGTTCAAACTTCCCAAATAAAATATTTCTGGTCCAAAATATGTTTTAAAATGGAACTGAGTTCAAAAGTGGTACTCAAAACTACCCCAAAATTAAATCCTGGGTGCGCCACTGACTCTATCTCAATGAATGGAGCTCAGATATAGCTCATCGAACTTCAGCAGCATTTGAGGTCCTTTAAAAGCAAAAATGGACACCCAAATGTTTTCTACATTCGTTTAAAGTGGACCTACGGCCTTCTCCTGATTGAGATTAGGTCAGAGTAACCTAAGTGTGTCGTTTTATATTGTTAGTTTTACGACAATAAAGATCGAGAATAATTTTTTTTAAACAAATTGTCAAAGTTAAAAAATTGAATTTAGTGAATTTAGAAGCCTGTAATTGAATGCATTTTGTGTGATTGAATTGGAATTTAAGGGCTAAGGTTGCTTCTGTTTTGACCACATTTTCTGACTGGGGTTGAAAGCTAAGATAAACCGAGATCATCTGTCATAGCGAGATGATCGTTTCAAAGAAATTAAACCTTCTCTGCACTTATCGAGCTTTAGACGACTTGGACAAAACCCAAAACCTACAAGAAAACAAAATTGACCATCATCGACTTATAATTTCACAAATCTGTACTACACACATTGTATGCAAATGTGTAGTTGTGCCTGTGTGTGTTAGTTTTATAAAAATTCTCCCTTTAGGGACCAAATCATGAGTGCATTTCTGTGCGTTTGTGTTTGTGTATTGTAAGCTGTCCATCGGTGCATACTCGAGTTGGCTATTTTAAAAACACATTAACTAATCATGCAGCAAATCTTAAAAACGCATCCACTTAAATATCTCAACAAGCTCAATATTCCGCCAAAAGAGAAGCAAAACATATTTAACTAGCCATTGAGTAGCAAAATGGTAGAAGCACCAACAAATAAAAAAGAAACAAACATAAAAAATTGAAAATTGAAAGTAAATGAATACGAGGCAATTTACGCGCAACAATAAAATCAGCAACGGGGCAGCGGTACGCAAGAATACAAAATATGAACACGATGAAGAAGAAGAGGAAGCAGAAACAGTAGAAAAAAAGGCAACGCAGTGAAGTGACACACATTGCCGGCAACGAGCGTCAAATTCAAGGTTACCAGATGTTGTTCTAAAAAAGGAGATGTTGTGTAATTTTTATTAAAAATATTAAAAAAAATATTTTTTTAAAAATGAAAAATTTTTGGCAATTTAAAATTTTTTTTTATAATTTAAAGTTGATGTTTGAAAATTTTTTAAAAATGTTTGCAAAATTTTTTTCGGATTGCATTAATTTCTATGTAAATTGTTATGACTTGTAGCACTTTTTTGTTTTTGTTTTTTTTTTTAATTAAAATGTTTTGGCAATTTTCAATTTTTTTTATAATTTAAAGTTGATGTTCAAAAATTTTAAAAACTTTTTATAAAATTTTTTTCGGATTGCATTAATTTCTATGTAAATTGTTATGACTTGTAGCCATTTTTTTGTTGTTGTCAAATTTATGGTCCTTTCAATTTATTACCTGAACCAATATTCTCCTATTTTGCATACATACATTCAACTCAACGCATCTGGTAACCCTAACCAAATCAGAGTTTCCTTCTGCACAAGAAACGTGCACTTGAGTTGAATGCATTGGCAGGGAGAGTTGCACTTGAGACCTGCAGCCAGTGTTGATGGCAACGACGACCGCGTCCGCGACGATGAAAACGAAAACGAAGCGTGTTGCCACTTTACCTCATTTTAATAAATTTTGCGAGATTCTCTTGTTGCTGCCACGCTGCCGGCTTCGAGTGGTAATGGAAGCACGACCGGGGCGCAGTCGGCCGCAGCGCTGCAAGATTGAACGAGTGAACGACATTTATTGGCCGTATTACTTAAACATGAGCACTCGAATTGCTGCCGCTGCCACTGTTGTTGTTGCTGTTGTTGGCGGTTGTGGCTGCTGTGCGGACGTTTGCTGACAAAGATGTCGACGCTGATTGTCGACCGAATCGACTGTTGTTGTGCGGCGTTGACATTTGCTGGCCGACTGCTTGTTGCCGTTGCTGGCAATGACAACAACGTCGACGACGACGACGACGATGATGATGATGATGTCATTTATTTGTGATATTTGCTGCATGTGTCTTTTCCGCTGTTGACTTTGACAGCCGCCACATCAGCGCGTCGCACATGATGCCCGACAGACGTTGCTCGATTGCGCTCGAGTGTCTACTTAAATATTCTCTCTGCCGTGCTTCACGCATTGCTGTCGCTTTTGTTTTTGCTGTTCATTATTTCAAGCAAAAATACGTTTTAAAAATAATTTTGTATTTCTTAAGTGGTTTTTTGTTGACTTTTCACTTTCATGTGCGAATCCGTAAACGATTCATTGATAGCTGCTGCTGGATTTGTGTTCTTTTTGCCAGTGACTTGTCAAAGGATTGTGAGACAAAAGCGAAAAAACGAAGATAAAGAACAACACCAACAAAAAAATGCTCAATTTTAATTTTTTAAAAATATTGCAAGATTTGTATCTATCAGCTATGACAGTAGAGGGTAGGGTAGAGTAGGGTAAGATGATTCTGTCCGAGATGCATAAAGTCAAAGACACGCTTAGGCCACTTGTGATACCACAAATGAAACGTGAACTTTTCCACCTATGTTTGTTATTGGAGTCAGGAACATAGAAAGACTGAATTGAGTGTTCAAAAATTGCCAAACTAGAAAAACGGCTCCCTCACATTTAGTTTAAAAGGCAAAAATCTGAAATTTAATCGCGTTGCATTTCCAATCGTCGCATTCAAATCAAAGTTCAATGTATTTTTCTAGCGACCAAAGCATCATATTAAAGATTGTTTATCTATTTAACCCATCGTTGCATGATTTAATATCTGTGAAGATTATTTATCTCTTTAACCCTTCATTGCATGATATAATTTCCATGAAGAAAAAACATTGTTGTCATATTATTCTTGTTTCTTGTTAAGTTTTGTTGGTAAAAATGAAATTTGGTAGAATTCCTATTCCTATCTATGGAAGAAGTTTTGTCTAGATTTTCCATATCCTACTGAGAACACTACCGCCGAAAGGAAAATCGGTTTTATCTAAATTTTAATGTTGGCTACTACGGGGAGTCGAACTTAGGTCGCTCGTCACAGTGTACTCGTAAACCAACGCACTAAACAGCTGAATGACGGTGAATGCCAACTCCATCAATAAAAAGATTATCATCAATAAAAAAAAAATTTTTTTTTTTTAAATTAAAAAATATCATTAAATTATTAAAAAATTATTTTATCAAATTGAAACACATACTTACAATATTATTCGCAAAATGCCGTTAGTAATCAAATGTTTTAACATAAAAGACCCAATTGAAGAATGAACGACTGTAAAGTGCTGAATAGAATAGTTTCCAAATCTATGAAAAGTGCAGTCGTGCAGCGAAGGCTTATGTCTTTTCAAAATAGAAAGGATTATGGGACTTTAAGCCACCTTCTCTGCCACAGAAAAGCTCTCTCTAGACGAACGTGGAATTACCAAGGTCCTCCCTTCTTTGATAACTTGGATAGCCTCAGTGCAGTCAACTTTAAAGACTTGCTGGGGTTCAACCCCAAAGCAAATTGTATTTAGGCTTTTCTACTTGCAGTAAGACAGATCACTTTCTCCTTGTGGTTTCACAACGTGCCAAATTTGAGGCCTAAATGTGTCTTTCGGCAGGTCAAGACTTTAGCCTAACCTTATTTAACCCTTTCGGGACTGGGATAATACATCCCACCAAGTTTTAAGACCCCTCAAAACAATGATTCGAATCTTATGACTCATACAAAATGTTTATTTGAATACTATATATATATATATATATGTCCCCGGATAAAAGTATGATTTGAGAATTGTAAGTATGCAACATAATTTTTTTGTCTCAACTGTCATAGCAAGGGAACCTTTATACCAAAAGTATTTTGGTTTTTTAAATTAAACTCCGTCCCGAAAGGGTTAAAACTGATTGACAAGCACCATGAGCGTGTATCTGAAGATATACGTGTATTAGGGGCGTAGCCAGATTTTGGAATTTCGAATAGCTTGTCAGCACTAAAGGTGTTTGAACTTAAATTGATCAAAATGCATCTTTTTAAAAAAAATTATAACTGCCTATTTGCCGTGAGTCTGAGAAATTTAATGAGAAAATGTTGACCCTTTTTTACGGAGATATCTTCCAACATTAGATGGAAATCTACATATTTACGGATGTGCTCGAATCGATTGGCATGTTGGATTCTTAGCAACTGAAACCAGCATCTGGTGAAAGATTTGCTTCCCTTCCCGTCCCCCTACCACAGACACAGACACACAGAAAGTGTTCCGCCGTCTCAACGTCCTCCCCACAGGCATGACATAGTGCACTGTCAGATATGCCTAAATGCTTTGCTCATAGAAAATGGCCCGTCATCAACCCCACCAATTGCCTACAGTCCCTTCTGCATAATGACAGAAGAAACTGCGAGCATTTGCCAAAGATGACAAGAAGCATAAGTTTCGTCCACCTGTAGTCACTCTCAGTCTGCCATGCTCGCTCCTGGGTCATAGTGACCCATTTGTTAAAAGCGGCTTTGATCGCCGCAGATGGAGGAAACAGAAAAGGCCGATAAATAAATTCTAGCTAGGAAGTCATAGGTCTCGTTACACGTAATTCCTGCGAATCCTGGAATCAAAGTAAGCGTCAGGCTATTATGTCTGCCGACATTGTTTAGCCTGGATTTGCAGGACTTGACTATCGTAGAGGTGACTATCGGAGAGGGCTCTCGGAGCCTGGCTGTCGCTACATACACAGCTAGATCTGCTCTCCACCTGCTCTCTACAACAAAGTTCATCAGTATTCAAAGTATGGCAAGCAAAGAACCGCCGAGCACCAGTTGATTCCACGAAGACACCAAAGCCAGAACTCTGTTATGTTCTGAAGCCATTCATTAATATACGGAAGCAGTGTCTGCCGGGCTCATTCTCAGGGTCTGACCAATTGTGAGCCTCACTTTTATAGTATAAAGGTTGAAAAGGCATGGAGTCAAGGGGCTTGGACATGACCAAAGGTTCGATGTTTGTTTCCACTATCGACCATCGTCGTCGGATGGCCTTGAGGGCCTTTCTTTGGACGAAAACATCAAGTGGAGGCAGATTCACCAGGGCATCTATTGACGGGCCGGAAGTAGTCGGGAAAGCTCCCGTAAAACATATGGCCACAGTACATTGCAGTTTGGATAAGGTTCTCCTGACCCTTGGTAGAGAGAGTCTGCTTATCCAGACCACCTATGCGTAGGAGATGATGGGTGTTATCATAGCCGTATAAATCCAGAGCGTCTTGCTAGCGGAAAGACCTCACGTTTTTCCAAAAACACCTTTGAACTGTCAGAAATCTGACAGTGCTTTTGATAATTTTAGTTCCACAGAATAACTCACAGAACTATTGAAGTACTCAGAGCCGTAAACAGAATTTCAACATTTTCTTTGTGAGTGTTCTAAGCCACTTTTCCAAATTGGTTTGTAAACCTTTTACAAATTCTATCAAAGCAACGTCCATTCAAATAATGAAAATATTGCACACAGACGCTACAAATTCTTCAAATATTTCCGAAGACAACACAATCATAACAACAAGAAGCAAGGATGCGTTGCTGTAAAGCAGCCGAAGTAAAGTGGAAGGGAAACGAGGACCACACGCTGGCACTGGAATTATTTTCCCAACTTGGCACAACAAACAAGAACGTTGAGAGCAAATATGTATTAATAAATACAGAGCACACAAAATTATGTTATGAATATTAAATAATTTGGTGGCATTGTGCGGCGCTATGCGGAATTGTGTTTTGTCGCTTTGACTGGCATCGCATTGTGCAATATTCGCCAATGTGAAAATATGCATCAACAATCAACGCCGAAGGCGGGAGGGGCGTGTAAGCACAATCGAGCCGCTGCCAAGCCAAGATGACGTCGTACGGCATTCGAACGGAGTGAAGCGAAGATGTGAAGCTGCTGACAGCGACGCGGGCGTACGTTGACAAAGGACAATGCCAGCGCGCTGCGATGCGATGCAACGCGCCGTAATGCAATGCGTTGCATTTGGCACAATGCTCGCTAGGCAAACATGGTAATTGCGACACTGTGTAGGCGACAAATAGTCCAAATATTTGCGTGCGCACTCACACTGGCAGTGGGCGCGCTGGCTGCACTCGAGGACCATTGTCTGCACATGGCGGCGACTCGGCAGGACATGCGAGCAGCACAAATTGCACAGCGCACTCAACCCACACACACACACACACATACGCGCGTCGTTTGTTTGTGCAACATTCCTCGAGTGGCAAAAATGAAGATGAACAAACATGCAGCAACGCTGCCTCAAAGCATTTCACAAAGCAGCGCAACCGCATATGTTTCTATGTGTGCTTCTTGTATGTGTTTGTGTAATAATTTTTGTTGAAAAATAAAATGAAATATAAAAATAAAATGTGCACTGCCGCCACGAACCACAAACGTCACACTCGTAAAAGCGTCGCATTTATTGTGATTTCGTGCTAAATACGCTCGATCGGCTGCTCCAATTCTACATTCAAAAACAACAACAACAACGCCAGCATTAAAGTGGCCACCGTTCAGTGGCGCGCTCCGGCGATCATTTGGCCAACAGGCGGACAACAATGCCGTTGGCATTCTACGAAGACTGCCCTCGTCGAGCAGCGGTACGGACTACGAAATTCCGAGAGTTCCATGTCGTCGCTGTCGTAAAATTGCCCCACTTGGACGGACATATGAGCGCTCGAAATGGCCTGTAACCGAAAACGACATGTAAACGTCATAATAATTTTTTATGTCGCCGATCATTAAATTCAGCTTTATTACCTAATTGCGACCGCTGCAGTGCACGCACGTACAACGCTCGTGACCATTGGCCGATTGAGCTGCCGCGAGTCTTCGCTCTTTTAGTGGATCTTCAAGTTCGTTGCGTTTTTCTTTTCATATGAAAATAGCACGCGTGAAGATTTAATGCTTCTTGCAGGTTCAAATTGTTCGGTTTATGTGAGTCCCAGATTTAAAGATTTTATTAGGATTTCAACAAATGTTGGCTTCATGTCGACGTATTTGGAGTCAATCTAAGACAATGCGACATATGAACGGCTCTCTTATTAGATTAGATTAGATTAGATTAGATTAAATTAGATTAGATTCGATTCGATTCGATTCGATTCGATTCGATTCGATTAGATTAGATTAGATTAGATTAGATTAGATTAGATTAGATTAGATTAGATCAGATTAAATTAGATTAGATTAGATTAGATTAGATTAGATTAGATTAGATTAGATTAGATTAGATTAGATTAGATTAGATTAGATTAGATTAGATTAGATTAGATTAGATTAGATTAGATTAGATTAGGTTAGATTAGATTAGATTAGATTAGATTAGATTAGATTAGATTAGATTAGATTAGATTAGATTAGATTAGATTAGATTAGATTAGATTAGATTACATTAGATTAGATTAGATTAGATTAGATTAGATTAGATTAGATTAGATTAGATTAGATTAGATTAGATTAGATTAGATTAGACTAGATTAGATTAGATTAGATTAGATTAGATTAGACTAGACTGGATTAGATTAGATTAGATTAGATTAGATTAGATTAGATTAGATTAGATTAGATTAGATTAGATTAGATTAGATTAGATTAGATTAGATTAGATTAGATTAGATTAGATTAGATTAGATTAGATTAGATTAGATTAGATTAGATTAGATTAGATTAGACTAGATCAGATTAGACTAGATTAGATTAGACTAGATTAGACTAGATTAGATTAGATTATATTAGATTAGATTAGATTAGATTAGATTAGATTAGATTAGATTAGATTAGATTAGATTAGATTAGATTAGATTAGATTAGATTAGATTAGATTAGATTAGATTAGATTAGATTAGATTAGATTAGATTAGATTAGATTAGATTAGATTAGATTAGATTAGATTAGATTAGATTAGATTAGATTAGATTAGATTAGATTAGATTAGGTTAGATTAGATTAGATTAGATTAGATTAGATTAGATTAGATTAGATTAGATTAGATTAGATTAGATTAGATTAGATTAGATTAGATTAGATTAGACTATGACTATGACTATGTGATTGGTTTATTTTATGTTATTTTATTTTATTTTTATTTTTAATTTTATTTTTTTATTTTATTTTATTTTGTTTTATTTTAGGTATTTTATTTTATTTTTTATTTTATTTTATTTTATTTCATAAATTTTTTTATTTTATAAATAAAATAAAATAAATTATTTTATTTTATTTTATTTTATTTTATTTTATTTTAGTTTAATTTATTTTATTTTATTTTATTTTATTTTATTTTATTTTATTTTATTTTATTTTATTTTATTTTATTTTATTTTATTTTCTTTTATTTTATTTTATTTTATTTTATTTTATTTTATTTTATTTTATTTGATTTGATTTGATTTGATTTGATTTGATTTGATTTGATTTGATTTGATTTGATTTGATTTGATTTGATTTGATTTGATTTGATTTGATTTGATTTGATTTGATTTGATTTGATTTGATTTGATTTGATTTGATTTGATTTGATTTGATTTGATTTGATTTGATTTGATTTGATTTGATTTGATTTGATTTGATTTGATTTGATTTGATTTGATTTGATTTGATTTGATTTGATTTGATTTGATTTGATTTGATTTGATTTGATTTGATTTGATTTGATTTGATTTGATTTGATTTGATTTGATTTGATTTGATTTGATTTGATTTGATTTGATTTGATTTGATTTGATTTGATTTGATTTGATTTGATTTGATTTGATTTGATTTGATTTGATTTGATTTGATTTGATTTGATTTGATTTGATTTGATTTGATTTGATTTGATTTGATTTGATTTGATTTGATTTGATTTGATTTGATTTGATTTGATTTGATTTGATTTGATTTGATTTGATTTGATTTGATTTGATTTGATTTGATTTGATTTGATTTGATTTGATTTGATTTGATTTGATTTGATTTGATTTGATTTGATTTGATTTGATTTGATTTGATTTGATTTGATTTGATTTGATTTGATTTGATTTGATTTGATTTGATTTGATTTGATTTGATTTGATTTGATTTGATTTGATTTGATTTGATTTGATTTGATTTGATTTGATTTGATTTGATTTGATTTGATTTGATTTGATTTGATTTGATTTGATTTGATTTGATTTGATTTGATTTGATTTGATTTGATTTGATTTGATTTGATTTGATTTGATTTGATTTGATTTGATTTGATTTGATTTGATTTGATTTGATTTGATTTGATTTGATTTGATTTGATTTGATTTGATTTGATTTGATTTGATTTGATTTGATTTGATTTGATTTGATTTGATTTGATTTGATTTGATTTGATTTGATTTGATTTGATTTGATTTGATTTGATTTGATTTGATTTGATTTGATTTGATTTGATTTGATTTGATTTGATTTGATTTGATTTGATTTGATTTGATTTGATTTGATTTGATTTGATTTGATTTGATTTGATTTGATTTGATTTGATTTGATTTGATTTGATTTGATTTGATTTGATTTGATTTGATTTGATTTGATTTGATTTGATTTGATTTGATTTGATTTGATTTGATTTGATTTGATTTGATTTGATTTGATTTGATTTGATTTGATTTGATTTGATTTGATTTGATTTGATTTGATTTGATTTGATTTGATTTGATTTGATTTGATTTGATTTGATTTGATTTGATTTGATTTGATTTGATTTGATTTGATTTGATTTGATTTGATTTGATTTGATTTGATTTGATTTGATTTGATTTGATTTGATTTGATTTGATTTGATTTGATTTGATTTGATTTGATTTGATTTGATTTGATTTGATTTGATTTGATTTGATTTGATTTGATTTGATTTGATTTGATTTGATTTGATTTGATTTGATTTGATTTGATTTGATTTGATTTGATTTGATTTGATTTGATTTGATTTGATTTGATTTGATTTGATTTGATTTGATTTGATTTGATTTGATTTGATTTGATTTGATTTGATTTGATTTGATTTGATTTGATTTGATTTGATTTGATTTGATTTGATTTGATTTGATTTGATTTGATTTGATTTGATTTGATTTGATTTGATTTGATTTGATTTGATTTGATTTGATTTGATTTGATTTGATTTGATTTGATTTGATTTGATTTGATTTGATTTGATTTGATTTGATTTGATTTGATTTGATTTGATTTGATTTGATTTGATTTGATTTGATTTGATTTGATTTGATTTGATTTGATTTGATTTGATTTGATTTGATTTGATTTGATTTGATTTGATTTGATTTGATTTGATTTGATTTGATTTGATTTGATTTGATTTGATTTGATTTGATTTGATTTGATTTGATTTGATTTGATTTGATTTGATTTGATTTGATTTGATTTGATTTGATTTGATTTGATTTGATTTGATTTGATTTGATTTGATTTGATTTGATTTGATTTGATTTGATTTGATTTGATTTGATTTGATTTGATTTGATTTGATTTGATTTGATTTGATTTGATTTGATTTGATTTGATTTGATTTGATTTGATTTGATTTGATTTGATTTGATTTGATTTGATTTGATTTGATTTGATTTGATTTGATTTGATTTGATTTGATTTGATTTGATTTGATTTGATTTGATTTGATTTGATTTGATTTGATTTGATTTGATTTGATTTGATTTGATTTGATTTGATTTGATTTGATTTGATTTGATTTGATTTGATTTGATTTGATTTGATTTGATTTGATTTGATTTGATTTGATTTGATTTGATTTGATTTGATTTGATTTGATTTGATTTGATTTGATTTGATTTGATTTGATTTGATTTGATTTGATTTGATTTGATTTGATTTGATTTGATTTGATTTGATTTGATTTGATTTGATTTGATTTGATTTGATTTGATTTGATTTGATTTGATTTGATTTGATTTGATTTGATTTGATTTGATTTGATTTGATTTGATTTGATTTGATTTGATTTGATTTGATTTGATTTGATTTGATTTGATTTGATTTGATTTGATTTGATTTGATTTGATTTGATTTGATTTGATTTGATTTGATTTGATTTGATTTGATTTGATTTGATTTGATTTGATTTGATTTGATTTGATTTGATTTGATTTGATTTGATTTGATTTGATTTGATTTGATTTGATTTGATTTGATTTGATTTGATTTGATTTGATTTGATTTGATTTGATTTGATTTGATTTGATTTGATTTGATTTGATTTGATTTGATTTGATTTGATTTGATTTGATTTGATTTGATTTGATTTGATTTGATTTGATTTGATTTGATTTGATTTGATTTGATTTGATTTGATTTGATTTGATTTGATTTGATTTGATTTGATTTGATTTGATTTGATTTGATTTGATTTGATTTGATTTGATTTGATTTGATTTGATTTGATTTGATTTGATTTGATTTGATTTGATTTGATTTGATTTGATTTGATTTGATTTGATTTGATTTGATTTGATTTGATTTGATGTGATTTGATTTGATTTGATTTGATTTGATTTGATTTGATTTGATTTGATTTGATTTGATTTGATTTGATTTGATTTGAATTGATTTTATTTTATTTTATTTTATTTTATTTTATTTTATTTTGTTTTATTTTAATTTATTTAGTTCAATTTAATTTAATTTTGTTTTATTTTATTTTATTTTTTTATTTAATTTAATTTTATTTTATTTTATGTTATTTTATGTTATTTTACTTTATTTTATTTTATTTTGTTGTGTTTTACTTTATTTTATTTTATTTTATTTTATTTTATTTTATATTATTGTATTTTATTTTATTTTATTTTATTTTATTTTATTTTATTTTATTTTATTATTATTATATTATTTTATTTTATTTTATTTCATTTTATTTTATTCAGTCTATGAACAAAAATTCATATATCTTATATTGTTCTACCTACAAATCTAAAAAACTAATTCCTTGTACACAAATCTACAACAGTCTCACACCCATTGCACTTTTATAGCTGCTGTCAGCGTTATTTGTTTAGAACGAATTGTAAATCAGCGAGTTCTTTACTTTTCTCATACCTGAACTTTGTCTTAAAAGCCAGAAATGCAACGTTTTGCAATTCAGCGGCGCGATCGCGCTGTTACATAATAAAACTACACACACACACACAGACAAACATACCGTCCGACACACAGCCATGCCTACGTTGTGCGTTTGCGCCGGTGCGGAGCGGCAATAAATTTGCAAGCAGAGACTCATTTGAATTTTTAGTGATGTTAAGCAAATTTTATGACTTATTGCTGGAGTGTGGGAGGCGGTGATGTGGACGCGAAAAAGGGGCCGGCCGGCAAGCTGTTGCCGCACCGTCTCGGCCGGACCGACTCATTTGCCAAATTATTATTGTGCGAACGGCCGGTCAAGTGAGTTATTTACACGCATTTTACAATGTTCGCTGTTAGAAAGCCATAAAACACACAGTACACCCACAGTTTCACAAACAACAACAACAGCAAAAAAAGGAATAGAATTCAAATGATTTTTTGTAAGCACACAGCGCCAACACCAACACTTGTGTACTTTTATGACTTTATGACTGTTCAAGATGTGCGAAATCGCTACCGACGCGACGGTGTTGCTGCGTTTGGTTGGATTGCGTAATGTCGGTTGCAAATTTTTACTGACTGACAGCCACTGTTGGGTTAATAAAATGATTTGGTGCTCGCTGCATACTTGGTGACAAATTCGCTTGGTGAGATGAAGTTGTGAATATGACAATTTACTTCAAAGCATAATGAAATTATAACAAAAAATATTTGTACAGCTTTTGATTAGATCAAATAAAAATAGATGCAATTTCATACTAAAATAACTCTTCGGAGAATTTGTCGCTTGCTTGATTCAGTTTTGAATTACTTGACAATTTTCGACTCAAAGCCAAAGTGCAAAAGTCAGACAAACTCAAAGAAATGAAGAAAATCTTGTTTGCAATTTTCATGAACTCACCGAGTATCTACAAATTAACACATTGAATGTCACAACTACACAACGGAAATTTAAAATCCTGCACGCTGATTGCCTTCGGTGCGATTCCACCCCCTCGCCGGCCATCAACACTCGATGCGACATGCGGTGATTACGATTCGAGATGTTCCAACAACACGCGCTGCAATCACGAAAATGCCATTTCAATTGTTGCTGTTTACAAAAATCATTTGTCTCGCCATCGCTGCCGGCGCTGTGCCACTTTCAGGGCGACTATGTACGTGCAGCCACCGACCGACCAGCGGCCAGCGGCCGCATCACTCATTCGCAATGGTCTCTTCGACTGAATTGGCAGTGCGCGCATAATGCAACGCTTGAGTACTTTTGCGTTTATTGAAAGGCCTCGCAGTGCGTTCAGTTCGGTTCGGTTTGATTTGGTTTGCTTCGCCAACGCTTGGTGCGGCGCATCAAAACTAACGGCCATCAAGTGACCGCCGGCGGCGGCCGGCATGCAGAGTGCACTCGGAAATCCGGGTAATTCGAATGCTATTGTTGCACTTTCATTACACTGCCGTTGTTGTTGTTGTTGTTATTGCACACTCGACTGCGCACACTCGCAGGCTGCAGCTTGAGAGTCCACAAATGGCTGCGCACATTTGACTGTATATGTGTGTGTGTTTGTGTGTCTTTAATCTCTCATGTGTGAATTTGTAATTTTGCGTGTTTTAATCGGCATTCAGGGGTTACTTACCCCCACTTTCAAATTCAATTCTTGCCATGTTGACTGCAGTGTTGCACGCAAATTGCATCGATTGCTGCCAACAGGATTCGCCTAATCGCATTTGCGCGGTTTTGCCGGCGTCAACGGCGGCTGCGCTGAGTGGCATGGAATGTGCGGCGAATGTGTGGCGAATCCAGTCGCAGCCGCTCCACTGCATTCGCTTACATTTTATTTATTTCGCTTTCAGTTCGAATTTAGCTAATATCCGTTTTGGCGTAATGCTGAGGCAGATGTTGTTGTTGTTTGCGACTAATGAAGAGTGCAACTGCACAAATCTGATCTGCATAGCGAGTCCTATGACAAAGCGAAGAGATTGGAAAATTAACCGCCATTCGAATATTTATGCGACATAAGATATTTCAAACCAGTTAGATATGGGAAAAGTGTTGTATGGTAGTTTTAAATCTTGCGAGGAGCTTCTCTGATTCAAATTTTGAAGATACTGAACAGCAGCTAGTCACAATTAACGCCTTTTCAAGCAACTGTTGAACCCTTGTTGACGAATTTATTAAAATTTTTTAAATTATAAACTCGACACCCGACAAAATAGTGTTTACTCAAAAAAGTTATAGCTCGGAACTGTTAAGAGATATTAGGTACATTAATTGGAACCAAAAAAAAAATTTTTTGAACTGATGAAATTTATGATTCCATTCAATGGAATTTTTTGACGTTTGATTTTCTATTGAATAAGTTCATAAAATTGTCTTAGAAACACATTCGTTCAGGCGCTAATTTGTTTAGGTTATCAGTAAGATCAGTAAGATCAGTTCGATGTCTCCTGGGCTTTCCATATTCTCTAATTAAGGCAGTTAGCCCTTTGCTATTTCAGCTAAGAAACTGCTTGGTTTCACTGTTCCTTTAGAACCAATCCTGCTAGTCCAATGTTGGCAGTTCAAATCGTTCTATCGTAGTGCCTTAAGATAGGTTAGGCTATAGAAGGGCTCTATGCGGCATGCACTTTCACTCGGAGATCTTGTTGGAGCCATTGTGATTTCCTTCATTTTTTAATTTCGGTACCCTTTTCTTACTGTTGGGTTCCATGTAGATCAATACGAAATCTTTAGGGAACCATTCGTAGTACGGAAAGGTTATTCAACCATGGTTAGGTTAAGATGGCTGCATGAGACACACTACGACCTATATGGCTCATTGTGATACCACAACTTCAACCGTTTGAAATGTGTATCGGACACTGGTTTTTCAACAAGTTTTATATCACACATTTCAAATGAATGAAAACAAAATATACGTGTATCGGGGTTCTGAAAGATGAATGGGCAAGATTAATGGGTATACAAAAACCATGTAGTATTTCAATTTAGGTGTTCAGCAATTTTATGTAAAATACTACGAAGAACATTTTTGTGAAATATTTTAACTCTCTAGCGCCTATTTTTATGTTTCAATTTTACCTCTGACCCTTCCACAAATGCCAAGAACATTATTTAAAGATGGATTTCTAAGGAAGAAATATACCACGAAAATATTTGCCATAAAATTCTACTATAAGTCTCTGACTAGCCAGAAATAAGTCAAAATTAAAGAAGTGTTTCAGGTTAAATTTTGCACTTTTTCAAAATTAGTACTAAAATGTTTTAAAAATTTGTTGGATTTAAGAGGGCATCGGTATATCGGTATACCAGAATCGGTTGCCAGAATCTTGTTATTGTTTTTTTTTTTACAATGTTCTACAGTACAATCTCGATAGTTCGGATACTCGCTAATACGGACAACGCGGTAATCGGGACACCCAATTGCTTTCTGTTGTTGACTCTGTAATTCGGACACCACACATTTTATTTATCTCAAAAATTCAGACACTCATTTTTGTCGGGAGTCCCCGTTCTCTATTTAAATATGTGTTTTCATAAAAATTCGTAAAAATTCGTGTTTTCATAGGAATTTGAGTAGAAAACTATATGCTTACTCTTTCGATCGTATAATGCTTAGAATTATACACCAACAAATTTGTTTTTGGAATATGTCATTTGCTGGTTCAGATATGAAACTGAAGGTTGAATAAAATCAAGTGGTGTAAATTAATAATAAAAGTTAAATCTAACTGTGTAACTACATCAAATAAGAAAAAACATACATTCTTAACAATGGGCAAGAAAAAAATACTAAACAAATTAAGTCGAGAAAAGTCACTTCGTCAACCGACAATGAAGTACAATGTAAGCAAATCTACAATTTCTACAAAAATGAAGCAAAAGTTCGCCAAATAAAAATTAGAAATTTTTTTCAAAATCTACAAAAATGTTTACAACATATTACAGATACAATTTTTAAGCAAAAATAATTTTAATTCGATTATTTTGTGTTCAGCAATATTTTTATCGTTTTTTGTAATCTTGGTAATTCGATATTTCGAACAGTGCCTGCTTTTTAATTGTCCGGATTATTGAGATTATGCTGTCTATATATTGATTATATATCCAAGACATTCCTTCCAATGTTTCAACATTAAAAAAAATATCGTAATTCTGACGCAAAAGTTAAAGCCGCTCAACATCAAACAATGACTAGAAAAGCTACTAATCCCAACTAGCTCCGTTTTCACTATCTTGCGCCTTAATTTTTTCAGATAAACTTATAGAACATCGTCAGGCAGCACCAATGCCACTCGTTGTCCTCACTTTCGCAGTCCGAAGTGATGAACTAATCTGCCAGCAAATTGTCATGTGACACGCTGCACGCTGCACGCAAACGCTGCGCAAAATGTTGCCAATGCTCTCAATGCCGAACGCAACAACAATAATCTGCAGCGCGGCAGTCGTGCAAGTGATGAAATCATTAAAATGCTGTGCAAGTGCAACACGGATAACGCGACGTGCAGCAGCAGCAACAGCAACAACAGCAGGCGACGGCTGTCCCGACTCGCTCAGCCGGCCGGACCAGCGAGCGCTTTGAAATTTGAGTGGTCGATTTGGATGATTTTTGAGGGTTTCGGCGACAGTGCGGCAACACTGCAGCGGGACGCGGTATTTACGAAAGTGATAAAATCGCAAGATTAATTTGCGATTTTACGTGGCTCTGGCGCTGAACTAAAGCAACTACACGAGTACGCCTCGAGTGGCTGCGCGGGGTGTGAGCGCCGGCATGGAGGGTGCGCGTGAGAGGATGAGGAAGCGTCCTTTGCTTTAAAGCATTTTTATTTTGTACCTACCAAAAAAAAATTTTTTTTTGTTCTTCAAAGCCATGTTGTCGCATCGTTTTGCTTCATCTTCGGTCGACGTCACGTGCCGCGCGTATGCGAGCACAATTCAATTACGTTGAAAATTTTCAGCTGTGCGCAGTTGTGGCGGCTGGCCGCACGAGCAGTGCTATTGTTGTAGTTGTTATTGTTGTTGTTTTTGTTGTAGGTGTTGCAATACTAATAATTGTTATTGCAGCATGCGAAAGTCGGAAGCGTGCGATTGGATTTCAATGGAAAACCGAAAATGTCCTTGGCGCGCATTTTACGCTTCAAAGTGTGCGCACACACACATTGTTGTTGTTGTTGTTGTTGTTGTTGTTGTTATTATGCCCAATCAACGCTTGCGATCATTGTGCGCACACAATGAGCTGAAGTGAACATTTTCCAATATTTTCACAAACAGCGAAAATACGTCGGCGAGTTTGTTGTGCTTCGATGTTGAGGGTGGCTGCCATTTGCTGTTTAGTTTTTTTTTTTCACTTTATCATTTTTCATTTTTTTTCCCCCCCTGCACTGATTGCGAGGGTGTAGTGCGCGGTTTTCAATACGACGTCGCTGCCTTTGTGGGATTTGAATTGTGCATCTCCGTGGCCGATGATGTTCGGTAATTACACGGTTTCCTATTTTCATTCATTTGGCATTGTTGCCAAAAAAAAATTGTAATTTTCACCATCGGCGATGCTGCAGATAATCTTAGCAGCGTGTGTCGGTGAAAAACTGCAGTCTTCTGGGAAAGTATTTGTTGTTCGAGGCCATCGCCATGGTTACAGTCTCAAGAACATTGCTGGATGAATCATTAAACTGATCGTTAAACTTCTCCAGAAAGAGCGCAGCAACACTGCTCAACTATTATTTAACCAATAATGTTATGATCCTTACAAATCTTCAGTCAGTGCTTAGAACAGACTTAAGAACGGAGAACACTCCTGGAAAAATGCCAACAAGGCTCACCAATTTATGAATCAATAATATTTTGATCCCCAAAACTCCAACCAGTACTTACAAAAAACTCATGAACACAGATTCGGCCTAGAAGTGCGTTCTTATAGGTTCTATGAAATATCAAAAAGATATCCTTTAAGAATTTTCTTTGCATTGCACTTAAGATTGATTAATAAATTTATACTCAACATAAATAAAGATGCCTTCAGATCCCTTAACCTTGCAGCCAAACAACCAATAAACTCTAAAACAACTTCCCAACCTTTTTTCTTGTGAGTGAAGCCATGTCAAGTGGGACCCCCAAAAATTCACGAAATCACCGATTTTTGAAATAACTGTCTTAATTTGTAGCGGGTATGATGCTGACGACTTGGCATTATTATTTCGTTAAAATTCAATTTATTGTTAATGTTATAAACAATCAAACTTTTAAGCCAAAAAAAATTTCTTAATTTTTTTCTCAAAAACTATTTTTTTTTATTAAAAGATGACCACGCGAATTTATAATTAACTGTTGAGGCTATCTATTACAATTTTTTTTCACGCCCAATTAGTTTAAAAAATAACTTTTGCATTAATTTTTTATAAACAATTAAGTTTTCTATAGTCTTCTTCACGCTGCAAAAAAATAAAAAAAATGTCATCATATGCGGAAAACGTTCCCCTTTATTTCAGCGTTCACAGAAGTTTGTCGGTCTGCGCCGTTTTTCAAATATTAATTTTTTTATCTCCCGCGGCGTGCGCTCTCTAGGCGCAAATAAATATAATATAAATATAAAATAAAAAAAATATAAAAAATAATATAGGTATATATATCAAATGAAAGAGAAAATGCTCAAGAATTTAAATAAAATTAATTTTATATCTATTTGTAAAAAAAGGATATGAAAAAGGTCCTTTGAAAGCGTTAATCCTTTATATCCTTCAAAATTTACATCGAATTTTCTTGAAAGGTAAGTATGTTAAAACCCCAAATCTCCTTGATCACGTGTAAAAATTTCATTACTCTAACTTTATTAGTTCGAAAGTTATTAAAAAAAAGGCGGAAGCTGCAATTCTAATAAAGTACAAAAATTCTAATTTATTTGAGTATCAGTATTTTAAATAATAAAAAGATACAAAATCAATGAAACGAGAATAATGAAATTTTGACACGTGATCAAGGAGATTTGGGGTTTTAACATACTTACCTTTCAAGAAAATGCGATGTAAATTTTGAAGGATATAAAGGATTAAAGTTTTCAAAGGACCTTTTTCATATCCTTTTTTTACAAATAGATATAAAATTAATTTTATTTAAATTCTTGAGCATTTTCTCTTTCATTTGATATATATACCTATATTATTTTTTATATTTTTTTTATTTTATATTTATATTATATTTATTTGCGCCTAGAGAGCGCACGCCGCGGGATATAAAAAAATTAATATTTGAAAAACGGCGCAGACCGACAAACTTCTGTGAACGCTGAAATAAAGGGGAACGTTTTCCGCATATGATGACATTTTTTTTATTTTTTTGCAGCGTGAAGAAGACTATAGAAAACTTAATTGTTTATAAAAAATTAATGCAAAAGTTATTTTTTAAACTAATTGGGCGTGAAAAAAAATTGTAATAGATAGCCTCAACAGTTAATTATAAATTCGCGTGGTCATCTTTTAATAAAAAAAAATAGTTTTTGAGAAAAAAATTAAGAAATTTTTTTTGGCTAAAAAGTTTGATTGTTTATAACATTAACAATAAATTGAATTTTAACGAAATAATAATGCCAAGTCGTCAGCATCATACCCGCTACAAATTAAGACAGTTATTTCAAAAATCGGTGATTTCGTGAATTTTTGGGGGTCCCACTTGACATGGCTTCACTCTTGTGTTATTTACTATATCTACTTACCTCAAGTCTATGTTATGGAATCTTAAACTAATATACATTAATCACACCCAACATGTTATGGGGTTTTAAAGCCCCGTGTTGCTCTTCGAAAGGCTGAAAAGTAAAATACTGGGACTCATTCATTCCAAAGAGAGACTTAGTTTTGGATTCGTACAGTAAAATTGTGAAATAGTCTCTCTGCTGAGATTTTTCCAAGAACTGGTGGCCTTGATGAATTCAAATCAAGTTTTCTCAAATTCATTATTCAGGAACCTACCTTCTAACCTTTGTATGAATCCTTCCAAACCCAACACTTTGCATTGATAGAAGTATCCTCGGGTTCGTATCATAAAAAACCTCAGATACTCTAAAATTCCTAGACTTAGAGACTAAAAATCTTAGCTGTTTCTTTACTTTTTGAAATACTGAAAGAAACTTGTCTTCAACTTTAACCCTTATGTGGGTGAACAAGTTCGATCTCACTGTCTCATCAAAAACTATGGTCAGACCTACATTTGTGTATGTGTGGGACCGGAGCAAGACGGACAAGACCTGGTGACTAGGACTGGACGAAGAAACGGACGAGACTGCAACACTGGAAAATAACAATGAGACACTTTTATCCTCTTCCTTCTCCATGCAACTCTTGCAAAAATCTTTATAAAATATCCCCAACTATCCAGCGTGGGTACCTATTGAACAGTGTCGAGCCGAAACATCGGCCAACGTCCTCAGCTGGTCCCTGCCTAGAGAAAAAAAGTTCTCAAGAACGACAAAGATTGAAGGTTGGCCGCACTTGGCAGACAGTGAAACCAGTTGTCATAACTGTCCGATCTGGAATGAATTTCTTTTATGGAGTTTCAATGGGTTCGGAGCTAACAAATTAGACGAGGGATTCTGAGCGTTGGTGAATCATTAAACTGATCGTTAAACTTCTCCAGAAGGAGCACAGCAACACTGCTCAACTATTAACCAATAATTTTATGATCCTTACAAATCTTCAACCAGTATTTAGAACAGACTTAAGAACAGAGAACACTCCTGGAAAAATGCCAACAGGGCTCACCCATTTATGAACCAATCATATTTTGATCTCCAAAACTCCAACCAGTACTTATAAAAAACTCAAGTACACAGATCCGGCCTAGAAGTGCATTCTTAGGTTCTATGAAATATCGAAAAGATATCCTTTAAGAATTTTCTTTGCATTGCACGTATATCTTGGTCAAGCTGCTCACTAGTGTCCTGTGTCCTGAGCAAGTTCATCTGTTTTGTCCTGAGTAGGGAAGCTGTTTGACAATTTCATTGAGAGACTTGTAACAGTAAAAGGACTTATTTGAGTCTTTAACATTATTACGCATGTCTAATACTCTACAAGAACAGTCTTAGGTGTTGTTCAAACTGCATTCAGAGCCGTAAGGACGAATTAGTTGTCTTTGTTGGTTGTAGATAATCAAAAAATTCAATATCTTTCTTGTCCTGACTGACTGACTGATTTATCACCGACAGCCCAAACCGCCCAAACCGCTAAAACTACAAATATCAAATTTGAACTGTAGAAAATGAACCTCCGCCAAGACAGTTTTTTTTGAAATTCGGAGTCTAAAATAGTAAAACATGGGTTAAGGTGTTAAATGAAGAAACGTGACTTAATAGACCTAAAGATTTCAGACTTGGTGAAAATACTCTAAATCAAAAATAATTCGAATCGTATTTTTAAATTTTTCGAAAATCAAAACTTAACGGGGTGAACCAAGGGTTAAGGTTCGTATACGGAAACACTACGAAAAAAAACCTGAATCGATAGGCCTATCGACTTCAGAGTTGGTGAAAATGCATGCAAACAAAAATAATATGACACTTGTTTCTTAGTTTTTTGAAAATTAAAACTTGAGGGGGTGAACCAAGGGTTACAAGTTTGTATGAGGAAATATGATTTTTTTACATCTTTTGACTTCAAACTTGATTCTCACCCTAGTGAGAAATAATTCGATAAGTGTATTTAATTATTTTTTTAAATCGAAATCTAACGAGGTCAACAATGGGTTAAAAGTTTGTATGAAGAAACAAGATTTTATGGTCATTTTGACTTCAAACTTGGTGAAAGCACTTAACATGCGAAATAATTCGATAGGGGGTTTTTACTTTTTAACCCGGCATTGGTGTGGTGGGGTATACCATACCCCCGAGGTTGTATTTTTGTAAATAACACGGACATCAGTTTTATGCGGGCACTATTGCTTCTAGTAGCTGTTTATAACAGTCCAACCATACACATTTGCTGTCTAAAAACAACTTAAGTGTGACCAGATTTGAGTCACATCCCGCTAAAGTTCATTGGGGTATGACATACCCCACCACACCAATAACGTAACTTTTTGTGTAAATGATTTTGAATTAAAATTGTTATTTTCGATGGTCTAGTAGTCATCGATTTGTTAAAAAATTCACCGTACGGAAAAATAAGAGGCAAATACCAACTGCCCAACTGCTACGTGCAAGAAAAGCTCCTAGTTTAGTATTCGCATTTTGTCGCCGTAGAAAACGAACGTCGTATGTTGCATTGAATTTAATAGCACATACGACAATAGTTTTCATTGTATCATATGTTCCAAAAAATATCATTAATACACAAAAATATCATTATTCTGTAAATCCTTGAAATAAAGCGAAGCTGTAGCAAAACGTCGTCAGTACAGCACTCGATGTTCGGTTTGTCCGAGAGCAAAAACCTTATACGACTTGCGAAAAATGCGCTAATTTTGAGACCCTGTAATTCGCTCCTCTTTCAGGTTAGCTACCAAAAATTTAATGTCACATAACTATATGTATTTCATTTTTAAAACTGACTATGTTTTTTGGAAAATTATATACAGAAATGTTTTTAAACCCCATTATATGAAGTCAACTTATAAATATTGGTACTTTTCGTTTATTTTTGTTATATTTGATATTTTCTTTTACAAATTGCTTGCACATGAAGTGCTTTTGTATTTTCTTGCGTAAAAGTAAATGAAGAATAATATAAAATTGCTATCTTTTATATTTGTGTTGTTTCGTGAGGTTGCTGCTATAACAAGTCTTGGGGTATGTCATACCCCACCACACCAATAACGTAATTTTTTTCCACCACACCAACGCCGGGTTAAAATCGAAATCTAACGGGGTCAACGATGGGTTAAAAGTTTGTATTAGGAAACACGATTTTTTACGCCTTTTGACTTCAAACTTGGTGAAAGTACTCTAAGTAAGAGATAATTCGACACGTGTTTTTTATTGTTTCGAAAATAAAAATCCGACAAGGTCAACGAAGGGTTAAGAGTTTGTACGGGAAAAAATGGCTTAATGCGCCAATTGACTTCAAATGTGGTGAAAGCACTTCAAATGAGAAATAATTGGATGAGTATTTTTACATAAAAATCGTAAGGTGTCAACAAACTTGATTAACTGAGTCTATTGACTTCAATCTAGCGTTCAAAGGCGCGGGGCCCTACTAGTTTCTTTTATAAAAAATTGCAATTGAATTGGTTACTAGGTATGGACAGGCACAAGAGGGTCAAGAAAAGCATCATGAAGTTTCATAATCAAGTAAAGCCTGTTTTTGAGCATTTGATCTATTGGTAAGAGTTGGCGAGTGGATGTCACAATCAAAGACACATGTGAACCCGATTGGACGGGATTTTCAACAAATGATGTCCAATGAATGATGAAGCAAGATCGCCTTTTCCACAACGAACTCAACCAGTTTGATGTAATTCTGTTATAGCACTGAGCTTTCTCCAATCAAACTAAAATTCCTTTATAATATTTAATTCGAATAAAATAAGCACAAATTGAGCGCAGTGCCAGTGCAGCATTTGGCAATTGGCAACGGCCACCAAAACCGCCAAGCCAAGCTGCGCCAAATCAACACAAAATGACAGCATGATTTGGTGGCTTGCACGCCGCTTGCCAAACAACTGCGCGGCGTCATGCCGCAATAACGCGGATACTCGGCGCGGCCAAACCGCCCGGCGCGGCTCCGAACCAGACAGCAGAGGCGGACATGCACACACATGCGGCTGACTGCAGTTATGACAGCCAAAACGGCGCATAAAATATTGTGTATGAATATTGGCGAAAATACGCCAAAAACAAGAAATGGCAAATACAACTGGCAACCAAAAAGAAAAATGGCAACTTTCGAGACTCGAAAGAAATATGGCGTGCATTAAAGAAATTAGTTTTTCCCACAATGTGTGTGGGCCAGCTACATGCAAGTAGCGTGTAGCGCACTTACAGACACAAATAATCCGAACTGCATTAAAATCGAATTTAAATTAAATCGCAGCCACTGAGAACTGGCGGCGAACCGAAGGCGGGGCTGCGGTGCTAGTTGAGCTGAGTTATCGGCCGCATTTCTGTCAATTACATGCAGCACTCACTGATAAGCATTGGCGCGAGACTGTCGATGCGCTGCATAGCTCGAATTTCATTCGTTGAAAGCAGCGTCCGACGCTCGCGGAGATGTTCGACTATCTTTTACATGAGCCGCGAGCGGAAAATTGCTACGCATGTGAGCGACTGTGGAGCATACAAGTAGGACTTGTCGACTACGAGCTGCCCTTGGGAGATTTTAATAATCCATTAAATTGCTGTGTAATTTTTTTGAACATTATAGTTATAGCTCATCAGTTCTGTGAATTGTGAAGCGAAAGCGAACATGATTTTTATGTAAATTTTTTAAGTGAAAAAGTACGCGATTGTAATCGCAATTCAATCAGGCAAAAGTTGTATTGAGATTTTTAGTGCATCACAAACACTGTCGATTCCCACTCGGCCCAGTGGGGTCAATAAATATCGCAAGCGAAGGCGGTTTAAAATGTTTGGTAATGAGTCATATCTGGTGTTATCTTACCCTCGTCACATTTTACTTTTACTATATCTCACTTCAATAGTGAGAGTGGGCACAGTTGTATCCCTGTTAGATAAGGAAATATTCTAAGCAATGGCGATGAAAAGAGCTTGAAAAACTCATCTTTGAATATAATGCAACCCAACTAAGAGTGATCTATTGTACCTCTACGATTCGTTGCAGAACATCCTTAAGCCTACTGACTTAGGTAAGCTTTACAAAGATGGGTGTCTAGTCAGTAAGTTCCAGTGAAACTCAGTCAGCCAATTCAACCTAACCTAAGTCAGTAGGCTTAGGAACGTTCTGTAACCAGTTATAGAAGCACGATAGACCACTCCTAATCTTTATGATCTTTATGATATAATAACCTCTCATATTAATAGTTTCTATCCAATTCTGAGTTGATGAATGTTTTGTAATTCAATGTCGTACAACGCAGTCTAATAGCAGACCATGTGGTCAATGATGTGGTCTGGAGTTGCCTTCGCTTCTTCTCAGAACTTAAAGAAAAATCAATGGGCTGTTCTTCCACTCCTGACCAGGGCTCCGATGAAATATCGAACTGTGCTATTCTATGCATATTCTTCTATTCTAAGTTGTTATCTGCGTTTATTTAGCTGCTATATGAGCTATACGTACATACAGTGACGCACACAGAATTTAATTTTGGAGCCATACACTTTTGACCCTAATACTATTTGGAATTATAGTTGCCACCCCCAAACATCTATTCGAACCCTAAAAAACTCCTAAAATGCGCCAGTGCATACTTACATACATACATAACAGTTGGGCTGAAAAGTTCGTATTGTTTTATAGAAAAAGACATTTTTTTGGCAAAATTCGATTTTATTATTCAACATAGTTGCCATCGTGGGCGATAAACCGATTATATCGATCTTCCAACTTTTCAATACCATTTTTGTAGTACGATTTTTGTTTAGCCTCAAAATAGGCCTCTGTTTCGGCGAATTCTTCCTCATCGGCTTTAAATTACTTTCCAGCGAGCATTCTCTTCAGATCTGAGAACAGGAAATAGTCGCTGGGGGCCAAATCTGGAAAATACGGTGGATGCAAAAATGCACTTCTATTGCGGTTGAACAGCTCCAAACATTGCTCTGAAGCATCGAAACGTTCTGGTTTTTGGTCGATTGTGAGCTCGCGCGGCACCCACTTTGCACATAGCTTTCGCATACCCAAATATTCATGAACGATTTGTCCAACACGTTCCTTTGATATCTTTAGAGTGTCCGCTATACAAATCAACCTCAATTTACGATCTTCCAAAATCATTTTGTGGATTTTTTTGATGTTTTCGTCCGTAACAGCCTCTTTTGAACGTCCACTGCGTTCATCGTCTTCGGTGCTCATATGGCCTGTACGGAATTTAGCAAACCACTTACGAATGGTTGCTTCGCCCGGCGCAGAGTCCGGATAACACTCATCAAACCACTTTTTGGTATCAGTAGCACTTTTTTTCATCAAAAAATAGTGTTTCATTAAAACACGAATCTCCTTTTTATCCATTTTTTTTCAAAATAACAAAAGTTGCTTCACTCAAAATGCTGTATCTGACAAATCTTCTTCTAGCTAATGAGGGACACACATGAGGGACTGACACAACAGGTGGAGAAGATCGACAGAAGTCGTTGGATTGCGGTCTCAGTCTTTCTACTTCTTACCCATAAAACAGTCACCCGTGAGCATCGAGACCGTTGTGCTTATTGAGTGACGCAGTGTTGCCAGATCAGGAGATTTCCTTCTAGATTTAGGAAACTCTTGGCCTTTTAGGAGAATTTTTAGGAGGAAGAATTGTTTAGGAAAAAGTTTAGGAGATTTATATTTTATGTTGGGGGATTTTTCGGATCCTTAGTTGATTTTTGGGAGATTTTTGGATAACAAAGTATGATGTATTGGGAACACTGGCAACAAAACATATTTTAGCAACTATTTTAATAGTCAAAGCACCCTATTGTGTTACAAATTTGTAAGCTTACAAAATGTAAGCTCGTTCTATCTCGTTCTCACTTATTGCTGCCATAATGAAATTCCGCTGCCAGAAAAAATGGCACTTTTGGTTTGATTCATTTGTTATATGTTTTGTTTTTGTTAAGTTTTTGTTGTTAAGCTTAAGATGAGTTAAAAAGGCTGCATTAAAAAAAATTATATGTACCTATATATTTTTATTTTTTTATAAGAAGTAAATGACGCAAATTATAAAACAAATTTTAGGAGATTTTTTTAACTTTTGGTAAGAAATTTCAGTATTTTTTAAGATTTAGGAGAAAGTCATTTCCGGTATATGGCAACACTGGAGTGACGTCTGAGGTTCAGCAGCTGGTTGGTGCGTTTCATGTTATGGGTTGGTCAAGTTAGTCGGCAGATATGACAGATCTGTTCCTCAGACCATAATTAGTTTATTTTCTTATGATAGAATTGCTTGAGCATCAGTTTGATCGATGCAAGTGGAACCCAAACTGAGAGAGAGGACGAAGCCTTGGCAAGTTCTGGTCTGGCTAGTTCGTCCGTCTCGCAGTTTCCTGTAATACCTATGTACCCTGGCACCTAGAATAATGAGACATTAGAGCATCTAGCCAAGGTGTTTAAGGATTCTCGGCAGCCCAAGACCAGTCTAGATATGGTTTAAGGATTAAGTTTTCTTATAAAGTTTTTAAGTTAAACTTATTTTAAAACAAATTGTAGATTAATCCTTTGTGTCATTGTCCCCATTGAACGCACTACTATTAAGGACATTAGTGTCCTGGTGTCTAATAAAGGTGTGTACTTAGAAATAAATTGTATTAAATGCATTGCATTTCCTAAACTCTTCGAGTGTTAACTCTTTTGCGACTACTGGGACAATACGATTACTAGTATGTCCCAGTAAATTTTAAATATGCATAACTTTGTTTTGCTCAATGTATTTACAAACCCAAGGATTCCCAACGATTGGTGAAAGAGGCATAAAAACTAAGCTTTTACTATTCGTTGCATTTAAGGGACTTTTATATTTGACAGATTTTTCATGTCCGTTCATCTGCTGAAAATTATAAGCCCCAGGATTACTAAATATTGTTAATAACTGTAAGTGTTAATCTGTATACATATGTATAATTGTTTGTCTGACTGATTAACTGACTGACTGATTCATCATCGCTCAGCCCAAACCGCTAAAACTACAAAAATTAAATTTAAAGTGTAGATATATCTTGAAAAACGAACCTCCGCTAAAATGGGACTTTTTTAAATTCGGGGTTTAAAGGGGCAAAACATGGGTTAAGGTGTTGTATGAAGAAACACGATTTAATGGGCCTATTGATTTCAAATTTGGTGAAAACACTTCAAATAAATAATACTCTAATAATAAATAATAATAATTCGACGCGTATTTTTTTTCGAAAACCAAACCCTTACGGGGTCAACTATGTTAAAAGTTTATATGGAGAAACAAGATTTTATGGGCCTTTTGACTTGAAACTTAGTGGAAGCACTTAACATGAGAAATAATTCGATGCGTGTTTTTCACTTCTTGAAAATCGAAATCTGACGGGGTGAACTATGGGTTAAAAGTTTGTATTAGGAAACAAGGTTTTTACGCCTTTTGACTTAAAACTTGGTGAAAGTACTCTAAGTAAGAGATAATTCGACACGTGTTTTTTATTTTTTCGAAAAATAATCCGACGGGGTCAACGATGGGTTAAGAGTTTGTATGGGGAACCATGATTTAATGCGCCAATTGACTTCAAATATGGTGAAAGCACTTTAAATAATAAATAATTAGATAAGTATTTGTTCATAAAAATCTTACGGGATCAACAAAGGGTTAAGAAAAGCTTGGCTTATTGGCTCTATTGACTTTAAACTTGTAAAGCCGCGGATCAAGGACTTTGTCAAGAACTTTGGACTTTTAAATCCCAAACCCATTTTTTAATCCTGCTTCCAAAATTCCTTGCAGTTAAAAAACAAGTCGCTTTCGAGATAAAACTCCATCACGAAAGGATTACAAATTCTAACAAACTCTTTCCATCAGAACGTTTCTAAATGTGATTTATGTATTGCAAGCTTCTATGTTGAATTCACTTTTCTGTTTTACAAATTGATTTTAATTTTCTAAAATGAACATTTTAATTATTGCAATGAAAACGTTCCAAGTTTGCTGTCAGCTGTGGTAACTTTTTGAGATTAAAAGAAAAAAACCCTAAATTGCCCCCATGAAGTGCCCCCAACTTTGCCATTGTACATTCGTATTCAGTGCACTTGACTTGGCCGGCAGTTGTAATTAATTTTAGTATTTGTCATCGAGCGAGCGACCGATGCGAATATGAATTCATTATGACGAGCACGACGAACCAATGGCAACGCCAACGCCAACGCCAACAGCAAAATCCATTTTGTACCGAATATTCATTTCACTTCATTTATTGACATTGCAGCCGCACACACGTCTGTGTTGGTGAGCGGTGAGCGGTGTGAGTGGTGAGCGGTGAGAACATTTAGGAGACCAATTAAAATTCGGTATGGTCGTTGGTCGGCAAAGAATGTTGCCTGGACAAAAGCGTTGCAGGGAAACCTGGTTGATGGATGATGATGAAGTGGAATGCAATGATGACGTACGAGGGGCGACCGTGAAGCGTTAAGCGGCTCGGCATAAATCAATTGAAAACCGCACAATTACAAATCGAATTTTAGGGTGCGCACTCTTTGGACAGCATGCAAACGAGCGCTTCGAACGCGGCACTCAATCAGCGCCGAACGCGCGCATTGCACCGGTCAAGCGCGGCAAAGTGTGTCGGAAACAAAAGCGCGGCATCAATCGGCAGCCGGTAGCGGGTGTCTGTGGAAATTGGAAAATGGGGAAAAACGCCAGCGCGGCACGCAGATTGATGGCGGCTCATTACGGCGGCATGATTGATACCCGAATGGATTTTCCAATTAGAGCCGAATGGCAGCTCATTTAAATCCGGCATTATGGATGGCATTTTAAAGAGCACTGACAATGCCGCGAAGCAGCTCAGCAGCGCTCACCGGCAAGTGACCCCATTCGGCTGACGGTGATTTGCAGCTAAGTGCAGCACGTACCGTACGCCAATAACAACTGACACCGACAGCGTTAACGCCGTAACGACGCGCACGCCTTGTCGGCTATCGATGTGGCACGTTGCACGTTGCAGCGCAGCTTCAGCAGCCGTGAAGGCAGTTGTGGCAGCAGCAAAGCGTCTTCTCGCTCTGCTTGGAGCACAAATTGTCCCAAGAGATGAGAGCGCCAGCGATAATCCGCTGTCGCGCACAACGGAAGCTACGAACGACGGCAACTGACGTACAGCTGTTGCAACTGCGCGGCGCGGGTTGGAATGAGGTGGCGCTGGCACGAAGAAAGGAAACTCAAGTTTAAATGGCAGATGTGCATTGTTTGCATAACTAATTTTTGTGACATTTTAATGTATAAAAAATTCATAAGCGCAAAGCACTCGCTTTGCTGCAGTTACCAAAGGCGGCCAATACGCGTCGGCAGCAGTCGGCAGCGAAGGGTGAACGCATTAATGACAGTTTAAAGAAACTTAAGAGCGAAGAAAATTCGCATTCGTTGGCGGCAGTGATTTAAAAATCTGCATGAGTAGAATTTAGTGCACTTGAAGGATTCGAATTTTAGGATACTTTATTATTGTTGTTGTTGTAATTATTATAATGCACAATTTTAGCATTTTTCGAGATTTTAAATTTCGCCTTTAATGTAAACACCTCTTAGAGTTTAAAACAGTTTCAAATTTCATATTTATTTTACTGTCAAGTTGAGTTTGAACTTTGTATGATTTGTGTCTCGTTCGATCGTGTCGCATTTGTTAAAATAAAAAAAACATCACTTTCAAGAATGTTAAAAGTGAGTAGGTCCTACTTCTAATTTTTTTATTTATTTATTTATAATCCAATCAAACATAAATTAAATTTTAACAGACCATTGATAAAACTGGAAAAAACATCACTTTCAAGAATGTTAAAAGTGTGTAGTTCTTCTTATTTATTTATTTATTTATAATCCCGTCAAACTTTAAAAAAATTTTAACGGACCATCGATAAAACTAGAATATTACAAAATAATAAAGTTCAATTAAAAAATTCAACAATAATTTTTAAGACTTTTAAGACTATTACTCTTGGAAGAGATCCAAGTGTTGAATACGATTAAGTTCTGGGAGCGTCCTAGCAAGAGGAGCGTTTTTATTGTTTATTGTTTTTGTTGTACTCCGTTTTGCATAAAACAACATAGAAATGATTAAAATAACTCAACTGCCTAATTGCTTCAAATAACTAAACGCACAGAATCGTCCTTCTTATCACTAATAACACTACTCGAAACGAAAAATGCACCTAAAAACAAAAGTCTTTTCTAAACTAACGTTGGGCCGCTGAATACGAAACTGAAAATAAAAAAATTTTTTTTAAGAAGCATTTTCCAAAAATCTTTGAAAACCCACTTTTTCTCTGTTGTTTCAGTTATGAACACATATCTCTTAAACGAATCATCCGACTAACACAAGTTGCGCGTCGGTCAGAAGATAATACCTTAGCCTTTCCAGCGATATACAGTTTGTCCAAATCAGATGAGATTTGGGAAAGTTACTGATGGTGAAATTTGTAAAAGAATTTTCGACCAATTTAAAAGATTATAAATTTTCGAGTGATTTTTCTATAGATAAAGTAAATTATCTGCTCTGGTTTTAAAATCTACTTTTGCATACTTTTGTTTTTTCTGAATATATTTTTAAAATTTTTTTCTAACTTGACTCTGGGTTCAAAGCCATTTCATTTTCACTTCGCAACCAATTTAATGTTAAAAATATATTCAGAAAAAACAAAAATATGAAATGTTATATATTTTATTGTAAAGGGAATTTCACAGGCTATAATATAGTAGCAAACTTATTATAACTTAGTAATAGATTTTTTCGAGAAAAAATTCGTTAAAAAAAATTTTTATAAAAAAAATGTTTTTTCGCTTAAAAATTTTTATTAGTATATCTTACGTATCTAATGTTGCAGATCAAAAGAAAGGTATGACAAATACCTTTCGTTTGATATCCATATCGTGTAAATCAGTTGGAGATTAATTGAGTTTTTTTGATAACATCTTTGAACTTTGACGCCCAGCCACGCCTTTTATGGGCGTTTCTCAGGCAAAATTTTTATTTTTTTAGATGCAGGAGCCAACCCTCTATATAAAAGCATACTCATTTATTTTTTTCACGAGGGTTCGCTATACGGTTGTTATGCCTCGACGAAAGTGGGGTTTTTGGGAAATTTTTGTCGAAAACACAGTTTAAATGTATTTTTTTTTTGGATTGGTGTCTCAAACAAATTTGTTGGTCGTTAAAATATCTACAAACTTGCCGAAGACAGTAAAGCGATATTCGAAACGATTTAGGACCTATTAGCATTTAAACGTTCGAAGACTTAGGCGACGAACTCGACTAAAATGAGCAAACTTCAAAGTCGGATTTCTCTTAAACTAGAGCTAATCCAGCCAAACGGCTGGTGGATCTCAACTCAGTATACCTATAGAAAGTCGCTCGGTATGTCCCCCCATGTCTGAATTTTTGCGGGTAAATTTCACGCACAGTGTTATTAAAGAAACAGGGTTTTGATCAAACGCGCCCAATTCGTAGACTTCAATTAGAACACAAACTTTCCCTGATATCGCTGCAAATTATTTGGAAATTATTTTGGGTATAACATTAAAATTTTTTTAATTTGCTTTGAATTCAATTTTAAAAATATTAATTTCTCTGTGCCTACTTAAGGGGTCATTCTCATGTGAAATTTTGTAAAAATCAATTTTTTTTTTAACATATTTGGAATTTTATTGGAAAACTTCAAGTATTTCGGCTTCTACAGACATTTATATAACGAGCGGTCAAGGTTTCTAGCAAGGATTCAATCAGTTAGTCAAAACTTTAAACGTGTTTTTCTCGGAACGCCTTTTTTTGAAATGGCGGGGATGATTTAAAAAAAACCATTCATCCGATCTCTCTGCGATTTTGTCACGTCATTCTACATACTGTTAGCTATCGCCCCTAGTAAATTCACTCTGATATGTTAAAAATTTCATATTTTTTTTCATTGATAAAATCTTCAAAAACAACCATTTTTTACTGCTCTAACTTCCAATGCCTGCCATTTTATGAGATTCTTATGAAAAAATTCAAATTTACTACGGGCGAGAGGTACGTTCATACTGATTAAGAATTTCTTTGAAATTTATGTTTCAGATAATCCTGTGACTCAAAACAATCCCCACCAGCTGACCATGACGCGGCAGAAGCCGTGTCTTTAATCGAAAAAAAGTGTTTGAAAAAATTAAAAAAATTTTTTTATTTTTTTTTATTTTTGTACCATAACAATGAATAAATTAAAGTGGAATATCTTTTTTTGATAATTCCTCGTATTCACAAAGGAAATAATTTCTGAAAAATGTCCATTTTTCCTGTCCGCGCATGAGAATGACCCCTTAAATTAAACCCATAAATCACTCATAGCTTTTGCTATAAGATGACAAATAGGTGAAGTTGCTCTCAGGCAACTTTGGGGTCGAAATAAAAACTAGGAAACTATTTTCTTACTTTGTTACATTATTTTTATAAGGTGACTGTACTGATTTAACGATCAGAGTGTTGCGTCAGAAGTCAGATGAGTGTGGACCAGAAATCCGTACTTAGTAAAAACTGAAAAAAGAGAATTTTCTTAGCACATAAATACAGCGTATGAGAATTAATCAGAATCGGAAGCATATAAATCGAAATCAGCATAAAACTATTCATTTCATTCCATTCTTTCGTTCATGCTTAGGTATTCAAATACGTATTTGATATGTAAATGAACTTGAACTCACCTTAGAGTTGCCAGTTAATTTAGGCATCTAAGTATTTTGTTTTTTCTTAGGATCTGTCTGCGATTAAGATGCTTAACGACAAAAAAATGTAAAAATATCTGAAGAAGTGTTCCAATGCCACACAAAGATGCCCACAGCTGATAGTGAGGAAGCAAAGTTTTGGTCTCGCTTAGTTCTATTTTTTATTAGAAATAACATACGCACTGGGGAAACAATAAGAGCTTCTTGAGAACATGCTGACCCATTCTGATTCCAAATAATTAACTCCAAAGTTGCGCAATACTTGGCGCAGCCAACACACCCACGTTTGTTACGTCTTGTCGAATCCAAATGTCAGCCTTCGATTGCTGCAAATAAATCTTAATTACAAATACAAATCTAATGCGCTGTTATGCTCCAGAATCAATGACTGTTCTACAACATAATGGCAGCAACAACAAAACTAACAACAACAACACAGCAAATCGTTGACCTGCATGAGCTGGTCGACTATCGGGCAGCACACACACGCAGTCGCAGTGCCTCGACGGTGCGGAGATGAAAGAATGCCACCACAGAGCCGCCGCAACGATAAATGACAAAGCCGGCACTCGACTGCTGCCGCCACCATGTACCACGCACAATGGACAATACATACAAACTGGCAGTGTGCCGCACAATGGAGGAGCCGAGCAGAGCAGAGCCACCCACCCGAAATTGCTGTTCAACAGCGCCAAGACAACGATGGCATAATAATCAATAAAAAATGGAACGAAAATGAGAGAATCAGCATCTGAATGCCCGAATGTGCCACAGAGATTTATGCATTCATGTGTGTGTGTGTGTGTGTGTGTGTGTGTGTCATAGGAATCATAGTGGCCCATAAAATGTGATCATTTGTATGCGATTCGGAGCGCACGTCAATGACCACACAATGACGTTGAGGCTGGCACGGAGAACTGCAACTGCCGCCGGCAGCGGGAAGAGAAGCGTGCAGAGTGGGAAATTGTTCGCTGCTGCTTTGACGTTTTTTGTTATGCCGCTTTTGCTGGTAATTATGCACAATTTACAAAACTTTTATGAAAGCCACACACACAGCTACACACACACACACATATATATAGCACCGCTCCTTCCTCTCCGCTGCAGTTTGACTTTTACTCGTAGATGACAAGACATGAGGGCATTCCGACCGTCACTCTGTATGTGCCGCTGTTGAATTATGAAACACTTTGAATTGTGTTTGTTGTCATGCTGGACTCATTGTTGTTGTTGTGCCTATTGGTTTGACAACACTTAAATTTGGCCATAAATTAAATGTTGATAAAAAAAACCGCCGAACTTTTAGGACCAAAGCACGACACAACGTTCGAGTAAGTAGAAGGCAAATGTGGGCAACCCTGCGGTGATAAGAATTAAATAGAAAAGACTAAAAATTAATAAAATTAAAATACGATAGACATTCTATGGAAACAAATCATAAACTTGCATTGTTATGCCGTTCGCTTGGCACACTTACTGAACGGCGCCATAACTCAGCGCTCAACTGGTCCATTAAGCTTTGAGTGGCTTTTAAAGAGCCAACTAAATGTGTGTCTGTGTGTATGTGAAATTTTGTGTTGATTTTATTTTCTACAGGTAAACTGTGAAACTGAAAAATTTCTTAAGCCAATTTAAAACAAAAATGAAAAAAAAATTAAATCAAAAGAAAACACTCACACAACTGCATTGGCAAACTTTAATTGCAAAAAAGTTCGAGTTCGACATGACAACTTCAGGCACACACAAAACGAATTTCCTACTGTTTTTTGTGGCATTTCTTTTCACTTGCCAAGTAAATAATGAAGACGTTTGACTTGCGTTGAAATTGATTCAAGTAAAGTTGGCAAGTTGAAGTTGCCGGCAAGCAGAAAAGCGGAAACGGCTTAATGCCAACGCAATGCGCAACCACTCAATGGCAAACAATGTGCAAAGGTTGCCATAATTAAAAAGGACGAAATGAGGATGAAATGCCAGGCCGATGGTAAAACTGCTAAATGTGCTGTTAAAGTCAAGCGTCGAAATAGTTGCAGCACTGGGGGCGAGGGACAGCAATGTTGTAGCAGCAGCCAGTCGAAGTGAAGTGAAGTGAAGCATTGCAATTGAAGCGGTAAATTTAATGCCAAGCGAACAGCGGCCAACGTCGAAATGCATCCATGGCACAGGAACCACCCCCACGTAGGCACACTCACACACACACACACACACACATGCTCATTTAAGCTTGGCTGTGTTAGAGCAAAGCCATAAAGCAGCGCACGCACAGTTTTCGTAAGCATTGAAATTGAAAGTTTTTGCTCAACATCACAATTTGAGGGGTGGAAGAGAATGCGGCACTCTAGCACACACACACACACATAATGCGGCCTATTAGTAAAGCACACGTACGACAACATGTTGCCGCATTGCCGATAGAGATCGCATAAATTCGCTCAGCCCCGAAGCAAAAACAAAAGCAGTGCAAAAATCTCAAAATTGCACGCAAAGTATTTCAATTTTCTACTGTTGCGTCCCCTTCCAAGGCACAGTGAAGTTTCGGCTGCCTTGAGTGCACACTTACAGCAAAAAGGACGCACCGCATTTTAATGGCGTACGCCATATTCGACGATTGCTTGTAATAAAACGCGACCATGCCGCTTACCGCCGATTTTACTGCGGCAATCATAAGAACAAAAAAATGCCAGAAACTGTGCTACGCAGCAGCCCTCGTCGAGCGTGTGGCACAGCTCGGTGCCCGAATCGAAATTTTGCCAATGCCAGCTGTTTTTTTTTTGCGGCGCTTTAAACGTCGCTCAAGATTGAATGCCTCCAACAACAGCAACAGTTGTTCATGTCAATACTGGTGTTGTTGTTGTTGTTATTGTTGTGCTTATTGTGTGGCACTTGTAAAATTTATTAGCTTTACACACACACACACAAACACAATCGAAACCCTTCCGTTCCTTGTAGACATGCCGACGAGTATTCATGTTTCGTCTTTTATAGAGAACAACAACTATATAGAGAACAATAACAGGAACTACAGCAACAATATGAATAAAAATTCAACACAATTTATTTGCAAAACTTTGAGCATCATTGATTTTATTGCGCGTTGAGTTGGAAAAACTAAAAGAAACAAAAAACATAAAAGCCTACAAAGACATTTTCTGTGGTACCATATGGTAACAAAATAGTACATAATGTATGTCTGATTGTTTATGTGGATTGTAACCTACCGCAAAACTTTTCTTCGAAAGTTCTTTCTTCAGTTCTTCAAGGAAATGCCTCTACTTGATGCTTCCACTGCAATTACGGCTTCACTTTTATTTACATGCACAGGTCCATGTAATGTTTTTACAAAATGGAATTTATTCAAGGTCCATGTAATGTTTTTACAAAATGGAATTTATTCAAGTATTAATGAAATATGTTCTTTGTTTTATAAAGAGAAGGATTCCATTTTTTTATGCCAAACCAATAAAGGTAGAAGAATGATGGATTCAATTCGAAGATTTGCTAGTATGTATACATTTTAGTTTTGAACACATATTTTTATAAAAAATTTTTAAGCATATTCAAGGTTAAAGTTTTAAAAGAACATTCGTCCTTGCGCACCAATAAATTAATTTTTAGATAATAGAGAAAAGTTTTAAATATTTGTATTCAAACTAATAAAGTTAGAAGGACGATGGATTAGGTTCGAAATCTGGTAGTAAACATATTAATCCTTAAAATATATTAAAAAAAAAAAATATATATATTTGAAATTTTTAAGGATATTGAAGGACAAAGTGTTAAAAGTACATACGTCCTTGTGCAACAATAAAGCCTTTTTCGGAGAATAGGGAAAAACATTAAAATGTTTGTCTTCTAAACTTATAAAGCTAAAGTTATGAAGTTAAATTCGTGTTTGGAGACTAGGAAAAAATATTAAAATTTTTGTGTTCTAAGCTAATAGAAGGAAGTTAGAAGGACTCCAGGACATTCAGAAGATGTACGTATACTAGTATTAGTCTTTAAGACATATTTTTTCAAAAAACTATTGGAAATTTGCAAGGATATTCAAGGATAAAGTTTCAAAAGGACATTTTCAATATGTATTCGTCCTTGCGCACCAAAAAATTATTATTATTTTTAATTCTAGAAAATTGTTTTTTCCATTTCATATTAAAGGATATTAAACGTTGCATTAAATTTTTTAAATATTTGTTTGAAAAATGCATGTCCTTGAAATTTCCTTGAAAGTCCTTTATTTTAAACAGACATGGGGGCAGACATGGGGGTTTTGCACTAAATTCATAGTGCACTATGCTTTTCACTACCACTAAATAAATTTAGTGGTAGCTGAATTTTTTCCACTAATCACTGAATTTTATTTAGTGGTAGTGGTAAAAAGTACCACTAAAAAAAAATTAGTGGAAGAAAATTGCACTACCACTAAATAAAGATCAGTGATTAGTGGAAAAAATTCAGCTACCACTAAATTTATTTAGTGGTAGTGAAAAGCATAGTGCACTAAACAAAGACATCCATTACCATTAAATAAACCACTAACAACGATATGCGCAAAAATATATGTTTTATTTAAACAACTTATTTGCTTTCATCAAGACTAGACGTTCAAAATTGTCATCAGTGACATTAGTGGAAAAGAATTAGTGATAGTGGAGGAATTTTCAACTATCACTGAATTTTATTTAGTGGTAGTGGTAAAAAGTACCACTAAAAAAAAATTAGTGGAAGAAAATTGCACTACCACTAAATAAAGATCAGTGATTAGTGGAAAAAATTCAACTACCACTAAAATTTATTTAGTGGTAGTGGAAAATTTCCCAGCAGACCTCTAGTGGTAGTGGTAGTGGATTTTAGTGCAAAACCCCCATGTCTGCATGGGGGTTTTGCACTTAATTCGTAGTGCACTATGCTTTTCACTACCACTAAATAAACTTAGTGCTAGCTGATTTTTTTCCACTAATCACTGATCTTTATTTAGTGACAGTGATAAAAAAAAAATAATGTAAGAAAACTGCACTACCACTAGTTCGAAAGTTATTAAAAAAAGGCGGAAGCTAATGAAGTACAAAAATTCTAATTTATTTGAGTATCAGTTTTTAAATAATAAAAAGATACAAAATAAATAAAGGGAGAATAATGAAATTTTGACACGTGATCAAGGAGATTTTGGGTTTTAACATATTTACTTTTCAAGAAAATTCGCTGTAAATTTTCAAGGATATAAAGGATTAAAATATTCGAAGGACCGTTTTCATATCCGTTTTTTACAAATAGATAAAAAATCAATTTTATTTAAATTCTCGAGCATTTTCTCTTTCATTTAATATACATATCGCCATATTCTAACGAGGTTAAGTATTTTTTATATTTTTTTTATATTTTTTATCCCCTTCAAAATGTTGCAGTCCTTTTAGAAGGACAAAGGATGTAGAAATAAAAAACTGAGTACGCAGTATTACTTTGTTTGGTCTCTAGTTTCACGCACTTATGGATTTTTTCCGGTGTGAAAATTTTTTTTAATTTTGTATGTGTATTAAATTTTTTATATCTTAAACTAATAACGGTAGAAAGATGAATTTCAAGGATGTATTAGTGTACCTACATATTAGTCCTTAAGATAATTTTTTTTCCAAAACAATTATTTGAAATTTGCAAGGATATTTAAGGATAAAGTATTAAAAGGACATTTTCAATACCTCTTCCTCTTTTTGCACCAAAACATTAAATTTTCTAAAATTCTAAGGATTTTTCTCTTTCATTTGATACCCAAATTGTTATTCTACAATGCGCTCAATTTTTAAAATAATTTTTTTAAATAAACATGTCCTTGAAATTTCAAAGTGTTTTTAAAAAAAATCCTGACGTCAGAGAGAAAAACTAAAAACGCAGTTTTACTACATTTGGGCTGATTCTATTGTTCCAAGCAGATCTAAATGGTCCAAACTGCATTTAACTGAATTGGTTGTTAAGACATTAGGTGTGTTTAATTTCAAATAGTTGTTACAAGTTTTTACTGACAAGGATTCACGAACTCAAAAAACGTTAAAGAGAGAGTAGAAACCAGAGAGCATAAAAACCGTGAGAGAAAAAAAGCAATTAGCTCAAAAGCTCTTAAAAAGCAAAACATGATAACAAATTAATAACAGCAACTATTTTGCAAAGAAGAAGAAGAACAACGAAGAAGAAGAACAACAAAAAAGAACAACAACAACAACGTAAAACATCACATTTAGTACGCCAACATTTCATCTCGCTTAAAGGATTTGCATCAAAGAGCGCAAAAAACAATCATAAAGAGATTGTTGAAAAATCAATAGCACAGAATCAAAAAGTATCTGGACATAGCCACAATTTTTTTTTTGTTCCTTTGTGTAAAAGCATGCCAAATATTTAATTTAAAAATCGAACACAGTTGCATATTTACAGCCACTTGCAGCGCGAACTCAGTGCCACGTAAACCAATCTACATACTCACAAATACACTCATACCTATGTACACACATACATACATAAATATACTTTTTACGTTTTAATAAAAGACTGGAATTTCGTAGCAAATTGTGTACCCGACCGTCTCCCGCTGCTCGCTGCACTTGGACACCCCGTTCGTTCGTTGGCAGCGCGCTGCCAAAATGCAGACAACAACAAATTTGGCTCAAAAGCATGTACAACTTTTGATTTTTCCACGTACTCAAATGCAAATTATGATTTCATTTTCTATTTTCCACGGGGCAGCACATAATTTCATAACAGCACAAAATCAACAATTCGCTGCAGCGCCAACGAAGACAACAACAACAACAACAATAAAATGCAAAATGCCAAAGCAACTGCTGCACCACACAAAATCAAAGCGCAAAGAAAGGTGGAAATGGTGGAGTGTATGTCGGGGCGTGGAAGGAGGGAAGGGGGCCAAGGTTGATTTGCTGCAAACGCTGAGGGTGGCAGCGTCGCAGATTTACATCATTTTGACGGCGATATTTTGCTCGTCGTGGCGCATGTGAGTGGTACTGACACCCCATAGTGGTGGGAGGGGGAGGGGGAGGGGGTAGCGGTACGCAGCACGTGGTGTGGCTGCGTCTTCGTTTTTATTTGCGCGCACAGCCCACTTGACTTTCATATCCTGTTTGTATGCTGATTTGATTATGTGTTGTCATTGCTTTTGTTGGTTGGTTAGTTGTTGTTGTTGTTGTTGTTTTTCTAGTTGGTGTTGTTGTACTCGTCGGTGTTGTTGTTTTTGCTGTTCTTACTTTTTTCTATTATTACCACTGCTGATGTTCTGGTTTTTTGTTGTTGTTGTTTTCATAGCAGTCAGTAAAATAGTTATACGATTTTACACGATTTTGTCTGGTTGGCACCGTCCCCCACTCACCGCTTGCCATACTCAGCACTATTTGCAGACATTTGCAAGAATTCGTATTTCAATTTGTGCAACCAATGGGGGAGGAACAAGGAACAAGCACGCAAAATGAGGGCAACAGTGTTGTATAGCGAATGAAATCGTTTCGCAGAACCGATTACTTGTAGATTTTCCCGGTTAAGGGGTTTTAAGATTAAGGAACTAATAAATAAAAGTGTGTAAGTATGGAAAAGTATTCATTCCGGTAGATAACTAGAGAAGAATTTTTCGCTATTAAGCGAATAAAATCGGTGTCTTAATTTTTGACATTGCAAGGATATTCGTATAGGATATCAAACGATTTATAGATTTCTATATTGAATACAATTCCGTCCAGGAAGAGGATAGTGGAATTTTGCAGTTCAAAAGCACCCAAATATCGTTTTGTTAAAAAAAAATTGCAATGACCGATATGGTTTCAAATGGTATTTGACTCAAAAGTTGTGTAGAAACCCCCTAACATGAAACCCCACACCACACCCCCTCCGCCATCTGGATAGATGCTTGAATTGTGTCAGAAAGACAGGATCTTAGGAACGAAGATGACTTGTCCTTTCAGCCTTCCTAACTTGCTTATTTAAAGTCACAGAGATCCGATCTGGACACATTCCAGATATTTCTTCTTTAAGAATCACGGAGATCTGATCTATACGCATTTCAGATATTTGATCTTTTGACAGAGATCCACTCTGGGCACATCTCAGATATTTCTTCTTGAAGCATCAGAAAGATCCGATCCATACGCACCCCAGTTATTTGATCTTTTGGCAGAGATCCGCTCTGGACACATCTCAGATATTTCTCTTTGATGGGAGATATTTCTTCTTGAAGCATCACGGAGATCCGATCTATACGCATCCCAGTTATTTGATCTTTTGGCAGAGATCCGCTCTGGACACATTCCAGATATTTCTCCTTGATAGGAGAGATTTCTTCTTGAAGCAGCAGGAAGATCCGATCTATATGCATTTCACATATTTAATCTTTTGACAAAGATCCGATGGACACATTCCATATAGTTCATCTTGAAGCATCACGGAGATTCGATCTTTACGCCTTTCAGATATTCAATCTTTTGACAGAGATCCGCTCTGGACACATCTCAGATATTTCTCTTCGATAGGAGATATTTCTTCTTGAAGCTTCTGGAAGATCCGATTTATATGCATTTCAGAAATTTTATCTTTTGACAGAGATCCACTCTGGACACATCCCAGATAGTTCTTTTTGAAGCATCACGGAGATGCGATCTATACGCATTTCAGATATTTAATCCTTTCGCATAGATCCGATCTGGACACATCTCAGATATTTCTCTTTGATAGGAGATATTTCTTCTTGAAGCATCAGGAAGATCCGATTTATATGCATTTCAGAATTTTTTTTTTTGACAGAGACCCGCTCTGGACACATCCCAGATATTTCTTCTTGAAGCATCACGAAGATCCGTTCTGCCCCATTTTCATATATTTGGTATAGAATTTCCTGGAAGTGCGTCTCAGATCCACAATTTCCCCATTCCAACCGGATGGATTCGCTTTACTGCAGATTAAACGAGGCCTAACAAAACTTTTTGCCTGAGAGTCAAAACTGAGCGCAACAGTAAACGATAGCACCGCAGGTTCGATTCGATATCCTCGTCGCAGTCGAATCGTGGTCGAGTGCCATGTGACCACTTCAAGCGACTTTATTGAAAACCCATAACGACGATTACTCGCCTTGACATCTGACATCGCGAACCAGAAAGCAGCCAGAATGAAAGCCACGTATGCACATTCTGTCAGTCCGTTAGTCAGCCAGGCCGGCGCCATGCAAAAGTAATCACGACAATTGACACAAATCACATTAAGGACTCTAATGAAATTTTTGAGATCCTTAACGAATGTGTAGCGATGATTGATTTCACGCCAAAACGATTTCAATCAGCACTTCCGATTTTCCTGCATTTTGCAGCTTCTTTCACTGCTTTCACTGCATGCATTTTCGCAGCGATTTTTCCTTCGATTGGGGATGCTGGTAATAGGATGGCAGCGCACAGCTGGAAACTGTAACAGTGACTCAAGCTGCGCTACTACCAAACGAGGCTGAGGCTGAGGTCGCCCACCCCAACTCAATTGCTCGACTCGGCTGGTTGTGCAATGTGTTCATTTCCGTTGCAAAATATCCAACATTGATGACATGGATTGCCAGTTGCGACAATTGTAGCTGCAAAATATGGGTTATGACGCTGCATATGAATGGAGCACACACACACGCACACGCAGCCTGACGCACACTGTACACTTTGTGCGCTTCACCCCGTTTTAATGCTGCTCGCCGCTTTGGCATGGAAAATCAACTGTGAAATGTGCGGGTGACATGCGCTGACATTGCTGCACATTCCGATTGTCAATTGCCGGCCATATTTATTGGCGGAAGCCGCTCGCAACTGTGCTCGGACAGCAGCGTCCGAGTGTTCATGGGAATTTGTTGCAATTAATTGTTGCTGACAAAATTGTTGACAACTCGTCGTGCGAAATGGCTGGTGCATGAAAATCGCCGAGTTGCTCTAACATCGACGGCTGGCACCAAATTTGACGGCATTGGGATTAGTCTGCGCCGGGAACTTTACGTTCAATGCTCGAGCAGAGTGAGGGGCGTGCGTTCAGGCACTTTTGCTGACAGCCAAAGCGAATTTGTGCTTGAAGCTATTGACTTGATTGTAAATCAATTGCACACATTTATGGTTTCTGAAACTAAATGGGCAACAATTCGCTATGCCAGTCAGAAAAATGTCTCCCTTTTGTTGAGTTATTACAATTAAAATACTTTTATGATTAATAACGGAATGGAATCTATGTCAATGAATTATTGTTTTTATGCGAGAGAAGAAAGTTTAAGCAGTGAGGTTTTGAAGTAAACGAAAGTGTAGAAAAACGAAATTGTGTGGTTTCGTGCACTAAAACCAAGATTTATTACAACTCGGAAGCTTCTACAGTTGAATCAATATATTTTTTTATTTTCTTGCTTTAAATTAAGTTAATCGATTCGTAGAGGATGTTGATCCCTTGAACCAATAGAAACAATAAACTACTCAGCTAAAGTGATCAATAGATGGGAGGTCGATAAATACGACTCACCTTCGAATAGCTAATCAGTCTCTTTGGTTTGCTTCGACCAATTTCACGGCAGAGGAAAAGCTGCATATTTTAGCAGGTAGGACTTCGAGATATGTACCAATGAATATGAGTTTATTACTATTTATGACCAAGAAGATTCCCACTTACCGCTGTACTAACAGATAATACTGACACAGATTCCTTCGTGAGGAATTTTAGTATAACTTTCAAACAAACCCAATTGGCATCTGTTGTGAAAAATATTGCAGTTTCATTGTCCAGTATTGGTTCCTGCTGATTGTCCCGTTCTTTCTGGTTAAGACCTCAAAATGGTTCTGAGTCAACAAATGAGGTTGAATGTGTCTTTCCTTGCGAGTCTGTTCGCCGATCCATGTCTTTAATACAAAGGTGACCCAGAACCGAGAGGACACATAGTTGATTGTAAAGGCGGAGAACGTTTGGCTTCTTAAGACATCTTAGTACCAGTTCAGAGGATACCTGACGTGATTTTAAGTCATTGATTGCCGATTGTTTTTCTCGGTTCCGGTAGTTCCTCGCAGGATTTAAGTAAGACACCTATTGCACGATTGAATATATTTCTGCCTAAAATATTTATGAAAGGTAACCCTTAGTCTTAGTCACAGTCTTAGTCGTAGTCGTAGTCGTAGTCGTAGTCTTAGTCTTAGTCTTAGTCTTAGTCTTAGTCTTAGTCTTAGTCTTAGTCTTAGTCTTAGTCTTAGTCTTAGTCTTAGTCTTAGTCTTAGTCTTAGTCTTAGTCTTAGTCTTAGTCTTAGTCTTAGTCTTAGTCTTAGTCTTAGTCTTAGTCTTAGTCTTAGTCTTAGTCTTAGTCTTAGTCTTAGTCTTAGTCTTAGTCTTAGTCTTAGTCTTAGTCTTAGTCTTAGTCTTAGTCTTAGTCTTAGTCTTAGTCTTAGTCTTAGTCTTAGTCTTAGTCTTAGTCTTAGTCTTAGTCTTAGTCTTAGTCTTAGTCTTAGTCTTAGTCTTAGTCTTAGTCTTAGTCTTAGTCTTAGTCTTAGTCTTAGTCTTAGTCTTAGTCTTAGTCTTAGTCTTAGTCTTAGTCTTAGTCAATGTCATAGTCTTAGTCTTAGTCTTACTCTTAGTCTCAGTCTTAGTCTTAGTCACAGTCTTAGTCGTAGTCTTAGTCTTAGTCTTAGTCTTAGTCTTAGTCTTAGTCTTAGTCTTAGTCGTAGTCGTAGTCTTAGTCTTAGACTTAGTCTTAGTTTTAGTCTTAGTCTTAGTCTTAGTCTTAGTCTTAGTCTTAGTCTTAGTCTTAGTCTTAGTCTTAGTCTTAGTCTTAGTCTTAGTCTTAGTCTTAGTCTTAGTCTTAGTCTTAGTCTTAGTCTTAGTCTTAGTCTTAGTCTTAGTCTTAGTCTTAGTCTTAGTCTTAGTCTTAGTCTTAGTCTTAGTCTTAGTCTTAGTCTTAGTCTTAGTCTTAGTCTTAGTCTTAGTCTTAGTCTTAGTCTTAGTCTTAGTCTTAGTCTTAGTCTTAGTCTTAGTCCTAGTGTAGTCTAATCTAGAATAGTCTTGTCTATCTGATTTATACGACTATCAATAGAAATTATTTTAATTGAACTGTAAACCTAATTTACATCAAAATGTTATATCTCAGGAAGCTTTTGGATTATTTCTAAATAATTATTTTTTTACTTGTCAGAGTTGATATGGTATCATCATATTATGGTATCATGTTCTCCATTTTAAAACGACTCTCTGGTCTTCACATTACCGATTTCACTTTTTCTTGTCACTTCCCAATTTTTCTATTATAGATAATATTACTACAACAACAACAACAAGAAATTCCTTCAACTAAATATTATATATTTTAATATAATAAACCTAAAGTGGAGTTGTACGTGTCATTTCATTAAATCTCCAACCCAATCCAAGTTAAATTCCAAGTACACGCAATAAAATTTATATTTATTTTGCAAAATTAATAACGTCAACACGAAATTTGTCGTTTGCAGCGGCGGCACAGACGTGGGTACGTCACAAGGATTAAAATAATTACTGTTATTAAAAGTCATTGAGGCAAAAAATTAGAAATGCATTTGAACGTTAATAATATGCAAAATTATGCACACACACACACACACAAAAGTGCTTAAATAAATGTAAATGTCAATGACGCAATTGACAGAACGCCGCCACTTTTGAATCCAGCTGTCTGGCGGCGAGGCGGTGTGTCTGTGTGTGTGTGTGTGAGTCTATGCGTGTGAATACACTTTGGGCCAAGAGATTAAAACAAGTGCGAAAATAAAGCAAAATTACATTTAAAAAAAAATTATGCATTTAAATAAAACGGAAATGCGCACAGACGCAAATAAATTAAAATACAAACGAATCTTTTATTTATGGGCGGCTTTAATTAATTTAATGCCGACGCCAATGCGCCAGTCGTTGACATTGGCGAGAAGCGAAATTTACTATAATATTTCATTATTGACATTTACATAATACAGGCAGAATCATATCTATACATATATGTACATACATATATATGTATGTGTGCATGGACAAATGTATAACGGCATTTATGCGCGTTAAGCCAGGTAACATATGCGGCAAAGATAAGCGGCCGCAGACTCACGTGAGCTGTGAAAACGCACTCACGCGTAAGCGGCAAAGATCAGCAGTGTCAGTTTTTTCTTCAACTCAGCAATTCAGTGATTTTAGCCAAATGTTAACCATAATCAATGGAATGGTCACCAATTGGCAAACTGACAAGAAGCGGAAAAAGTGCCCAAATCACCGAGCGGCAACCGATGACCGGACGAATTTGAAAAGTCGGCACAGCACCGAGTTGCGTTAGGGCGGAAATGCGCTCAAGTGGAAGGCATGGGCACGCAACTAATCACCTGGAAATAATGTATGGCCCTCAATGCCAAATGGTAATCTGCCGACGGTCGCGTCCTTTGAGCGCAAACATATGCCAGCACATAACATACAGACACATGTGTGCATACGTTTTCAGGATCACTGCCATATCCTTTTTGTTGTTGTTGTTGTTGCTGCGTTGTCGTTGATGTCTTCTTTCATGCTTTTGGCAAACGCTGCAGGCATAAATTTATTACCAATTGGCAGCTTATTGATTTTTGTGTGCGTGTGTGTGTGTGTGTGTGTGTGGGTCTGTGCTGTCAGCTTTAATGCGACATTGAAAAACCTTTAATGTCTGCATTAAAGTCAGCCTTGTTAAAATTTGTTTACATTTTTTTGCCCAACAAAAGCGATTCTGCTTTTTAAATGCTTGTCAAAAATTTGTTTTGCATGTTCTTTTTGTTTGCGAAAAATGTAATTTTTTTTTAGTTTAATACTGGCAACTATAAACAAAACCAAGAGCAAAAAATTCACCTTTGGCAGCGTGCAAAATTTTCAAGTTTTTGTGCGCGTTCAAAGTTGATTTTAATTAAAAAAGTTTAGCTTTACAACAACAACAAAATCATAACCCAGGTACAAGAAGGCGTGTGTTGGTGTTTTTTGCTTGAGCGCATTGATTTTTGTTTTTGTTTAATAATTTTTTTTTTTAATTTGCTTCAACGCGCTTCTACTCTTTTTTCGAGGAATGAGGTTTTGTTACTATTTTATTAACTGTTGCATTGCAATTTTTTTGCACTTCTGCTAGGAAATGTTGCTGTCATTTAATTGCCTTCAAAAAAATGAAACAATTTAACTTACTAAAAAAAACCATATTTGGTCTACCAGATGAAGCACAAGAAAGCATAAAAACTCAAGCATTGTCTGTCAACATAAAACGTTTAGACTGCCTCCATTGTTGGAGTCTCTGTCAGCTCCTTACCCCAAAAAAATGTGCGCGTCAATATGTTTTTTTTTAATATGCAATTTTCACTTTTATTACGCCAATTTTGCAAGTTGTGATATGTCACTGCACGTCATGGCTAAACATTAGCAATGCAAGGGTTGCCAACGAAAGAAACTTAAATTAAATTGTATTTCCTCGAAAGCAAAAATTAGTTGACTGTTTGTTTAATAAACATCGTTTTTTTTTAATGCAAATAACTAGTAACAAAAACAATGTCTATTAAAACTGTCGACCCCAAAGTTGCCTCAGAGCAACTTCACCTATTTGTAACATTATAGCAAAAGCTTCGATTGATTAATTTAAGTTTAATTTAAGTAGGCACCAAGAAATTAATATTTTTAAAAGTGAATTCAAAGCAAATTACATAAATTTTACTGTTATTCCCAAAATAATTTCCACTAATTTACAACGATATCAGGAAAAGTTTGTGTTCTAATTGAAGTCTACGAATTGGGCGCTTTTGATCAAAACTCTGTTTCTTTGATAATGGTTAAATAAAATCAAAAAGTGATAATTTTGTATTTTTCCATAAATATTTTATACTTTTTCTGTAATTAAAAATATTGATACAAAATTTATTTAACACGTTTTAAGCTTAAATTGCTCAAAAGTAAAATAGCTGTAGAACTCTAACAAAGAGGCGTGGCGACTTCAAATGTCGTGTGCACATTTCTTAGGGAAGTGTTTCATGATTTAAATAAAATTGGGGCTCGAAAGGATTGAATACTAAAGATTCAATGATTGATTTCAGACATTTGCCAAGCATTAATTTCACTTACTTGATGCTTTTCTGTCTTTTATGAAGGTGAACGTGAGCCGAGAAACTAACCTATCAGAAATGGACTGGATTTTCCTTATTTATTTTCACATATTGTAGTCCACCTGCAGTGTAAAGCATTGGCAACCCTGGCACTCCATCACCTGCCATCTAGCCGCCACATTTTTCGCAGCACAGCCGGATATGCGCCATAACCATTTATGCACGACCCCATACACAACACAGCACAGGACACAATACACACACACACACACACACACACACACATACACGCAAACAACCCGCCGCCTTGTCAATGTTGCCGTAAACTATTTTGTTAGCATTATTCAAGCATAAACGACGATGATTACGAAATGACTACGCTTTTTTGTTTGTTGCTCATCGCATCGACGGGCATTTACCTGTCGTCTGTCGCCTGTCGCCTGCGCCCACTCCCTACAGCGCGCGAATATTCATCGACATGTCCGCAACCATTTAAACCGTGTTTTGTATTGCATTTCGTGTATGTCTAAACAAATAAAGAAATATTGCGCAACAAATGCGCCAAACCCCCCAAAAAAAAGCCCCCTAACCTCAAATATTGTCGTTCGTAGTTTGTTCTATTGTTGGATCGCACTACATTTGGCCCGTTGTTGTTGCTATTATGATTTTTTTTGCAGGTTTGCCAAACGCCATTTGGGTTGTTGTCGTTGCCGTTGGCGCTGTCTAGACAGGTACCAAGCCTCATGCACGCAGCGCGCCACGGAAACCGCCAAACCTTTTGCGCCATTTGTCGTCCCCTGCATAACGGCGCTCGACCTGCCGCTAGACCGCACTAACGTTAAGTAAACGTACCGACCCACGAACGAACGAACGTAACGAATCAATGTGCCATTTGAACGGTTATAAATTCTCCAACAAATTTATCACCCAATTAGTTTTAACAGCTTTCGGGGTGGACATATTGCGGCGGCGCACAGTTCGTGCCCGTTATGGCAGCAGTAGTTAACGTGGCCGCCATTGTTGGTGTATTTTGGTGGAAGTAATAATGAGTGGTGGCACATAGGTGCCGCGAACCAGAATGGTAGCCGTTTAGGCGTTTGACCGTGTGACATATGGCCCGAAAAAGTCAGCCATAAGTGGGAAGTAGTTATGGTGGCTAGAATTCGAGTTCGAGGGGTTAACTTTGATTAGTTGAGGATAGAGGTTGGGTTACGTGATGAAGGAACTAATAGGGAATAAGAAAATACAGAAAATACTGGATATGTCTTTAACAAACCCACAAAACACTAAAACATAACCACTCATAATCAATCATACTATGAATGTAACTTGACTCTTATATCAAAGGAGTCTAGCATTCTATATTCACTTCGAAAGACAAGTTGGAAGCTTTTTTATGAGCAATTTTACTCTCAGCGTCTTATTGTTGTTCTTTCAGACCTGCCTGGGAAATGGTGCTTCATCTAATTCCATTAGATAACCTGGGAAGGCAATTGGTTGCTAATGCTGTCATCAGGATGCGAGCTTCCTTGCAATGAAGAATTAGGCATAATGGATACTCTACAATTCTAAACGGCATATCTCACAGGTTACCCTTTGACAAGGACTATCAACTTTCAATCCCATCCCATCCCAAGAATGGGAACTGGGTGAGTGCGCCACCAGCGGCAAAATCCATATATAATATATATGGACAGATCGAAACTGCTTGGTCGGGTGGGGTGTGGTATCTACTCCGAAGAATTAATTCAAAACCTTAAGCTCCGGCGGCTAGATTATTGCAGTGTCTTCTAAGCCGAGGTCACAACAATCTGCGCAGCCTCTGATTGTCTTAGGGTACGCGATATATTGGCAAGAGATGTCCAACACTATCGGACAGCCAATCCGCACTGAGAGCTCTGGATGCGGTCATAATAACGTCGAAGACTGTCCTCAACTGCAGGAAATCTCTCAATGAGATAGCCAAGCAGCTTTAAATATACAAGGTGCGTCCCAAAGTAAACAGGACTTTTGCAATAGGGACGTTTCTGGTGGCGCCATCTATGTGTGAGGACATGCGTTGGAAAGGTATATCTTTCATTCACATACTGTCTAAATTTCATGACATTTGGTCTAGTAGACGCCGAAATATCCCGCTCAATGTGACAGTATGTTTTTAACTTTGGTACGAGAATGTCGATCGAACAAAGAGCTAATATTAAGTTCTGTTTTAAACTTGGTAAAACTTTTACCGAAACGTTTAAATTGTTAAAGCAAGTTTATGGTGATGATTGTTTATCCCGTGGCCGTGTTAATGAGTGGTTGAATCGATTCAAGAATGGTCGTGAAGACTTGAATGACGACGAACACGTCGGCCAGTCGAAATTTGTGATTACTGACGATGCCATCAAAACTGTGCGTGATTTTATCAAAATGCAGCCAAAATCATCATTGGAATTGATGGAAATGGAATTGAACATCGCCAAAACATCAATTGATCGCATTTTAACCGAACATTTGGGTCTCCGTAAAGTGTGTTCTCGCTTCATTCCGCACACTTTAACCGACGACCAAAAAGCGCAGAGAATTGAGCACGCAAAAGACATCGTTCGGGAAGCCAGACGTGATCCAAATTTCTTGTTCAACATCGTAACCGGTGACGAAACGTGGTGCTTTCAATATGATCCCGAAACAAAGCGTCAAAGTGCCGAATGGAAGCACCCAGATGAGCCAAATCCGAAAAAAACCCGCCGTGAGAAGTCAAAAATCAAAACTCATCTCATTTGTTTCTACGATTCAAAGGGAATAATTCATCGAGAGTTTGTTCCACCGGGAAAAACAATTAACGCTTTGTTTTATGTTGAAGTTTTGAAGCGTTTGGTGCATCGCATTCGTCGTATTCGGCCAGAATATCGCGAGGAAGGAAGTTGGCGTTTATTGCATGATAATGCACCGGCTCACAGAGCCCTAGTTACGACCGATTATTTGACCAAAAATCGCATTTTTACCATCAATCATTCACCGTATTCGCCTGATATGGCTCCCTGTGACTTCTACTTATTCGGTCAGTTGCATTTGCCGATGAAAGGAAACCGTTATAAGGACGTTGAGGACATCCAAAAGGCTTGTACCAACATTCTGAAGGCGATGCCGGCCGATGACCTAAAACACTCATTCCAAATGCTTTTGGACCGTGCAAAACGTTGTATCGAAGCAGAAGGAGAGTATTTTGAATAAATAAAAAGAATTATACAAAAATAATCATCCGTTTTCTTTATTTTATAAAAGTCCTGTTTACTTTGGGTTGCACCTTGTAGGAATATTCCAGGGAATCGTAGAACAGACAAGCTCGCTCGGCATGGCACAACTGGTTGGTTTCTCTCTATTAACCTGTAAGCTTCGTACCCCTACGAGCTCTATACAGTGTTGCCAGATGGATTTAAAGCAATCCCCCTGAAATAAAGTCAATTTTCCCTAACAACTAAAATTTCCCCCAAAATTTATAATGCACACATAAAATGAATATTTCACGAATTTGCTCATTTTATTTGGTACATGAAATTAAAAAAAGATCCACTAGCCAATATATCAGAACAAGTTGTTGATGCAACAAAAATGCAACCTGGTTGGCCACAGACATTTTAAAAAGTGTAAATTAGAAATGTCTGTAAAATATTTCCCCTAAATTTTCCCCCTTAAATATTTATCATATAATTTCCCAATCTAAATAAATAAACCCAAAATCTAGGGGGAAAACCCCTAATCTGGCAACACTGGCTCTATACGCAACGCTTATTTAAGATGGACTGAAGGGAACACAGGTTTGCCTGCACACCAAATTTGGTCGACCTTCAACCTTCGACGTTCTAAAGAAGTGCTCTCACTAAACACAGCCCAAATCAGAATTATGATCGGTGTTCTAACGGATCACTGTTTAATTGACACCCACGCAAAACGGCTGCGTCTGTTTTCAAATGACTTCTGTCGCAGCTCCATGGACACAGAAGAGGAAGATACCTTACCTAACAGGCATCTGTCCTGCTTTATCCCGAAAGGATGACCTTTTTAGGCAACTTCTCCTTTGATAGTCTAGGGAATCTAGCTGGTAAGACCCTTCGGTGTCTACTGAGCTTCATAAGAAGCTCCAATTGGTTTAATGAGTGAGCGATTTGTTGCTTGACCGCATGTGGTATCACAATGGGCCGTCATGGCCTAAGTGTGCTCCTCTTGCGGCAGCCAATTCTACCTACCTACCTACCTTCGGACATTCGAAAAATTGCAAAGAACCGGAGCTTCTCAGTATAGTGTAAAGTAAGACTGACTACACGAATGATTCTGTGAAGTAATGTCGAAGTCCTAGTATGGTCTAAGTCTAACAAGAACACATTAACACAGTTTAAGAGATCTTCCAACAATTTGTGTGGTACGTGTTTGAAAGACCATAACACCGATGAATACTTCAAGGGAGTATAGAGCATTCGATCGATGCAGAGGAAGAAAGTGAAAGATGGATTCTCGAAGTCGAACTATCTAATGTTCTGTGAGTTCCGAAAACAACAGCCCAACTAGTCGAAAGCAAGTTTTTTTAAGTATGCTTATAGGAGAAGTATGTGAAGAAAGTGAATCTTAGCTCGTTGCATTTAAAGCTCGGCACTGACAACTTGGCTACTACCCAAAGGAGGGAAGTACTTACCGAGGCATGCATCTATCAGTTTCAAGCACTTAATAATAATAATAATTGACTGGCACGACAGCCCGCTTACGCGAGACTAAGGCCTTCATGCACTTATTACTTTCTTATTAAAAGCATGTCGCTGTCATTTTGGGTATAATTCAAGGAAAAGAAGCACTTGCTGAGATACGAGTCCAACAGGTTCACGAAATTATGTCTGGAAAACACTCTAGACATTTCAACAATAATAATCACAAGACAATAGTAGACAACATGCTCAATGGTGAATATGTTGAATCACAAACCAAAGTACAATTGAGCCAACTTAATCCATAAGAAATAATGAAAGCATTGCTTTAGGCTCGTACATTCTGAATATAGAACAAAAAGACATATTTTGTGTGTTTCTTTTTTGGCGTTTCAAAATTTACTTGGGAACCCCAAGGTTCGAAGCAAATAGGAAAGCATTATAACAAATCCCTACGGCAGTTTACTGATCGCTATCGAAAAAATGTCTCAGCTGCTAGGATAAAAATTTAATGAGCACGAACAGGACATCGCAGCTTGGCAACTCTTTCTTGGAATTTCTAAATGATCTCTGTAGCATTGAGCTCTAGGAAATATAAAGCAGATATAAACAAATCTAGCTGACGTAATCTGTATTCTTAGGCAAATATTCGTCAAGTTGATGGTAACAAAGTGGCTACAGTTCCGGTATTCCATGTTAACTAGTCACCCTTTAGAGATCGCCGACTGATGCCGCTATTGTCTGTCCTATAGGATCTATGCGAGGGTTACAGGGCCTAGTCTAATCTACCATTCTGAAATCGAAATAATTGCTTTGGAAAAAGCTCTCAACTAGGCGCTCGGATAATGTCGTATGTGGATAATGTCAGATAGGTAAGTATGTAGATAGGGAAGGTTCATTGGTCATCTCATGGGCTTAACTTAGGCCCAGTGGCCACACGCAGTTGCCCGTCCAATCACTTTCCATATTCGAGAACCAGTGAGTGCGGTCAGGTACAGGACAGATAATGTAAAGTGTCTCTTTCTAGTAATTTTTGACGCAAAGTTCCAAACTCCCAGCGGTGGCCGGGTTATCAATAATAGGTGATTGCAAATTTTGAAACTTAAATAGAATCTCATTAAATATTTTGAAAACAGCAAATTTGTCATCGAGCGAATCGAGATAAGGACTAACATAACATTAAATTGACACGACCACTATTTAGTCACAAAGACACGTGTCCAAACACGATTAGGCAGCACAAACATTAGTGTACACCAAATTGAGATAAGAATTGAATGCTATCAACGCACCAGTGTCGTAAATACGTTTTGACGGTCAAGGGCTCACGATGCGTGTGGGCCCGAGCGAAAGAGCGCCCAATAATCTCACAGCCACTTTGTTCGCGCTGACCGCTGATAACATCTTCTCGATTTGCAAATTTTTTTAAACACGCACAAACTGCTTTTGGCACCTTAGCAACTTGACGCAGATTTCCATCTACTCAACGAAACCCAGGAACCTTTAAGTCAGCATCGAAGCTAATTGCTGCCGCCACAATTCACTGCACCCAAACGCAAAGACCTCCACTAATTTGCTTTGATTGGGTTGATAGTTGCGACGAATTGAAATATCAGCAATTGTCGTTATAATCTTTTATATTTTTTTGCTGTATGTAGAACTCGATTCGAGAAGCTCATTTAATTTTATTTACTGCTGTGACTTATTCCTTCTTGGTGGCTTCCTGGATATCACTTGCAATATTTTTGAATGTCTTCTCAGCGGAGGCCAGAAGTTTCTCGGAGAGTTCTTTGATGTTCTTGGCTTCATCCGAATCGCCCAGACTCTTCAGCTTCGAGATGACTTCCTCAGTGCCCTTGTTGGCCTTCTCGACGAAGCTTTTGATGTCGGTGGAGGTATCGGGATGCTTCAGCTGGAAGTCCTTAATAGCCTGGTCAACAGTGGAGCGCAGGTCCTTGATGGCCGAGCTGTCCTTCATGCTTTCAGTCTGCAATTTTCACAACAATGTAAACAAATTTTGTGGAAATGAATTCTCAGCGATGCTATTTACCTCCTTCTTTATGTCATTGGCCCACAGGTCCAACTGACTGGCGAATTGTTTGCCCTGATCGACGGCCTTCTGCTGGAGTTGCTCGGTGTTCTCAACGCCGATCATCTTCAGCATGGTGCTCTCCAGATCCTTGAGACTTTTGCCGGCATTTTCGAAAAATTCGGTGAATGATGATGGTGTTTCTCCGGCATCGCGTGTCACACGAGCGCTGGCGGTCTATGCGAACGGAAAATTTTTGACTTTATTAGTGGAAAATTCACTTAGTTTGATCACCGGCGCAAAGTTCTAAAAAATTTCTACTTACGGATAGCACAACGCAGGCGAAGAGCAAAAACAGTTTGGAGCACATTTTGAAGATTTTTCGGTGATGCCGGCAAGAACGATCGAACGCAACTAAGCAATGAGCAATGATTTCTTGAATTTATACAAGAGTCAGGTCTAAAGATCAGCCGATAATTAAGAAAGTATTCAGGGTGACCAGCACGTATTATTATAACACATATTATGTAGGAGATGGGTCCGTGTTGGGGTCCATGAAGTGTGCTGACTGGCAGCTGATGCTTTAGTGGAAGAAGGTTGGTATTAGATAGGAGTTGGTACTGTAAGGGAATCCATAGACTTCATAGCCTAATCTATGGTCTCAAGGTTTACCATTTCTATTCCAACGGGACACTACTACAAATCATGAATGGATTTCTATTTGGCATCTTTAAGGTGTCAAGCGTGATTCTTCCTACCTGACTCATCTCTCTGGTATTTCAATTCTAAATTGTTGGCAAATCTTCACAATGTTTAGCTTAGATCTAAGTTGCAAGATCCAATAAATGAATGGAAACTTCAAATTGTATATTACAAATTTCACTAATTTAGATTAAAAACTACAAAACCTGAAAGTTTTGGAATAAGTATTATAAAGTATTATATTATAAATCAAATATTACTTATACTACTTATTTCTGGTTTTTGACTGGGTAGGTAAGTAGATAAGTAGGAGTGGCTGCCCACAGGCGAAACCCACTTAGGCCATAAACTCATTCATTGAGTCAACTTGAGCTCCTCGCTTCTCAAACAAGATTCTCTACACTATCAAAGAAGAAAGTAGTTCATCCTTGTTCTGCAGAAAGTAGTACAAGTGCATAGAAGTTGAAGGGCATTTTATTCTTCTTCTTTCTCATTCATACAGCTGCGACAGAAGTCAATTGAAAACAGCCTCAACCTTCTTGTGTGAGTGCCCACTAAACTTAGAACCGTTAGGACATCAATCATGGTTCTGATCTGGTTTCTGTTTAGTGAGAGAAGTTCTCTAGAATACCGGAAGTTTAAAGTTGGCCAAATTTTGATTCTTTTTTAATGGCTCAGTAAATATTTGGGATGACAAAAAAAGTACAAACAGACTCTATTGGCTTTTTCTGACAGCTGGTCACTCTAAAATGCCATAGATTGTATTTGTGCAGTATTAATTGACGAGTGCACACAAACATATTTACATATCGCCAATTGAGTGGTGTACTTTTTCTTGATTAGACAGTCGAACGTAGTTGTTGGTATTTGTTACTTAGTTTCCAATTGAAAAGTACAAAACATCAGCTGCCAAGTTGAAGAGACTTTGGCCTTCAGCTGTCTCGAGATAATATTCGAACAACAGCATCATTACACATCGCTATGTATATACAAAAAAATACTATGTATTGTATATAGTTTTCCAATCAGAGATGTAAATTTTGCATGACTTTTACTTTTTCTTGGCTCTGAATTAGTTTTATATTTTTAAATTAGTAGTTCAACAAGCTTCGAAAAAAATCAATTGCTTGAGTCTCAAAAAAGTAGATAGACTAGAGTCAAATTCGGTTCAACTTGTCGAGACAACAAGCTAACCTCACTCAACTTTAAACATTTAAATAGTTTTTTAAATATTTTTCAATTTCCAAATAATTTTTATATTTTTAAATCATGTATTTTTAAATTAATTCAATTGAATTAAATGCTTAAGTATCAAAAAAGTAGAAAGAATACATTCAGATTCTGTTCAACTTGTCGATACAACAACCTAACCTCACTCAAATTTAAGCATTTAGCGTCCTAAGCATTGTTTGGAAAACCATGTAACTGCAGTTCTTTTTTTTAATGAAATTTGTTTTAACTTCAAACATTTAATAACTTATTTCACTACATAACAACCGAGCACAAAAATATTAATAATTCCGCAAAGAAAATTTGATTCCGATCACCCAAAACCCAAACTTAATTTTTGCTTTTGATTTTGTTGCTTTTTACCGGCTTAGCCATAAACTTAAACTTAATTTTTGCTTTTGATTTTGTTGCTTTTTACCGGCTTAGCCATATAAGAATTAAACAAAAACGTAAAAGTTCTACAGTGGCGCACGCAAGGAGGGGTTGGGGGTTCAAACTCCTCCAAATATTTTTGGTTGTTACAACCATTTTGGGTAACAAATATGGTTTCAAATGGTATTGGGTTCAAAATTGGTTTATGGAAACCCCCCAAAATGAAATCGTGTGTGCAGCACTGTTAAGCTTTCTTTCTGTTCTTTTTTTTAATATATTTTTCGAAACTTATCAAGACGAGATTAAAGGTTGACATAGCCGCCGTCCTGACTTCCGTGACGTTTATGTGTGTAAATTCTACAGACTAGCACTTTTATTGATAATACAAGTTGTATTTTATTTAATTTTATAAATATAATATAATTCTTTTTGCCACTCTTATCATAAACATGATCGAAAAAACAACAACAAATGAATGCTTTAAACAAATGAAACAATATTTACTTAATAGGTGCTTCAATCAGTGTTGACCGACTTATGTATGAATGTGATTTGTAAACAACACTATGTGCCAGTCTTATGTCGTCTTTTATGTGTCTGAATGTTTTTATAAGGAAATATTTGAGAGAGACAAATATTAAAGAATAAATAGCAAGTACTGATTTTCATTGACTGTAGATTTGTTCTTGTTATGTAAAAATGTTGAAACTACTACAGAAATTCGACGAAGGAATCATCAATTGAGAAAGTGAGTGCGAATAGGTCCTTGCGGTCCAGTTCATCGGTTCATAGTCAGCCTAATCCATGTGACAGGTCTCCCTAACATTGAAGGCAACGAGTGAACCGATGAAATGTCCCGAAGAGTCTTCAGTCTTGATGAGAGTAGAGCGCTGATGGATGATCCACTGGACTCAATCAAGAGCAAAGTTCCTAAGGACTTTTTACCAAAGGCCAACACTAGATGACAGAGGCTGAAATTCTGCAAAGTCAGCAGATCACTTTGGCCAACATACTTACTTACTTACTTTCTTAACTGACCATAACAACCCGTTATCGGTTAGGGCCGCAAAACTTCTCTCCAGGCGCCTCTGCTTTGCGCGCGTCTTCTCCAGTTGGTCACACCATGAGATAACAGGGCCTCTTCAACTTGGTCAACAACTTCCATCGGGGACACGGCAAACATACAAAAGAAATACGAATTCTAAGCTCTTAAATTTCAGTTACACATACAATTTTGTGAAACACACAATTCGATTTGTCAGACCGGGTATATAAAACTTTGTTTTTGAATAGATTTTTCAAGAATTTAAAAGACTTTAATTTATTTAGTTAAGTGGACTGTAATATAGTAAATCAAGTAGAACCAATAAAGCAAAATATTTCTTTATATTAATACAGAAATCCTTTGTTCATTCCCTTATTTCGGCAGTAGTAATAAATACAAAAAGGTTTGTCGGTCTCACAGATCAATAGAATTGTAAAGAAAGGTTGAAATAGGACTGTCGGGATATGGTAAGATTAACTGCGATCATTAGGATCAGCTGTCATAGCTTTGAGAACTCGAAAGGGCAGGAAATCGTCCATTATTTTCTCAGCGCCAGGAGGAGATGGAAACCGATATACCAAATTTCGAGAAGATAACAAAGTACACCGTGAACTCGCTACTTGAATACATCAACCTTTTGAACTGAACTGGGCTGGATCAACCCCACATTGGAAAATGTGACCTCTACATAGACCAGAAGATAACACACTAACTATGCTTTGCTTTAAAGCACCTACCAACAATAATGGTAACAAAATGGCGTCCACGTGCTAATTGCAAATCAGACATGGCCCTGGAACTAACCTACCAACACAAGTTCCTCTAGGCATGAAAGTTCTTATAAATTTGTAGTTAATAAGTAAAAAATTATTTATTAAAAATTAATTTTGAAATTCATTGAAAAACCAAAATCTTACCTCAATCAACCCGGAAAATGAATTATTCGAAACGCTTTCGGTTCCAACTGTGTACACTGTGTAGACATGATTTAGAGCACGATTTTCCATTTTGGTGGTGAAGAACCTCTCATTTTATGTGGTTTGGTGAACAAATTTATGAGCCAACAAATTTTAATAGGAATTCGACAATACATTTTGATTATTGCTTCGTAGAAACCCAAAAATTGACAACCACACAGCTCCGATTGTATGGGAGACGCCCCCTGGTGGTGACTTTCTGAACCTTAATTAATTTTGTATTTTTCGTACTCAAGAATTTTGACGATTTCTTAATAAATCATTAAAATCGGCTCTGTAGTTTTCGAGATACGTTGTTTCCTCGCTTACTTAACTACTACATTTACAAGTGAGGAGCCAATTCCTTAAAAAATGGTCAGTTTTGTATGGCAGCCCCCTAAAGACTTGAAGATAGCGGGTAGGTATGTTTGGAGTAAACATTCGGAAGCGAAAATAAATGAGTGTCGGTCTTACACTTAAAACATCTGGGGCCAACCTGGGAGCAGTTGGAACCAATTTAATAAAAACGACCATTTTATATGGGAGCCCCACTAAGGGTTGGAGATAGGGTATAAATATGTTTGAAAGAAATGTTGAGTAGATAAAACTAGTGGGGGTCAGTCATAGATTTTCATCCTCTAAGAGCAACTTCTGAACATCTGTGCAGCAATTTGTCAAATTTCCCAGCTTGTTTGTGAGCTTTGACCTCGATGCGACGCCAATTAACGCTAACAAAATTTTTTGGCTTATGTACTTTTTCACCAAACCGCAAAAAATGAGAGATTATTCAGCATCGAGAACCCATTATTAAGAATCCCCATACAAGACTAAATCATGTCTAATGTACACCAAATAGTTGAGGTTAGAATGTGTTTAAACATTTGATTGAAAATAATCCATCAAATTCCTTCAAAAAAATGTGTTCTTTAATTTTCTTGCATAGTGTCGCTTACTTTGAATTCTAACTTACAAGATTGAGAGGAAACACGCACAGATGTCTGGAACGAACGCTCAGACATTTGTCTGACCTAAAAAACAGTTGGAACGTTGGACAGTTGGCCAGACATCTGTCTGACCCGAAAAGACAGTTGGACCCAAGCAAACACGAAAGCACAGAGCCTCATTCACGGAGTTTCTATTCATTCAATTTATTAAAGTCTACGTGCTTTTCTGGAGTACAATAGACCAAAAAAAACATGAGCTGAGTATTTAAAAAAAAATATAATGATTTTCTATTCATTTTTATTATTGTTATTCTCTTTCTTGCACTTTTAGGCTGTCATATCTGGCGAGAGCAAAAACACTGCAAATATTGCTCGAAGCTACTGTAAGAAAAAATATTTCCCCCACAATCTATGCAAATATTAGACTTGCGTTCTTTTTTCTCTCCTTTTTTATTTTTTTTTCTTTCTTTAAGTTGAAAACTGTTGTTTGCAGAAAACTACAAACACCAACTGTGGGTGTTGTTTTCTTTGAGGTGCTAAACTTTGTTTTTATTATTATTGTTGAATTTGTCTTGCTAGCAAAAGTTGATAAAAACAAAACAAAAGCAAAGCATGCAAATGGAGTCCTTCGGAGCCATAATGCGCTTTTGGCTTTAGATATTGTTTAACATTTTTATCTTTGTTTGCTATGGAAGAAAATTTCTCTTATTATTTTGTATACATTTCCAGGCAAAGCAAAAATGTGCAACATGCAAAGCTATGGCAACGATTGTTAGAGGAAGACAAAAGTTGTACAACAAATAAAATCAAAATAAATAAACTACATTTCCTTTTTATTATTATTGTTGTTATTGTAGTCTAAGTGCGCTTAATAATCGCAATAATGCAATTTCATGGCTAAGTCTATTTTCGTAGCGTTGCCGATGGTTCAATGTTGCTGCATTTTCCATTGTGAATTTTGCCTTTTCTTCTGCTCATTTTATGCGCCTTTTATCGTCGCTTAGTCGCAGAAATGTATGCGGGCGGCCAATGACATTGCGACGCGATAAGCAAATTTAAATCCAACGCCAAACTTATTGATGTATTTTCATGGAATGTGCCTACAGCTATTCATGTGTGGACTCGTATATGTATAGGTGTGTGTGTGTGTGTGTGTGTTTGTGCTCATTCATATGCATATGTGTTGTGTAATGCTTTATAGTTGGGCAGGGCATTTTTATGATTCTGCCCACAAAGCAGTTCTTGTCATTATTCCAACAAGCAGCAATTTTATGGCATTTAAAATTTGTGGTTACACATTTTTTTTAATGTGGTGATAAACATTTTCCAAATGCATAAAGTCTGAAATTACATGTATTACATTGTCGCATGTGACATTGAAGTTGTCTTACAGATAAGGAAACTCTTTGGAAATTCTAAATGTGAATTTGTCTACTGTTGGATCAAACAGAAAACATATAGGTTCGGTTGGATTGAAAAAAGGTGGACGCCGCACTTGGTTGCCAAATTGATCCTTTCTGAGTCCTTTTACATCTACGAAGGAGTATCCAAAAACCTTACATCTGATTTAATCTAAAACGAAGTAAATGAATAAAAATTCACTGTGTTGTCACCTCAGTGTCCTTTCCAGAATTTGACCCTATCTAATGTGTCAATCTTTTTCATGCACTTGGCCTATAAAAAATGGCATCTCACCCGTGAACGGATCTCTGCTCTTGATACACTCAAGTTTAAAGTCAATGGGGCCAATAAATCAAGTTTTTCTTGATTGATCCCTTTGATGATCCCGTCAGATTTTTATGAAAAAATACTTATTTATTTATTTAACATTTGAATTGCTTTCATAATATTTGAAGTCAATTGGAGCATAAAATCGTGTTCTTCCATTCAAACTCTTAACCCATCGTTGACCCGTCGGATTTTTATTTTCGAAAAAAGTCCTGTCAAATTCTTACTCACCAAGAGTACTTTTAAGAAGTTTAAAGTCAAAAGGCCCATAAAATCTTGTTTCTCCATACAAACCCTTAACCCATAGTTCATCCCGTCAGATTTCGATTTTCAAAAAAGTGAAAAACACGTATCGAATTATTTCTCACTAAGAGCGCTTTCACCAAGTTTGAAGACAATAGGTCCATTAATTTATGCTTTTCACAGTTTCTTCATACAAACTATTAACCCGTCGTTGACCCCATTAGATTTAGATTTTCGAAAAAATAAAAAAACACGCATACAATTTTTCATATTTGAAGTACTATCATCAAGTTTGAAGTCAAAAGGCGTAAAAAGTCATGTTTCTTCATACAAATTTTAACCCTTGGTTCACCCCTTTAAGTTTTATTTTCAAAAAAATTAGAAACATGTGTCAAATTATTTTTAATTTCAAGTGCTTCCAACAACTTTATGGTATAATAAATAAGTCCATAGGTTCATGGCTTTTTCGTAGTCTTCTCGTATATGCACCTTAACCCATTGTTGACCACGTCAAATTTTGATTTTTGAAAAAATAAAAAATACGTGTCGAATTATTTTTTATTTGAAGTATGAAATCTGGGCCTTCGAAAATCCCCCAAACTTGGAACCAAACCTCTGGACTCCGTCTTTTGATTCCCTCTTTCGACAGTGCTGCATATATTAATTATGCTAATATTTCAAAATGCTGTTGCAAAACTTCGATTTTTGGCGATTTCCAGTGAGATAACGACCGGAACGATCAGTTTTTGAAATTCTTGAGAGGCTTTTTACACAAATAGTTGCTTTATTGGGAAGCTATGTTTTTGGTTCAACAGCTACAAAACTTGAACGATTTGGTAGATAGTAAACTTTTTTCAAAGTCTCATTTTTGGAAAGCTGTAGAGTTCTACTACTACAAAAAGAAGAAAGCCTTCTTTTCTAGTTTCAAAGCCTTGCCCAATTAAACATTTTTGAGTTACAAGCACAGCTGTAGATAGTCGATGTCTCAAAGTCACTTTTCAACATCGATTTTCTTGACTTTTCGGTGGCATAACGACCGGATTAACCTCTTTTTTGAAAACCGAGAAGTTCTGCTACCAAAAAAAAATCATCATATAGACAACTAGTTAAGTGTTCTGGTTCAGGAACAATGCGCGATAGATATAGAAATGCTGATGCATTTATGCTGACCCTGATACTTTTATTTTTTCGCTGAGATAGCGGCTTGATCGATCCATTTTTGAAAAGCTGAAGAGTTCTAATGAAAAATTAGTTAATATTTATGAAAGCTATCTTTTATGGTCTGGGATCTACAAACAGTTGAAGGGTTTCGAAGCACAGGCACAGCTATAGTTAGTAGAATTTTCTTAAAGTTACTTTTTAACATGGATTTTTTTTTACTTTTTGGGGTTACAATAGCCGGATTAATCCCTTTTTTAAAAAAGCTGAAGAGTTCTACTATCAAAAGAAGTCGTACTTTAAACCATTAAGTTCGATAAGCCAGAGCGACCAGATTAGACCCTTTTACAAAAGCTGAAGAGTTCTGCTACAAAATTAAGCAGGGACCGTAAAAATTATGAGCTAAATATATGTAAAAATCAAAATATAAAACTTATTTTTTTATTTTTACTTTGTGCTCACCGAATAAAAATTATTTGTTGATTTTTTTTTTTGATTAGAAAATAAAAATTATTTGTTGAGCTTTATTTTTTTGGGGAAAAATAAAAAGTATGCGGTGAGTTTTATTTTCTACTTGCAGCTTTTTGGATTAATTTATGCTGTCGCTAATTTTTGTTTTCTCGACCGGAACGACCCATTTTTGGAAAGCTGAAGAGATCTTCTATAAATATAGTTGTTATTTATGGAAGCTATCTTTTATAGTTTGGGTTCTACAGACAGTTGAACGATTTCGTAACACAGACACAGCTATAGCTAGAAGAACTTTCTTAAATTTACTTTTTAACATGGATTTTTTACTTTTTGGGTTTACAGCAGCCAACTTAATACCTTTTTTTTAAAGCTGAAGAGTTGTACTATCAAAAGAAGTCGTAATTTAAACCATTAAGTTCGATAAGCCATAATTTGTTCGATAGGAATGTTGACAAAAATATATAGATCCCTCGAGACCATAACCGAGACCAATCTTGAATTGTTGTGGTTGCCCTGTTAAGGACACCCAATTTTGAAGCCTAACATATGAAGCCTTTGAAGCTTCGAGAGTCTTGGAGTTAACTTTGGGCCAACAATTAGAGATCACATTGGTAGCACATGTTCACACTTTTCGGGATCAATGGTTTTAAGATCGTTTCACAATAACTTCTGGCATTGTTTCACATTAAAAATCAGATCATAGCTTTATTAAAAGTCATTGGATAGATGACAAATTTCCACATGTTCTCAGATCAATGGTGCTTCAATCGATGCGCACATAGTTTCATATGAAAAATTTAGATCACAGCTTTATCAGAACTTGTTAGAGTGCTCATCAATTTCCACTTTTTTCGTAATCAATGGTGCTGGATATGATTATGGTTTGTGAATGGTTTACAATATCTTCTGACACGTTTTAACCTGAATAAACCAATACTATCTGTATCGAAAATCGTTAGAAAACTAGCCAGTTCCATTCACACAGCTTGTCTGCCATTGTGGACAAATAGATCTGACTATGTACCAGCTTACGAGGACATGATCCAGAACATTGTCCTTAGAACGCAGATGCAACATTTCTACAAACACTTAATTCTATAATATGTATTTAATGCGTGAGAATTCGAATTGAAAATTCTTTTTAAGTGCCGCAAATAAACATCAAACATCCTAAATAAACGCTCAAAATTCCGAAAGACAAAATTAATGGATTCCTTGCAGGATTCACAAAACTAATCTTTACCTGTGCGGTGCACTTCCCAACCTGTCTGGCTGTCTGTCTGCTTGTCTGGCAGAGTAAGCAAACAATGCATTTTTGCAGTGGGAAAAATACACAAAAACTGTTGACAGACAATGCGAAAACGTGCAATGTGGGCGCTGTTCAAAACATGAACGAGCAACTTTTCAGCTCAGGATTACGCGTCGCAAAAACCATCAACCAACAACAACAACAACACTTGTAACACAGCAACAGTCTCATATGTTAATCAAGCAGCGCATTCATAAAATTTTCATAACACTCATCAGCAAAACGCCACAGTGGCATTGGCTGCGACGAAGTCGAACTTAACCCAACGCCCAAACGACTGTCGAATGCCACAAATGCACATTTAAGCAGATTAGCATTTAATGGCCTCTTCCTGCTGACGTTTGTGTGTGTGTGTGTGTGTGTGTGAGTGGGAGAAGCAGTGCGCACATGTGCAAAGCTACTTTTACGATTATGAGGAAGAAAATTTCGCGCCGTTGCTGCCGACTTTTGGTGGCTTCACTATGTGCGGCGTTTAATTGAAATCTGCTAATCTGTGCGCGCGTCCATTAAAAATGGATTTCTCGCGTTCTTTTATTGTTGTTGCCACCATATTTTTAACGACGCGCCAAAGTTGCGCCGCGTTTTATAATTTTTAAATCCGCTCAGATTGTCACTTTTGCTTGAGCCGAAATTTATTATCAAATTTGGTTATTGTTGTTGATATTGAAATGCAACATTTAGTTGGCAGCAACGACGCCAACCATCCCAGTGAAAGTCATTGTCGTTGTCTGTGTTAATGCACCTCCACATCGCGTCCCCCACGTCTTTCGTGCTCACAGCACAGTCCATAAAAATAAAACACACTTGCACTTTGAAAACTTTTGGGGAAATTCTTCAAATGTGTGCTGGTTTTTTTTTTGTTGTGTGCTTGGCGCGCATCATTTTTATCAGCGGCGTCTGGCTTATGTGCCGAGTGAGTGTTGTTCATTTTAAAAGTATTTATGTATGTCGCCGCCATCAGTAGTGACAATAAAATCTGTTCTAGTATTTACTTTTATTAGTCTGAGCATTGTTGTTGCTGTTAATGTTGATGTCACCTTTATGGGGTTTTATGTATGTTTGTGTGTGTGTGTGTGTATGCATGTTTACGTGAACATTTGTCGTCGGCGCACGTCGACCAATTAAAAGTAGACCGTAAAAAGCTCTACGTTGAGTGAATTTACAAATCGAACGCGCCAATAAAACGCTGCCCAGTGATTTAAGCAGTGAGAGAACTCAGCGGTCAGCCAATTAGGAATTCGAAAAAAATGTTTTATCATATAAGAGCATTTTAAGTTATATAGCGGCGACACTCATTTCATGGGAGAAGTATTGCCTAAACTCAGGCTCGAGCTTAAAGTCGACAATCTCGATATTGTTGGAATTTTAGGTTTAAAGTGACAGCAGTTTGGGTTCGACGAATCGTTTGATGAATCAGTGAGTTTGTAAGTCTATCAGTCAGTCAAAAAAAACAAAATATATATCTATATCTAAATATAAAAAACTCATTTGCCGTGCGTTAATATCGTTTAAATTCGGAAACGGCTGAACCGATTTGAACAATTCTTTTTGGCTTTTGTTTACCTCAGGGGCGTAGCCAGAACTTGGTCGTGGGGGGGGTGGTTTTACAAGGTTTTTTTGCCAGTTTAGTATTACGTGTTTTTTAAAGTAAACTGCACTTTCCAAATAGGGCATTTTGTGGTGTCTTATGTGACTTAATGCATTGAAAATGAAATTTTTACCGATTTTTAGTAAAAATTTCATGAAATTTGGTGCACTGGAAGCGAAGTTATTGCATCTGAAGTGAAAGTATGTTTGTGTCATCGTACAAAAATAAGCATAGAACAAAGACCCAATATTAACTTTTGTTTTAAAAATGTTTAAACTTTAACCGAAGCATTTAAATTGATGAATCAAGTGTATGGTGATGATTTTTTATATCGTGGTGGAGTTCATAAGTGGTAAACGCGATTTAAAAACGATTGTCAGGACATAAATAATGACCAACAAGTTAGCCAACTGAAATCCGCGATCACGGTAAATTCCATCAAAACTGGGTGGTAATTCATAAAAGATTAGCCAAAATCTTCATTGAAATTCTTGAAATTGGACTTGAATTGGACTTGAATTGATCTTTTTAATATTCATGGTTAATATCTGAGAGAATTTAACTATGATTTCGAATAACTGCACAATTTTGAAGGTAATTTTCAATAACATGAACAAATATTTTTTTTTAGAAATCTTGTTCATGTTTAAATTTGAATTTTGTCATTTTGTATAGAAAATACCTACCCGGGTGATTCCAGACGCTTTCGCTGCCATTTTGAATAAAACTCGCAATAAATTTGTTTTTGCGTACCTCATTATGCATTCAATAAAACCTCTGGAAAGAAAATTTCTAATATTTTCCAAAGTCGCAAAATAAATCATTAAAGTTAGACCTTTTTTCGGAAAACGAACTATCGCCAGAGGTATGAGGTATGAAAAAAAGTAGATCATTATTGTGAGTTTTACTCAAAATAGCGGCGGAAGTGCCTGGAGTCATCCGGGTGAACGACAGTGGTAAACGACGCATCTCATCGATCGACACTTGTTTTGACTGTTTTTTTGTTTACTAAAAGTCGAACTTTAACCATCAACCACTCCTCATTTTCACCTGATGCGGAACCGTGCGACTTTCACTTTTTCAAAAAAAGCATTTGCCGATGAAAAAAGCGTTTTGAGAACGTAGAAACTATCCAAAAGGCATGTACCGACATCCTGAAGGACATTCCGGTCGACGAACTAAACTGCTCTTTAGACATGCTTTTAGATCATGCAAATAACTGTACTGAGCCTGAACGAGACTATTTAAAAAATCATATCGGTTTTACCAAAAACATTTTTTGTTATTCTTTCAAATGTTTAAAGTGAAAAACCTTTTCGCTAATGTGGAAACGTACATACCATGCATAGTTTTTAGATCATGCATATCGCTGTATTGAGCCTAAACGGGACTATTTATAAATTATATAAATATATAAAAATAATTTGTGTATAAATTTGTTCACCCAAACAATTTTTTGTTATTATTTTTTAAATGTTTAAAGATGAATATAACTTTTTTCTAATGTGAGAACGTGCATACGATGCTTAGTGATTAAAAATGTTGACAAATTATAGGCTATGGGGGATTTTGACACCCAAAACCCCTCCCTTGGCTACGCCCCTGGTTTTATCTTGAATCAGGGCAGGTTTAAAAACTAAAAACGAAATATGCAATTTTTAATGAAATTGATCTTTAAATGCCCAAAGTCAGTGGCGGATTCAGGGGGGTTTTGGGGTTGAAACCTCCCCCGAAATATTAGGAACGACTTTAAAATTACATAAAAATTAAAATGCATTTTATAAATATTAAAGAATTACTTTTTGAAACCCCCCCCGAAATATTTTTCTGAATCCGCCCCTGCCCAAAGTAGAACCTAAATAATGTCAAAGGAGTAATGTGACTTTGTTTCACTGCTCAAACAATTTTGGGCTAGATTGTTCAAATACTCCACTGTGCGACGTTGGACATTGGGGATCCAAATTTTCAGCATAACTTTGTAACTGTAAGTCACACATCAAAAAAACTTGATCCCAACTTGCCATTTAGTCACACAATTCGAGTGGAAAAATTGGGTAAAAAATTGGCATTAAAATTATTAATTGGTATTAAAATTTTAAATATGAAATAACATCAAAATTATAAATCACACAGCATCGAAATTTGGTATGCTGTCGTCCCACACATGTAATGTTCTTCTGAAATGAGAATTAGACAAGGGGTGTGGCACATTTCTTATGACCCAAATTTTCCACATAACTTTGGATCTATAAGTCGCACATCAATGAAACTTGATACGAGCTGAGCTTCCCATTTAAATGCACAATTTGACTAAAATAATATGGTAGGCAAGGAGGCGTGGTACCACCCATACTACTCAAATTTTTAATATGGAGTAACGTAAAAATTATGAGTCACGCAGCATTAAAAGCATTGGTATACCTTCGTCCTGTAGATGTGTCGTTCTACTGGTAAAATTTAATAGGCATTGAACAAGGGGCGTGGCACCGCTCACTCAACTCAAATCTTTTATATGGAATAGCTTCGGAAATGTAAGCCGCACAGGACTGAAATTTGGTGTACCGTCGTTTCATAGATGTGTCATTTTACTGGTGAGATTTGATCTGCGTTGGACAAGGGGCATGGCACATGATTTATAACTCAACATTTACGCAGTATTTTAAGTCCACATCAATGAAACTTGGTACGAAATTTCCACTTAGCACTTAGCACAATTCGACTAGAAGAAAGTTGTGAGCATTGGACAAGGGGGCGTGGTACCGCCTACATAGATTGTTTGTCCTCACTGACTGACTGATTGATTGATTCATCATCGCCCAGCCCAAACCACTGAAGCTACAAGCATGAAATTTGAACTATAGGTACAGCTTGCAGAATGAACCTCCGCCAAGAAGGGATTTTTTGATATTCGGGGTCTAAAGGGGCAAAACATGTGTTAAAGTGTTGTATAAAGAAACGTTATTTAATAGACATATTGATTTCGAAGCTCCTGAAAATACCCGAAACTAAAAATATTTATAATTATATGTAGTGCATCCTCGTAGACGGCGTAAACGTATTTTTCAGACGGGTTAAAGAAGTTGGAGCATCGCTGCGTCAAGTGTATCGAGTTGAAAGGAGACTACGTTGAGAAATAAATCGCCACTTTTCCAAAATTTTCGTTTTTCTTTTGTAGGCTAAGTACTTATCGGACCACCCACGTATTTTTATTTTATAATTTTTTATAATTGTTTTTTTATATTTTTATAATTTTTTTTATTTATAGTTTTATATTATATTTATATATTTTATATATTTATGTTTATACATTTGCATTTTACCAATGGGCCAATTGACTTAAAAAATTGTAAAAATACTTGAAATTAAAAAAATTTTACACAGGATCTCATTAGTTTCAAAATCGAAATTTAAATGAATCAACGACGGGTTAAAAGTATGCATTGAGAAATAAATTTGTTTGAGCCTTTTGACTTCAAACTTGGTGAAAATACTTCAAATGTAATATATTTTGATACGTGTTTTTTTATTTTTTCGAAAATCAAAATCTGACGGAGTCAACGACGGGTTAAGAGTTTGTATGGAGAAGCTGTGAAAATTGGGAAATAATTAAAATGTGCTTTTCTTTTTTTTTGGAAAATCTAAATCTACCATGGTAAACCAAGGGTTAAGAAATTGTTTACAGTAAATGTAAAAACACCTGACACCAACTTTTGACTTCAACATTTTTGAAAACACTTGAAATCAAAGACAATTAGGCACATGTTTTTTCTAATCAGAATCTGACGGGGTCAACGATGGGTTAAGAGTTTGTATGGATAAGCTGTGAAAAAAATGAATTAATGGGCCCATTGACTTCAAACTTGGTGAAAGTACTTCAATTGGGAAATAATTAAAATGTGCCTTTCTTTTTTTTTTTAAAATCGAAATCTACCAAGGGTTAAGAATTTGTTTAGTGTAAATATAAAAACACCTGATTTAATGGTTTGACTTCAACATTTTTGAAAATACTTGAAATCAAAGCTAATTAGGCAAATTTTTGTTTAATCTAAATCTGACGGGGTCAACAATGGGTTGAGAATTTGTACAAGGTGCAACCCAAAGTAAACAGGACTTTTATAAAATAAAGAAAACGGATGATTATTTTTGTATAATTCTTTTTATTTATTCAAAATACTCTCCTTCTGCTTCGATACAACGTTTTGCACGGTCCAAAAGCATTTGGAATGAGTGTTTTAGGTCATCGGCCGGCATCGCCTTCAGAATGTTGGTACAAGCCTTTTGGATGTCCTCAACGTCCTTATAACGGTTTCCTTTCATCGGCAAATGCAACTGACCGAATAAGTAGAAGTCACAGGGAGCCATATCAGGCGAATACGGTGAATGATTGATGGTAAAAATGCGATTTTTGGTCAAATAATCGGTCGTAACTAGGGCTCTGTGAGCCGGTGCATTATCATGCAATAAACGCCAACTTCCTTCCTCGCGATATTCTGGCCGAATACGACGAATGCGATGCACCAAACGCTTCAAAACTTCAACATAAAACAAAGCGTTAATTGTTTTTCCCGGTGGAACAAACTCTCGATGAATTATTCCCTTTGAATCGTAGAAACAAATGAGATGAGTTTTGATTTTTGACTTCTCACGGCGGGTTTTTTTCGGATTTGGCTCATCTGGGTGCTTCCATTCGGCACTTTGACGCTTTGTTTCGGGATCATATTGAAAGCACCACGTTTCGTCACCGGTTACGATGTTGAACAAGAAATTTGGATCACGTCTGGCTTCCCGAACGATGTCTTTTGCGTGCTCAATTCTCTGCGCTTTTTGGTCGTCGGTTAAAGTGTGCGGAATGAAGCGAGAACACACTTTACGGAGACCCAAATGTTCGGTTAAAATGCGATCAATTGATGTTTTGGAGATGTTCAATTCCATTTCCATCAATTCCAATGATGATTTTGGCTGCATTTTGATAAAATCACGCACAGTTTTGATGGCATCGTCAGTAATCACAAATTTCGACTGGCCGACGTGTTCGTCGTCATTCAAGTCTTCACGACCATTCTTGAATCGATTCAACCACTCATTAACACGGCCACGGGATAAACAATCATCACCATAAACTTGCTTTAACAATTTAAACGTTTCGGTAAAAGTTTTACCAAGTTTAAAACAGAACTTAATATTAGCTCTTTGTTCGATCGACATTCTCGTACCAAAGTTAAAAACATACTGTCACATTGAGCGGGATATTTCGGCGTCTACTAGACCAAATGTCATGAAATTTAGACAGTATGTGAATGAAAGATGTACCTTTCCAACGCATGTCCTCACACATAGATGGCGCCAACAGAAACGTCCCTATTGCAAAAGTCCTGTTTACTTTGGGACGCACCTTGTATAGGAGGGAACAAGAGAGCTTGCGTGCAAAGCCACGGGGCCCAGCTAGTGTGTATATAGATTTATTTCTTATATATTTGGACTTCTTCTGTATGATTTCTGCGACACTGCTGCACTTTTCTGTCTATGCCAGCCGTTGGCCATAATTTATAAATTTCAGTGAGTTGCCAGAATGCGAAGCGCTTAACCCTGGTTGCCTATGCCCGTTACCCTTAACCCATTAGCCATTACTCCAACTCGGTTGTACAGTGCGCCAGTGTGGGCAATTATCGTTGAAGACATCGCTTCACGCACACCAACATAACACACACACACACACACAGAGCCACGGCTTATCTGCGCCGCAAAGGCGCGCAAAGTGGAAATGAAGCAAAGATTAATTGCCGCAACCTTTTGTTGCGCTCGTACACCTTTCGCACAGTGAAGCACATCAGGCGGAACACTGCACAGTACGAGTCGGTACGCGTATCTCGCATGTGGCATCGCCGAGTGATAAGGAATTTGGGATTTTTTCCAACGCCAACTACGCAGCTGCCAATTGCTGCGGCCCCAAGGCGGTGTGGCCAAGTGTTGCTTGATTCCTTTGGGTTCGGTGCAGTTCGATTTAATTTCCTGGCGCGCACTTTGGCCGAACGCGTTGGTGTAAAGTGCCCCACGCGCAATGTGTGCGCCCCCGAATGTCGGTGCCCGAGTCGGTGTCGGTGTTGTTGTTGTTGTCGGTGTTGGCGGTGGGTGCGCAGCGGTGTTAAGTGCGCGCTTTTAGGTGTCGCCGTATCGATGCGATTACACAATAAATTTATAAGATTACACATTTCGGTGCGTGTGCTGCAGTCTCCGCGTCAGCTCGTATGTGGCCGAGTTGAGCGCGTACGCGCGCTGCCACCGATTTGAGTTATGTCTGTCGCCGGCGTCTTGGAGCAGCGAGCAATTAGCTCACGCAGACGCATAAATTTCGGTTATTGTTTTTGGTTTTCTCTTGCCATGATTTTCGGACGATTGTTGTATTTGGCTGGTGCTATTTTTGGTTGACGGAACGGGAGTGGAAAAGTGTAACGCACAAAATTCGATTGAATTTTGAGTTAAGAGTGTCGTGATTTGTTCGGAAATTGTATTTTTGTTGTTTGGCTTTGGGTCGCATTTAAGCCGTTGTTTTGTTTGTCTATTGTTTGGTTGTTGTTGTTGTTGTAGTTGTAGCACGCTTTCTCTTAATCGCTTTTCAAAGGAATCGCTGTCAAAGCTAATTAAAAGCGGTGTGTGTGTGCTTTTCGCTGGGCCGCAATTACGCCAACAATGATTAATGAGTCTGCTGCATGTACGCGCTGGAATGTCGAATGTCTGTAAAGTTTATGCTGGCAGCAATAAAAATTGTTTCCAAATATTCACTGAAGTAGAAAACAAAAAACAAATTGTTGGAAAAAATAACCTAAAAGTTCGAGCCGCGCAAAAAATAAGCATGAAATTAAAAAAATTTATTGATAAAGCCAACAAAAACATTGAAAAAAAAACCCACGCTTACCATTAAAGAAAGTAAATATTGAGATAACTTACAAAAATAATAAATAAATATTATGGCAAATGATCAAAGGATACGCGACGCGCGCTACCGATACAGGAGATTACATTACAGAAATGTGAAAAGGGTGCAGAACATGGAGGTACTCACGAACTGTGAATATTTATGAGAAAAGATAAAAGAGCAAATTTATTAAATTGAACAATAACAAAATATGTAGACGGGAGAATTGCCACATTGAGTGAAATGTGCTTTCAGGACTATGAAACTTCGGTGAACTTCATATGTGAGTGAGCAAGTTTTGGGCGGCACAAACATGTGTTTTGGTAATATGAACCCTCGGGAGTCAGAATTCCTGGACCTTAAGTTATTGGACTTTGCTTTGCTTTACTTAGTTTGAGCTCCAGCTAAGTTAGTGTTGCCAGATCAGGAGATTTGCTCCTCGATTTAGGAGATTCTTGGCCTTTTAGGGAATTTTTAGGAGGAAGAATTGTTTAGGAGAAAGTTCAGGAGATTTGTATTTTATTTTAGGGGATTTTTCGGATCCTTAGTGGATTTTTGGGAGATTTTTAGATAACAAAGTATGATGTATTGGGAACACTGGCAACGAAACATATTTTGGCAACTATTTTAATAGTCAAAGCACCTTATTGTGTTAAAAATTTGTAAGCTTACAAAATGTAAGCTCCTTTTATCTCGTTCTCACTTATTGCTGTCACAATGAAACCCCGCCAAAAATTGTAATTTTTGTTTAAATAATTTATTATATGTCTTGCTTATATAAAGTTGTTGTTGTTGTTAAGCTGAAGATGAATAAAAAAATCCTGTATTAAAAAAAAATTAGGTATAAATATAAATTTTTATTTTTTTTAATTCCTTTAAAATTCAGAAGATTTTTTTAACTTTTGGTAGGAAATTTCAGTATTTTTTTAAGATTTAGGAGAAAGTCATTTCAGGTATCTGGGAAGAGCGTATGGCAACCTTCCAATAGGGCAACTGCAACCCTACAGCAACAGGACTCTGCAGAGTAGTCTTGTCTCTGGCCTTTCAAGCTGTAGGAGCGCGTTTTTGAGCGTTTCTTAGAAACCGATCTCAAGCCAAAGAGCCAAAAGACAGGGCCTGCTGTACAATGACTTCTACAGAAGTTTTAGAAATGAAGACTGTGTAGAATCCATTGAGTATCCGGCGCTTCCGAAGCACTTTCTCAGCTATCTAGCGGACCTGGAGCATCGTAACCAAAGTCATATAAATAAATTCTTTAGAGCTACCAAGTTATCTATCTCAGCTGTGGAGAGCCTTCCCCCCTTGCGTGATAAGACAATGGGCCGCAGGGCCTAAGTGATGCCTTATAGGCGATCACTTAACGTTCCTTCCTCGAAATGAATTGAACTACTTTTCTGCCTTTCTTCGCCAATGTCCTAAGCGGTAACTCCACTTTTTCAATATAAGTAGATGCTGGCACCTTGGGCGTTCACTCGACAGTGGGTCACCGCTTGTACTAAAACTTAGCCTTATCATATCTAAAAAGATCAGTGATGATATCTTTTTCTACACAACAGAAAGTTCTTAGTTCAATGAAAAGGAATTGAAACTACTTGTCTTACTAAAAATTTGATCCCTCCTTTGCAATTTTATACTGGAATAATTTTTTGTCATTTCGAAATAATGCTTTTTCCAATGAAAAGAAATCGTTTTGAAGAGAAGCCATCCAAAAGCCTTGCACCGACGTCCTGAAGCACATTTTGGCCGAGGATCATACTTTTAGACCGTTAAAATTGCTGTCTTGGATTCGAATGAGACTATTTTAACCCTTGTGTAGGCACCCACTTAAAATCTCATAGCTGAACCCTCCCTGGTCTGGCCAGATCATAGTGCAAAAAATAGGATTCGAGGATTGTTCTAGTAAATATATTTTTTTTTATTTTTGTTGATGAGTTTATATCTGAGTATGTATGAGTGTTTGTATATGTAGGTTTGTGTGTGTATAACAACACAATACAACAATAATTTCTCGTGCTTGCTTACATTTTATTTAGGTAAAAAGGTAAAAATATACCTGATGGAATAAATCAGTTCTGCAAAAAAAATTGTATTATCTAGTTTTACAAAGTTCAGTTTTCTATGGCAAGCACCTTGTACTGTGGCCTAACACTGTTAAAAAGATCGTTCAGTATATATCTCAATGCATAGTTTGCTATATTGGTTTACTGCCTTGAAAGGTAAAACGTATTGTGAATGCCGCCATTTAGGCGTCACGGCACTGATGGCTAATGAAATAATAACAACACCGTGCAACAGTACTTTTGATCTAAACGAAAGATGAAATAGGCGTGAAACTAGAAATTCTACCCAGTTTTTCATTTTCTGATTCGATGAATTGAAATGAATTCTGATTCAAAGAATTTTTTTTGAAATATTTGTAGTTGTAAAATAATGAAGATGTGGGTATCAAATAAAAGAGGAAACTTGTCAACTTTAGGCAGTATTTCCTATTTCAAACTTTTTGGGTCAAAATATGTCAGTTAGGTCCTTTCACATATGCATTCTTCAATATCTTTGAAGTTTTTTAATGATTCCTTTTGAGGAATATATATGCTCTATATCTATGCCTATATCTATATATGCTCTATATATATATATATATATATCGTGGTTTGTAGTGTGATACATTAAAAATTTTTTATTATTTAGTTTTATCATAAATTTTTTATATTTATTTTTTTTAAATAAGATTTCATCCATAAGCAAGAATTTAGTATGGAAAATTAATTAATCTTAATTATTTGTCTATAAAATTAGATAGAAGAATAAAATTGTTAGGTATCATACTATTTATTACTGACTGACATATTTTGGTTCTGAAAGTTCAAAATATAAAATTTAGTCAATAAGCTACAAGTTTCCTCTTTAGTTTCATACCCATTTCTCCAATATTGCAAACCCGTAAATATTAAAAAAAATTATTTGAAATATGTGTCCTTACAATTTTTTTTTTTTAATTTTTCTTTTAAAAGGACACTGATTAAAAAAAATTAAAAACTAAGTATTCCATGTTTCTATGAATGATCTCCAGTTTCACGCTTATATCGTCTTTTGGATGGGTCTTCCCAAAAGTAATCTTTTGTTGCACAGTGTAATAACTGCATTAATAAAAACAACAAAATCGAGGCCACCTTCAGCTCAGCGTGTGCGAGTGCGTCATGCCGCGCTCGACATTAATCACCAAACGCAACATTTGCACTAAAAAATACCAAAGCCCAACTAAAGTAGATATTTCTATATCTCTTTGTTGTTGTATGATAATATTTGAATTAGTTCAAGTCAATTGCATCTTTGCACTTTGGCGCAATGCGCGCTGCGATAAACCAAGAACGAGCCGCTGGTCGTCGCGTCGGCCCGGCTTGCATGGCCGAGCGCACTGAAAGCGGGACGCAGCGTTGGTGGTTGGTAGTAGTGGTGTTGTTGTTCCAAGTGCGGCATGAGCGCATAATCAAAAGTGCACACACAGGATCAGCGCGACGACGCGTGTTGCCCGCTGCGCGGCTGCGTGCGCCAGTAAAACGAATCTAATGGCGTGCACGTGCTGCAACGCGCCACGCACACCGCAACCCATCACAACCCACCCCGTTCCAGCTCGCTTGCGGCTATAATGTGGGCGGCTGTTTAGTTGGCGCGTATTCTGTGGCTTTGGGGGGGGATTGCACTGCTTTACTTCTGTGACAATTTGTCAAAAATCATGCGAGCTGTCAATGTGTTAGGTTTTTGTTCTTTTTTATTTTGTTGATGGGGAGTCGCGTTGCACTCGCGTGGCAAGTCGAGATTGGCATGTGGCTTCGGTTTAATGGTGTTGGCTTTGGTGGGGGGTGGCGTTGCTTAATGGAGCACACCTTGTCGATAGGATTAGAGGGTCGCATGTTTTGAAAGTTTATCAAACTACTTTAAAATGTGAGCGCAATATGCAATAATAACGATTTATAAAACCGATTTGGGCGCTCAACTGAATTGATAGTTTACTGAAGCTAAGTCAAGAAGAAAGAACAGAATTCTTTTGGCTACCAGACAATGAAAAGGACCTGTAAGTTGTGTTGTTGGTCAAATGTTTTCCTATGAAATCACAAATGAAATGAAACCTCAAATGTTAAAATAAATGCATGAGCGATCATAACTTGAACCATTTTTCATTGTCAGTCTTGAGATGTTTGAGGAGTTCTCTTTTTCACTTTGCAAAATGTTAATGAAAAAAAAAATATTTTTAAAAATACAAAAATTCTAAAATTATAATCCAAGAATAAATAACTGATATGTAGGCAGATAGTAAAGTAAGATTTGAAAATTCTATCAATCATAGTTGAAATAACTTAGGAACACATTTTAATGAGGCCCCGATTCAAGAAAAACTAACTCGGTGCACCTTGTTTATTTAATTTATTTCATTTATTTAATTTTTTTTATTTTAATCTAAATCTAAAGCTTCAAGGATTGCAAAGCTGTCTTCTTTCCAAAATTGGAACCATAAATTGATCTATTTTGATGCGGAAACCATAGCGTGCAGTTATCACTCATAATTTTTAAAGCGTTTTTTCAAAAACCAGGTATTCTGCAATGTTATGTGCAGTTATTCAAGAACTATGAATAGATCAACTTGAAACTTAACAAACTTTTGAAAAACACTGCGACGTTCTAAGTACTATATATGACAACGAATTTATGAAAAAAGATCGAAAATTAAAACAAAATTCAAATCATGAAGAATAACTAAAGTAATTGATTGATTTTCCCTACATTTTCTCCGTTTTTTTAGGTTTTGGAATAAAACACTTAAGCACTGTTAAAATTTTTTTTATTTGTTCCTTGTAAGCTGGAGAATTGACAACTTAACAATGAATAAATAGACAATTAAAAAAGAAATAAACAATTTACAATTTCCCAATCTGAAAAATATTTCATTTTCCATGTTTACTAAACAATATTCACATCTTAAACAATCGAGTTTTTTAACATTTTCTAGACTTTTTAATAATTTGCTTAGCTGCTGTTAATATTTTTTCAATTTACTCCTTGTAAACTTGAGAATTGACAGCGAAACAATGAATAAATAAACAATTTGAAAGAATATAGGAAATTTAAAAGTTCCTTAGGAAATATTTATTTTTCCATGCGTATTAAACAAAATTCACTTCTTGAACAATAACTTTGAATTTAGTTTTTGTAACATTTTCTTAATTTCCTTATATCGAATTTTATTCACTGTTAAATTTTTGTAATTTGTTCCTTGTAAACTTGTGAATTGAACAACTAAACAATGAATATATAAACAATTCAAATAAATCAATTTTAAAATATTAAAATAAAATTTGAAATTTTCGAAAATAATAACCAAGCAATAAAAAATTTGAATTTAAAATTTCCAAAGTTGGAAAATATTTCATTTTCCACGTGTAAAACAAAAATTTTAAAAAATTAAAAAAAAAATATTAAAATAAAATCTGAAATTTCCAATTGTAATAAAAAAAATTTAATTTAAAACTTCTAAAGTTGGAAATTATTTCATTTTCCATATGTATTAAACAATATTAACATCTTCAAGAGGAACTTTTAATTGAAATTGTTTTACATTTCCTTTTTTTTCTGTAGATTTTAGAATAATAAAAATTTTAGAATAATATAATTAACAACTGTTAATATTTTTTTTAAATTTGTGCCTCGAAATATTTAGAATTGACAACTAAACAATGAATAATTACAAAATATGAAACAAATAAAAAAAAATTTAACAATTCCTAAGAAGGAAAACATTTAATTTTCCATCCGTATTTCTTAAACAATATTCAGGACCAATATCTTTTAATTGAGTTTTCATTACATTTTCTTAATTTTTTATAGATTTTGGAATAATATAATTAACAACTGTTCGTATTTTAATTTACTTTCATTTGTTCAGTTTAATTTGTAAGTGTATATGAATACACTGAATACAATGAATAAAAAAAAATACAAAAAATAAATTAAAAAAATTAAATTAAAATTAACTAAAACAAAATTTAAATTTTAAATTTCCCAAATTTTTAATTTCCCGAAAAAATAAATTTATGAAAACGAAATTAAATTTTAAATTTTAAAAGTCGGAAAATATTTCATTTTCTATTTGTATTAAAAAATACAGATTTTGAACATTAACTTTAAATTAAGATTTCATTAAATTTTTCGTAATTTTTTTTTTAGATTTTACTTCACCACTGTTTATATTTTTTAATTTGTTCCGTGTAAACTTAAAAGTTTAACAACTAAACAATGTTAATATTTTTTAATTTGTTCCTTGTAAACTTAAAAATTTAACAACTAAATAATGAATAAATAATGAATGTAAAAAATAAAAAATTTAAATTTCATAAATCCTAAATATTTTATTTTCCATGTGCATTAAACAAAATACACAATTTTAAACATAAGCAATGCATAAATAAACAATTATAAAAAATCAATAAAAAATTTTAAGTTTTCTCAGTTGGAAAATTCTTTTTCTGAATTAGTTAGTATTAGTGATTTCTTTAGAATAAAAACGAACTTCTTAACAACTTTCAAAGTCAGCGTCATCCCTTCGTGCGTCGATAAGGCAGTTCAATGTTAAATTTATGATAACATAACTTCGCAATGTACAGAAGAATTGTGAATTTTTCATTATATGGCAACATTATATTATTTTGAAATATTTTTTTTATTATTGTTGTGCAGCGGTGTAACATCACTCAAAGCAAACCCCGCACTTCCCTACCATCGAACGAATGTAATGCAAAATATTTTTCTTGGGCCTTTATTGGATTAAGATTTATTGGATTAGCTCGAAAATCGAGGCATAAAGCTACTTTCAAATAAATTTATGTTCCAACGAACATTGACATTTTTGCTTTTATTGTTTCGAAAAGATTGCAGTCCTGCGGCCAAATGCGTCCATTTATAAGCCACTCCCAAGCAGAGCACCCAACCGGCAGACGACTCTTGGAGCCCATTATCGATTCGCAGGGACAGTGGCGGCAGAACGTCAGTGCGGCAGCGCGACAGTGGCACAAATACTTTTACGCTCAGAATTGGCTTTTCAAAATTCAATCAAATCCATATGTTGCCATGCACAGCGGCCGGTTGCCGCTTTTATGGGCAAATTATGCCAAATGCGGCTGACTGCGTGCAAGGCACATCCAAAGCGACTTAAGAGTGCCCAGGCACTTTGGTAGATGCGTAGCAAATCTTCACAAAGCAGCAGCCAAATCAAATTGCAATAATCGTAATAAATGTAGAGAGCCAATGTGAATGCAAATGCGAGTTTGGTTTGGTCATAATTTCCAGTCACATTTTTTGTACACAAATTTCAATGCTGCGCATCACTTTGCAACGGATGTTTGACTCATGTCGGCGAAGCTTTTCTCACGGAAATATTTATATAAATTCAATAAAATTGCGTCTAAATGTGGTGTTTACACTTGTTTCCGCCGAGCATAAAACTTGACGCGCAACGTGTCATCTAGCCGCCAACAACTCGCGGCCAGCGGCCAGCGGCCACCTGTCCAACCATCTCTCACCTGTGCGCGTCGCAACGGTCAGCGCTGCCGCCCACACTTCCTGCATGCGGCACTCACTTTCGTTAATATCCCACGCTGGCTGCCACGTTGCGTCGCGTCGCGCATTGCATTAACATTTCACAGGCTAAATTTTCCACATCGAAGGAAGCATTTTTGTGTGCATAAATTTCCATTCAATATGCGACCCGAATGAGTGGGCTCGAACATTCTTTGATAATCCCATCACGTGCCGCTGGAAGCCGAATTTTGTCACCCAACCAACCAGCCTCAGCCCACATGTCGGCGACGAGCCGCTCCGATCGCTTCAGCGCATCGCGTATGCAAGCGGCAAGCGGGCAATTATGGCGTGTCGTGGCTGCATTCTCCTTTTGTTTTATGGCATTTTTGTGTATTCGTTTTCTTATGGAGGGATAAAGGATTGCACGCATGTCGGCCGTGACGACGTTGAGGCGGCTGGGCACGTAAAAAAGTGGCAAGTAATTTGCATTTTTCGTCGTTTCGTGTGCTCGTCAAACATGAACTGGCCAATGATTTACGGCCAACTGGCTGAAGTATCATGCATAGCTCTCCATATTTAGTTTTTGTTTTTTCAATTTAATTTATTAAGCAGGTTGGTCATTTAAGGAAAAACACCTTTTGGTTGGGGCCATTATGTTAGAAAATGTACACGTAAATATTGTTGTATTTTTTGTTTATCATTGTGAGCAACACACATGGAGGATACACGTAAACATGCGCAAGTATGGTTTTGGTTCTAGATGGGCCAATAAATTATGAAGGCGCAGGATAAACAGAAAACTTGCGAGAACATTTTTAACTTTCTTTCGAAAGTCACATAAGAAACAGCCTTTAGACTTTAGAGTGCTCATTTTACTACATTTCCATACACTTTACGTCAGTTATTCTCCTCATTTACCTCCTCCGAAGAAAGTTCTCCTGTACTCATCCCTAGACGATTTACCAACCATCCTTCTTCATGCGAACTGACAACAATAAACTTGCTAATTATCAAAATTTCCCTATGTGCTCATTCGTTTTACTTTCCCACTTGAATCTACCCGATCTATGAACAAATCTGAGTAGCTTCGGGATTTCTAATGAGCCAAACTGAACATTCGTTCCACTACAACCTTGGAACAGTAAACTTACTACAGTGGTGTCTGGATATAGTGAACTAATTATTGCAACGAACCAATAACGAGCTGTATGAACTGTATAAGGACATGGACGTAGCGCAGCGAATTAACATCCAGCGGCTACGCTGGCTCGGTCATGTCTGCCGTATGGACGACGAAGCTCCGCCGAAAAAGGTGTTCGATGCGATGGTTGGAGGTCGCCGGCGAAGAGGGAGGCCATGTCCTCGGTGGAAGGACCAAGTTAAAGAGGCCCTGTCATCACTTGGTGTGACCAACTGGAGAAGGCGTGCGCAAAGCAGAGGCGCCTGGAGAGAAGTTTTGCGGCAAGGCATGTAAGTAATTATTGCAAGGAATGTTCACTATATCGAGGTGTTCACTATATAGGGGGTTCACCATACCTAGACACGACTGTAATTATAATTTTTTTACCTATTTTTTGTTTTTGTCCCAATTGAATTTATCCCATCTGCAAGCAAGGCATAGATCCTTGATTTCTAATGAGCCAAAGTTTCTACCTGTTTCTAGAATAGAATAGAATAGAATAGAATAGAATAGAATAGAATAGAATAGAATAGAATAGAATAGAATAGAATAGAATAGAATAGAATAGAATAGAATAGAATAGAATAGAATAGAATAGAATAGAATAGAATAGAATAGAATAGAATAGAATAGAATAGAATAGAATAGAATAGAATAGAATAGAATAGAATAGAATAGAATAGAATAGAATAGAATAGAATAGAATAGAATAGAATAGAATAGAATAGAATAGAATAGAATAGAATAGAATAGAATAGAATAGAATAGAATAGAATAGAATAGAATAGAATAGAATAGAATAGAATAGAATAGAATAGAATAGAATAGAATAGAATAGAATAGAATAGAATAGAATAGAATAGAATAGAATAGAATAGAATAGAATAGAATAGAATAGAATAGAATAGAATAGAATAGAATAGAATAGAATAGAATAGAATAGAATAGAATAGAATAGAATAGAATAGAATAGAATAGAATAGAATAGAATAGAATAGAATAGAATAGAATAGAATAGAATAGAATAGAATAGAATAGAATAGAATAGAATTTTATGAGGTTTTTTGCACTGAGCCCAGAAGTGATACCTCTCCTACACCCACCGACCTAATGAAGCTTAGTAACTCACGTTAATGAGAGAACAAAATTGCTCAGAATTCAATCTTCGGAGAACATAATTTTCTTACTCAAAACCACAATTTCACTACCAACCACCTCCAGTTTTCGACTGAGTTGGCAACACGGTGCCTGGACTTTTATCTTTCAGAAAAAATGCATTTTATGTTGAATGGAAGCGTGTTTTGAGAACGTGCAAGCCATCTGAAAGGCTTCCGACAGCCTGAAGGACATTTCGACTGACGATGTAAAACACTTATTCCACATGTTTTGGAACATGCAAATCGCTCTATTAGGTTCAAAAGAGAATATTTTGAGTAAAGTAAATGAGATCTAGAAAACCAAAAACTTAATTGCAATTTTTTTAAAACGTTCCTTACCGTAATTTCGTATGAAACATACATAAATATTTATGTATGTTTGAAATAATTTTTTATTAATTGCATTCATACAAAAACTCATCTTTTTCTGCTTCAGGCCAAATCTATTTATCTACATAAAATAAAAAAAATTGGCCCACCCACACACAAATACAACCCAACTAACTTGCCGCAACCGTTGCCAATGAGCCAATTTTTATGGCTAAATTCCAACATTGAAAAAATTGAAATTTTTCTCTTAGTGGCAGTGGCAGAAATTTATTGAATTACTGCAATTGAAATGAAAATATTTTCTTTTTAACTTTTCTCTACCGTTTTTTGAAAGATTCCACTGTGTGTGTGTGAAAAAAGGTGCGCTGCGCGAAAACGCTTTCCATAAATTTTCGCGTCAACAGGGTAAAGTTTTTAATTGAAATATTTTTGTAATTGCCGTAAACTTTATTGAACTCTCACTGCCAATGAAGCCAATGTCTATGACACACATGTGCCACACACATACACACATACACATGAACACACCCCTATCGGTTTTATCACTCGGCCGCGCAGCATCGTGCTGTTTCTTAATTTCGGGTGCCATCGCTCGCGGCGGGCGTGTCGGAATGTGCTTCCGTCATGCGGAGCAATTTCCGTTTTCATAAATCGCAATCGCAATAAAAATTGCAATTTAATGCAAAGGTGACAACAACAACAACAACACGGCACTTGACTACTTTTTTCGCAACGCAGACAGCAACAGTCAGGGAAGTCGTGATAGGAGTAACTGTTTTTTTTTCCTGGGCTGGGAAATTACCCATATTTATTGGGTGGAAAATTTGTGCTGCATTGAGTAGTTTTTTGCATTGAAAAGTTGAGATTTGAGTTTGTTTTGATTAACATTTACCAAGCACTGATAGAAAGGCTAAAAAATATGCGCGTAACGTGAAGGGGTTAAAGGCTTCAAATTTAATTGAAACCAAAACTTGGGTAAATGAATTTAGTAGAAAGTAATTTCCGTTGTCAATAATTGTGCAATTATCAAATAGTGTTGAAATATTTACAATTTTGTGTTAACTTAATTAATGACAGAGAAATTAAATTTCAACAAGAAAACGTAGAAAGTGTTGGAAAGGATGTGAGACGAAAGTGAAATTAGAAACAACTCACTTTTTCGATTTCATTGGTTAACACTTTTGGCAAAAAGCAAATGAAAATTATGGACTTGGAAGAAAGTAAGATTACGATTGAGTAAAAGCAGAGTTTTCAAAGTGACGAATTGTAAACTTCTGAGGAGATACAAGTGGCTTCCATTAATTGCAATAATTCAACTATTTTAAAAGTTACTTTATACAATCCATCTGATAGGCAAAAGTATGAAATAAGTAAGAACTAAATGGGTCTTTGTTGTAATCTGTTTTTGCAAATATGCATCACATTCAACTGGACAGCCAGTGGCGCGCGCAAGGGGGGGTTTGGGGAGTTCGAACCTCCTCGCAAATGGCAAATTTGGTTTAAAATGGCATTGCATTCAAAAGTGGTGTACGGAAGCTCCATCCTCCATATGAAATCCTGTATGAAATGTGGCAACATTTGCTTCAAAACAAGAAACCGTAAGCAATTAATGTTCAATTACGCACACTTCTGTATTAAATGTGCCCGCGCAAAATGGGCCGGCTCTTCAGAAACGTTGTTGTTGTTAATTGGTTAGGAAGGTTCAACCAACTCTAACCTGTCGCTGAAGGCAAGTTTCGGGTTGGGAAAAAAGTATTCGGCATTTTTCTTTTCGCTTGACTTTTCATACTAGAAAGACCGCAAGTTTCCATACGTACAAAGACTACATATTATATCCGCTAATATCTCGAAAAGTACCTACAAATCCGATTTGGCTAATTGTAATTGAAGAATCCAAAAATGTAGAACTAATTGTAAAACCCGGTAAAAAAAAATCATCAAAGCAAAATTTGATAGAAATTCTAAAGAAAATACAGATATTTAAAAATTAATAACAGTCAAAATGACCACAATGGTCTTTCTAGTGTTAAGTATCATAACTTTTAGACGGTTAGTTGCATCTGGCAACACGTTCTTTTGCGTAAAAGGAGACAAATTAGCTGATTTTTTGTAAAATTGTTATTGAAAATTGTAGATAGGTGTAATTAAAAACAAAAAATCTTATTTTTGGATAAAAAAATGTGTGCTGTTAATGGTGAAGATACTCTTTTTGGCGTGAAACATTATATAAAGTTACAAACTGTTATGTGAGTAGTCACAACATTGCACACGAATCACTGTGTGTCCATAGAAAAAATTCCACAAATATTTTTGTATCAGAATTTAACGATTTTGATGTCATTTCAAAGGTAGGACACTCATCTTTATTGGCCCACTAAAAACTAAAAGACTTTGACTAGAAAACTATGATGCATTCACCGTATAGTCCTAACATGGCGTTATCAGATTACACCGTGCAACAAATTCAAAAAAAATTTCGAGGGACAAGGCCAAACATGTGTCATTCGATAGAGGACCTCAGTAGATGAAAAAGTGTCAAGAAATTTTTTCCGGGATTTTCGAGTTTTTTTTTTAAATGCAGTTTAAAAATGGCGGCTTAGTGCCCCTTACTGAAACTTTTAAAACATCATATCTTTTGACGTAAAAATGTTTATTTTCTGACATTTGAGTCAAAAGATTTAATTGATAAAAATTTAATTGAGGTCTTTCATATCCTTTTTCATAAAATTTTTCCAAAAAGGATATTGTGTCATCGACTTGATGTCATTAGCTTTCATTTGACGTAAAAATTATTCCTTTCTAACATTTGAGTCAAGAAATATGATGTTTTAAAAGTTTCAATAAGGGGCACTAAGCCGCCATCTTTAAACTGCATTTAAAAAAAAAACTCGAACATCCCTTGAAAAATCCCTTGACACTTTTTCATCTACTGATGTCCTCTATCGAATGAAACGGGTTTGACCTTGTCCCTTTTTTCAGTGTTGCACTGTGTTATTATCTCAATAAAATATTTTGTGAAAATTTGAGATTTTATTTTAAATCGCTAACAAGACTGCAATTTGTTGGCAACACTTTGCATCGTCGGCCCTGTTGACATAAAAGCCAAATGATTGCGCGAGATGATTTCAATGACAACTTGAAATTAAACACAACACTTGCGCACGTTTCACACGTTTACGCCTCACCCACTTACCGGCGCCGACGTCTCACGTCACGCGCTGCACGCTCCACGTCGCATGTGGAAGTAGCAAAATAAAAATGATTTTCGCTTGGCTGTCTTTACGATATTACTTTGTATAAAAAGCACCTGGGACATTGGGTCATAATCGTTTTGGGATCAGCGACGGCCAAAAAGATGTGCGAAGCGTTCAAGGAGCAACGGGCGAGGATGTGAAGGCAAGTGAAGGCACGAAAATTGCTCGTAAATAAAAATATAAATCGACGCGAGAAAGATGAGAACGTGGCATAAAAGCGGCATGAAAATTGGGCAAAATAAGAGTGACGAAATATGCGGAATTGTGGCAAAATGCGCACATCTGTCTGTCTGTCTGTTGCGGTGGTGTTTCAATTTTGAGGCGAACGATTCAACAATGTTCCATCAATCGTTTGCGGCAAAGCGCAGCACTAATTGACGGCCCTGTGCCGCGGCGCATCTTCACCGAGTTGCCACAATTCGCGGCCATTTAGCTTGGGTGCAATTATAACACCCAACCAACTGGCGACCAGCCGGTTTCGTGTATCTATTATGAAATGCGTTTCATGGGCATTTTAGCACCGGCGCATCCGTTCGTCCGTCCGTCCGTCCGTCCAGCTAAGCCAATGCAGCTAAGCCTCCATGCCGGCGCTGCAGTTGGCATTAGCCGAAATGACAAAACCAGTTTGAGTGGCACTCATTTAGTTCATTTTACTGCCGCAGCCATCGATAAGCCGTCGTCGTTGCATGCAATATTTTGTTGCACGTCTGTTGGCTGCATACTGCTGCGTTCCCGGCAGCGGCAGCTTTGTTAAAAAGCCAAATAAAATGACAGTGTTTACAACCTTATGCTAACTAAATACGGGAATTAGTGGTGTAATTTGGCGTTTTCACTGCACTAATGCGGCCGATGCATTCCAGCGCTGCCTGCCACATGTGGCACCGGCCACATCGAGCCGCCGGCAAGTGCCGCTTGATGAGTGGCAAATTAATTTCGCTTAGATTAAGTGCGAAGCGAGACGGCGGCCAAGGTGAGAAGTGTTCAATTACTTGAAAAATTGCACTACTTCATGCGAGATAACATGCGCAACTTAAGTGATTTGATTGGCAGCACACCAGCAGGTGGGAGAAATCGTAAAGTTGTGGAAAATGTTGGGACAGATGGCAGAAGATAGAGTTGTAAATATGCAAGCAGACAATAATTCGGCGAACTTTAGACTGTGGTAGCTAATGGGACTTGTTTACAGTAATGGCCACACAACTTAATCCATTCGGTACAGATTTTTACTGCGGAAAGTTGATATTTTGAATTTTTCGATTTAGTCTTCTGTGTGGTTATATAAAAAACATTGCATAATAATTTTTATAATTTTTATTACCAGATACTGTTTTTTAGAGTATTGTCATATAATTTTTATATAATAATTTATATAATTTTTATTACCAGATACTGTTTTTTAGAGTATTGTCATATGGCAGCAACCAAATCGTTATGGCTGTAAAAATTAATTAAACATAAAATTTGAAATAAAAAATAAAATAACATTTTGTGCGCATAACTAAAAATCGAATCTATTTTAAGTTACTTCAACTGAAATGATGAAAAAAATTTATCTAAATTGAAGTAAAAAGCCAAATGAAAAATTGTTCTTATTTTTTTCTGCTTTTTCTTTCTTTACTACTAGCTGACCCGGCGAACTTCGTCCCGCACGACATTTTTTGTTTTCTTATAATGAAATACGCGAGATGGCGAATCTATGGCGATGCAAATTGACGAAGAAAACCAACTAAAGGAAGAGGAGGGAGCTACTGATTAACGCAATCGAGGCCCTCAGATAAGCAAATGTTGCTACTAAGTTTCAGTAAAGAAATGGATTGCGCTTGAACCAGATTTAAATTATATTGGCAGAGCCACGCCCCCTTATTCAATATCCGCGCAATGCCCTCTATCGAAGGAGAAAATGGTAGGTTCGTACTAAGTGTCATTGCTGAGCGACTTATAGTTCAGCGAAATATTTGGGTCACAACAAATGTGCCACGCCCCTTGTCCAACGCTTATAAAATCTTACCAGTAGAATGACCCATCTATGGGACGACGGGCACTAAATTTCAGTGTTGTACGACTAAAAATTTCAAAGATATTCTCTATTAAAAATGTGGCTTGTATGGGTGGTGCCACGCCCCCTGTCCAATAACCGCCTCATTCCGTCTGTCGAAAGATATGAATAAATGGCAGGTTCGTACTTAGTTTCATTGCTGCGTGATTTATAGTTCAGCGGAATAATTGGGTCACAAACAATTTGCCACGCCCCTTGTCCACCGCCCATTAAATCTGACCAGTAGAATGACTCATGAGTCGGCCTCGATAGCTCAGCGGGTAGCGCGCTGGCTTCTCATACCGAGCGCCCCAGGTTCGATTCCTGGCTTGGGCTGGAAAAAACACTCGTCTACTTCTATCGCTATCCACATGAAGAGAATGAGAATTACAAGAATCGCACAAGTGCGCTCTTGGCAGGCAATGGCAAAACCTCCAAGTGTGAAAGAAAAACTGCCAATCGCCGTTCGGATTCGGCGTTAAACTGTAGGTCCCCTCCCTCCCTTTCCCCATCCGTTTGAAACGTGTGTTGTATCACATGTTGGAAAAAACAGTGTTGCATACACATTTCAAACGGATGGAATTTGTGGTATCACAACGGGCCCATAGGCCTAAGTGTGTCTCATACAGAGGCAGCCACCAAACCAACCAACCAAGGACTAAAAAAATTTTTATTTTTGTAAACTATACAGACTATTCAAACTATTCAGACGGCCACAAAGAAGCATGTTGCCATATGGCAACGAAATGACGAAAGGGTTAACACTTGAATAATTGTCAAATCCAACATTTTCTTAGTGATTGTAAGTGAAATATGTATTTATTTTTATTTATATATATATTATTAATTTTTTATTTTTTTTATTTAATTTTATTTACATATATTTCAATCTTGCTTTCAGTTTTTACTAATTAAAATAATAAATAAAATTAATTAAGCTATTAAAATCGATTGTAAGGACAAAACTTCTGGAAGGAAACATACATAGAAATCAGCTATAAATAATTAAATTAGTGATAATTCTAGTAAATATTTCTGTTACACTGTTTAACATTGAACAGTTTCATATTTTCTACATTACTCTTACATGGCAAACCAACTAAAAAGTTGATGAAATTCATACAAATTATTAATGAATTCCTCTGGGCATTTCAAAACCTGGCTTTAAGTAAGCTTAGGTAGGGAAGGCAGTGGCGTCCACAGGATTTTATTTGGGGGGAGGAGTTCGTACCACTTTTGAGTTCAATTCCATTTGAAACCACAATTTTCACCAAGATTTTTTGTATCAAATCCCCTTCCCCTTATGTGCGCCACTGGAACATTGTATACGGTGCAAACCACACCTCCACTCTGATGCGAAAATATCCACTTGTAATTTCCTTCTTCTTCCCCTGGAACTAACCAACAGTCTCAATCCGGAACTAACCAGTTCGATATTTTAATAAAGGAGAGCGAATACGAGATTTCAAGAGTTCGAGGACTTTGTCACAAGTAGTGTTTCCACGGTTTCATTGACTCAAAAATACGAATATAAGACAGCATCGGCCTTGCTTCTACTCGCAAGGAGCCGAATGGTCATTACTGGTCTACAGACATCGCAGGACGAGAGGTGCCATTTGATGAGCATAGATCCATAAGTTCAGTAACGAGTGTTGACTTCAACGAGCTGTCGAATGGAGTTTCAACTTGGAGACAAAACCAATCACGTCTTCCTCATGGACCAGGAAGACCATAATGCCCGACCAGTGCCGCAATCGGTCTTGCTACACTATGAACAATCAATATCGTGTTAGGTCAACCTAGAACATAATATTCATATACAGAAAGATATCGAAGGACAGAGTTATTCATCTCAGTAAAAGTCAAGGCGACCCTCTTGGACTTAGTCGTCTGAAAATGAAGCAATACAATTTTGGATTTTTATGTCGATGTTCCTCAATGTCTCTGAAATCAAAACAGAAGGTAGATCGATTTTATATATTCTATCAAAATCGTCTGAATCACAAGATAAACAGTAACAGTAACAAATACTCTTCGTTCTGTAATTCTATGAATACATATTAGCCAAAATAAAGAACTAACTAATTCCAAGTGTTGACTATAAACTGATGATATACAATGTATTTTTAAATTTTTTGAAAATTAAAATTTAACAGGATCAACAATGGGTTAAGTTTCGTATACGGGACTTCAAAAAAACCATGAACCGATGGGCCTGTTGACTTCAAAATTTGTGAAAATACTTCAAATATGAAATAATTAAATGCAGGTTTTTTATTTTTGTAAAAATTAAAACATAAAGGGGTAAACAAAGGGTTAACAGTTTGTATGGAGAAACATGATTTCATGGGATTTTTAACTTCAAACTTGGTGAAAGCGCTCCGAACGATAAATAAACCGACACATGTTTTTAATTTGTTTAAAAATCAAAATCTGGCGGGGTCAGCGATGGATTAAGAGTTTGTAGGGGAAAATATGATTTAAGAGGTAAAAATCGAGGTTCAACAGAATTTGAAAAGTTCTAAATGAATTTAAATTACTTATTTAAATTATTCCATTCTCAGATACAATAGAAGATTTTTAAATAAAACTTGCATCATCTGATGGAAAATTGTACATTCGTTTGTACACATAGCACCATTCCTGTTAGTTAGTTAGCACTTCATTTCATTCAAGTTTATTCCATTCAGCAATAAAACTCCACAAGAATTGCGCATTTGTTTTTTCTTAACAGCAATAAAATTGAAAAATTCTTACCAGTTTGGTGTTTTTATTTAATTTACAGATTTCTATGATATAAATTTGATAGCTTTTAGCTGACTATAACTCAGTAAAATGTATTGCATCCTTTGTGTTTGATATTATTTTAATTTGTTCGATTTTATTTGTTTGCATAACTGCACAAAAAGATGTACGTGTGATATATTAATTGTTTATTATTTCTCATAGAAATTCAAGAATCTCAGTTGATTTTGAGCTATTTTTGTCTTTACAAATAAACATTTCTTCTTTTGTTTGTCTTATTTGTAGAAATTCTTCAATATATTTTAATGAAATTAAAAATTGAACAAGTAAAGTCAATTAAAATGGATTTCTTTAAATAATTTTTTGAAAATTCGTTGAAAATTTGTAGAAAGTTTTAAATAAATTTTATTTTAAATGATAAAATGAAATGAGTCAATAAAAATGAATTTTTATGGATATTTGATTTATTTTTTTATTTATTGTTTTATTTGTAGAAATTCTTCAATATATTTTATTTGATAAATGTGGAAAAGCAAAGTAAATTGAAATGGATTTTTAAAATATATATTTTTTTTGTTTTATTTGTAGAAGTTTTTCAATAAATTTTATTTTATTTGACAAAATTAAATAAGTCAACTAAAATTTATTTTTTATAGATATTTATTTGTTAGAAATGTTTCCATAAATTTTATTTCATTTGATAAAATGAAACATAAATTAAAATGGATTTTTTTAAAAATATATTTTGTGTTTTATTTTTTTTTTAATTCTTCAATATATTTGATTTCATTTGATAAAATTGAACAAATAAAGTCAAATAAAATGACCTTTTAAGGATATTGTATTTATTATTTAATTATTGTTTTATTTGTAGAAATTTTTCAATTCTTCTTCTTCTTTTTCATTTGATAAACGTGGAAAAGCAAAGTTCTTCTTGATTTGATAAATGTGGAAAAGCAAAGTCAACTGAAATGCATTTTTAAAATATTTTTTGTGTGTTTAATTTGTTTGAAAATTTTCAATTAAATAATTAAATTAAAATGGATTCTTATAGATATTTATTTGTTTGGTTTTATTTATAGAAATTTTTCGATAAATTTTATTTCATGTGATAAAATTAAACAAATAAAGTCGATTAAAATGGATGTTTTAAAATATTTTATTTGTTTTATTTGTGGAAAATTTGCAATCAATTTTATTTCATGTGATAAAATTAAATAAGTCAATTAAAATGATTTTTTATGGATATTGTATTTATTATTTAATTATTGTTTTATTTGTAGAAATTTTTCAATTCTTCTTCTTCTTTTTCATTTGATAAATGTGGAAAGCAAAGTTCTTCTTCATTTGATAAATGTGGAAAAGCAAAGTCAACTGAATTGCATTTTTTTTTTAATTTTTTGCGTGTTTCATTTGTTTGAAGTGTCAATAAATTTTATTTTGTTTTTTATAATAAAATTAAATTAGTCAATTAAAATTTATTCTTATAGCTATTTTATTTATTAATTAATTTATTATATTTTGGCTTTATTTATAGAAATGTTTCCATAATTTGTATTTAATGTGATAAAATTAAAATAAGAAAATCAATTCAAATGGATTTTTTGAAATATTTTATTTGTTTTATTTGTAGAAAATTTTCAATCAATTTTATTTCGTGTGATAAAATTAAATAAGTCAATTAAAATCGATTTCTCATGTTACTGTTTAAACATTTAAACCAAAACACCAAAAACCATGTAGATTCACTTTTATTTTAGTTAAAACAAGCAGCAAGCAAGCAAACGCAACAAGAGCCAAAGACTGTTGCTGTCTCGCAACAGCAGCAAGGCAGATACTCGCACATTTCGAAGGTATCATCTGTGCATATATCCATTCATCTGTCCAACCACTTGTACATCCACTACATCGACAGCTCCTACTTGCCGGCGCCCAACTCCTCCAAAAAGTATGCGTGCGTGTGTGTGTGTGTGTGTGTGTACAGCATGCAGCTCCACTCATACGCCAACGTCCTTTGTGCATTGTTGTAAGTTTATCTGACAAAAGACACGACTAACCAATTTTCAGCAAATTTAATACCTTGCGCCAGGCAACGGCCGCACGCGCCCCGTCCCGTCGCTCCAGTTTGCCGCAACGCCAGCCGGCTGCGCGGCTGAGTGGGCAAGCGGTGGCGGTGGCTGCTGCCGGGTGCTTGCGAGTGAATGCCTCGACAGCAAATTCACGTTTACCGGCTGCCGCTGCAGTCGCTGCCTCCGTCTGACGTATGGCTGCTCCCCAGTGCATGTCAATGTTGCACAGTGTACTTGCGTGTCGCAGAAAGGCGCTCACACTGGCATTGGTTGCTGCGCGCCCGGCAGCGCAGCGCCACGGCACGCCAACACACGCGCCGAAAAAGCTGCATGCCACGCACGCAACGTTTTTGTTTTTGATGAATTTTGTAATTTAAGCTTTCATCAGGAATATTGAATTAAATGGAAAATCCTTTATAGCTCAGCTTGAGCTGGCCGCCCCTCGAACGCCGCGCCTTGCCGCGCCACCGTCAGCTGCGCTTTGCAGCCAGCCCACGTCACAGCAAATAAATAGCTTTCTATGAGGCACACACACACATCCACACGCACACAAACAAAGACGCACACACACACACACACACTCGCAGCTATACGTTCATTAGTGGTGTGAGTGTCAGTTTTGGAATTTCGTCTCATAAAATTTCACCGAAATTATGATATGAGTTAATTTCATTTGAATACACGCAGCTAAATGCGGCATGAGGGGGCCGAATTTGACAGTGAACACATTAATGTGTGTGTGTGTGTGTGTGCGGTGTGCTGGCATTTTGTATTTGTAAAGTTAATATGGGATTTATGCTTATTTGTATACGTGGCTGGCCGCTCGTCTGTGTGCTTGTGTTGGCAGGTCCTTTGTGTTTGATTGGTTGAATGCGAACGCATTTGTATGGGTTCATGTGAACTTATCAGCGTCTGGCAGGCGTCTGCGATTTGTAAAATTTTCAACTGAAATCTTTTCGTTGTCTTTATCCAACCAATGCGGCATTGTGGCTTTTGCCGCTTTACTTTGTATCTATTAGTTGGGCCTGTTTGGGCAACAAAAACAAATAAACGTTGGCAATTAATTCACACTTTGCGGTTTCATTTGAAATCACTTATTAACTGTCAATTCAATTACTGAAGAATATTTTTAAAAATCTAAATTTTTAAATTTATAAAAAAATAAATAAAAACAAAATTTATTCTAAAAGAAATTACAGTAAAAAAAAAACAATTTGTACTAAAACAACAAACAAAGAAACGATAGAATTAATTACGCCATGTCTTTTAGTAGTTTTCAACATTTCTGTTTTTTTTTCTACGTTTTGTGGATTTTCAAAAATTAAGATCAATCCTTTTCCTAGCGAAACTTTTTGACAAAGTATTTGTCATGCGTTTTCTATTTATTAAGAAATATGAAGCCAAGTCGAGCTCAAGTGCAAGTCCTAAGAAGGCCAAACCTAAGCCAAAGCCGAAAGGAAAGCCACATTCCAAAACAAAACCAAAGCCAAAATCGAAGCCAATGCCAGAGATATATGCCTGAAAATAATGCTAAACCCAAAGCCGAAGCCCAATCGAATGCCAGAGCCAAAAGCAATGCCAAAGGCAAAGCCTAAGTCAAAGTCAAAGTCGATGCCAGAGCCAGAGCCAAAGCCAGAACCAAATCCAAAGCCAAAGCCAGAGTCAAAGTTAAAGTCAGAACCGAAGTCAAAGCCAGAACCAAAACCAAAACCAAAACCAGGGCCAAAGCCAAAGCCGAAGCCAAATCCTCAGTTTAAGTTAGATCCAAAGCCAAAGCCAAAGCCAGAGCCAAAGCCAGAACCAAAGCCAAAGTCAGAGCCAAAGCCAAAGCCAGAGCCAAAGTCAGAACCAAAGGCAAAGCCAGAGCCAGAGCCAAATCCAAGGCCAAAACCAAGGCCAAAGCCAGAGTCAGAGCCAAAGCTGAAGCCAGAGTCAAAGCTGAAGCCAGAGTCAAAGCCAGAACCAAAGCCAAAGCCAGAGCCAAAGCCAGAATCAAAGCCAAAGTCAGAGCCAAATCCAAGGCCAGAACCAAGGCCAAAGCCAGAACCAAAGCCAAAGCCGAAGCCAAATCCTGAGTTAAAGTCAGAGCCAAAGCCAAAGCCAGAGCGAAAGTCAGAACCAAATCCAAAACCAAAGCCAGAGTCAAAGTTAAAGTCAGAACCGAAGTCAAAGCCAGAACCAAAACCAAAACCAAAACCAGGGCCAAAGCCAGAACCGAAGCCAAATCCTGAGTTTACGTCAGATCCAAAGCCAAAGCCAGAGCCAAAGCCAGGACCAAAGCCAAAGTCAAAGTCAGAACCAAAGCCAGAGCCAAAGTCAGAACCAAAGCCAAAGCCAGAGCCAAATCCAAGGCCAAAATCAAGGCCAAAGCCAGAGTCAGAGCCAAAGCTGAAGCCAGAATCAAAGCCAAAGTCAGAGCCAAATCCAAGGCCAGAACCAAGGCCAAAGCCAGAACCAAAGCCAAAGCCAGAGATAAATCCAAGGCCAGAGCCGAAACCCAAGTCCAAGTCCAACCTCAACTTAAAGCTCGACCTTTACCTTAAACTAAATTTAAACCTTAACCTTAAACCTGAACCTTAACCTAAATCTAAACCTAAACCTTGACCTAATCCTAAACCTAAAAGTATTCAAGCCTCTCGCCAACCCTAACCTCAATCTTAAGTTCAACAAAAACCCAATTCACGCAAGTCGCTGTATATTTTCGAGTTCTATTGTAATCCCGTTACTAACCTAATAAGGTTTTCTTATCCTAACATACTCCTCCAGTTCACCTACTTTTACTTGTGATTCCTATTCCCCTTTGAGCCCAAGTCAGATAACGACAATGATTTCTATATACAAACAATTTAATTGAAGTCTTAATGCAAAACATTCAAAAAAAATGTACGGCCTCTGCAGCAAAAATTTACCACTAAATACTCGTACATAACCTCAAATTAACAACACACACATTGTTTTTTTTTTTTAGTAATTTCAACAGCTTCTTAAATCTAACCAGCCACCTGTCTAGTGCCACTAAAAATAAACTTTTTAAGCTTCTTCTTCTCTCCAACGCAAAGTTGCATAGACTACGCATGCAACAAGCAAACTGTATGTGTGTGTGTGAGCGAGTAAGTAAGTGTGGGTGTGTGCGCAACGAAATAAAAACTTTGTATGTTTACAGCTATAAGTCAAAACACATTATCATCATCATCGTCACCAACTACACACGCACATGTTCAACCAAAAGCAACAACAACAACAACAATAACAACCTTAGCAGCATCAACATTAAAAACAACAAGTCAAGTCGGCAGCAGCAGCCGCAACGGCCGCCAGCCGTCAACCGGCGGAAAACAGCCAACAGCCAACAACTAACAGCCGACAACTTCAGGCGAGCAGCGCACACATCAACTCATCAGCATTCGTCGTCGTCGTCGTCGTCGACAGGAAATGTAAAATGAAATTAACTCACAGCTGAATAAACACACATATGACTTGCCACGACGCCAGCGTTGCCACTGCGCTGTAAAAAGCTACTTTTCTGCACGGCAGCACTCGGCCATTGCTCTACCGAATTTCACACTCTCGGCCGCCAAAAGGGCTGCTGTATGCGTTCGTTCTTTCGTCTGTCTGTCTGTCGGTGCGACTGTCGCACAGCAATCTGCCAAACGTTATCCTTTTCCTTTCATGCATTCTACAGCAACATCCTTTCATCCATTGAGCGCTTCCGCCATTAGGCATAGCCATGTCCTGGCCCGCTGACTCACGCCAGCGCTTTTCACGCTCCGGGTTCAGCGTTCAGCGTTCAGCGTGTGCCGTGTGAACTTTGTCATTGGCGTTGCCGCTGCTCGGTCTGTCTGATGCGGCATAGTTGTCATGCAGCATTACATGTGTTTTCTTCAGGTTCTCCAACTTCCACTCACATTTTCAGTTTCAGTTTTTTTTTAGTTTTTTTATTATATCCTTTGCCACTCAGGGTTTTATCCTTAATGCGCACTGTTGAGGTTTGCACTCGCATTTTTGGTGTTCGCTTCAACTCGACCTTTCACTTTCAGCCGTCGGGCATGGAGGGGAACAGGTAATGCCGAGTTGAGTTGTCAACGCTGTGCACTGTGCTTGGTCGTTCTTCTTCGAAACATTGTCGAATTGAGGTTTTTCTCAGATGAGTTGCTGTTTTTTTTTTGTATCTATGTTATATTAAAAAAAATTTTTTTAGATTTATTTTTTTGTTGCTATGCAGCTCAGCAGTTGATGTGATAAATGCCGGAAATGCAATTTTTTTAAGATTTCCGTTTGCGGTGCGATGTAAAAAAATATTTAATTTATTAATTTTCAGAATATGAATGCGGTTTTTGTGGTTAATATGGATTTGGTCGGTGTGGAGATAAAAATTGTTCATCATTTGAAGGATATTTATAAGTATTTTCAAAGTCATTAACCCATTTTGTAGCTTTGATTCATTAACAAATCATAGAAATTAGTAATGTTCGCAGTTTTTTTATTACAATAAACTTGTGTAATTTAAAACTAATGCTTTTTTATTATACTTAGATCTATTCGTTTTCTAATAAAATATTTGTTTGCCATGCCACAACTTCATTTATAGACTTTTTTCTTAAATTATTTAAAAATACTACAAAGAACCGGATTTGTAAAAGACTGATACAGAATGATTCAAAAAATGCTACACAAATTTTGAATAATAATAAAATTTGTGTAAATATTTTAACCCACTTCGTACCTTTGATTCTTTAAAAAATCATAAAAATTAGTAATATTTGCATTTTTTTTTACAATTAACTTGTGTAATGTAAAGTTTATGTTTTTTACATTAAACTTAGATCTATTGACTCTATATTAAAATATTTGCTTGTCATGCCACGCCTTCTTTATAAAAGCTGGGTGGGCATTCAAAAAGATTTCATATATAGACTTTTTCTTTAATTCTATAAAAATACCAAAAATAACCGAAGCTGTGAAAGACTGACACAGAATGATTCGAAAAATTCTACACAAATTTTGAATTATAACAAGATTTGTATTAATCTGTTAACCATTTCGTACCTTTGATTCGTTAACAAATCATAAAAATTAGTCATATTTGCATTTTTTATTACAATAAAATTTTATAATCTAAAGTTTATGATTTTTATATTATACTTAGATCTATTAGCTTTCTTATAAAATATTTGTTTGCCATGCCACACCTTTCTTATTACACCTGTGTGGGCATTGAAAAAACTTCATATATAGACTTTTTATTACCTAATTCTTTAAAAATACCAAAAATAAGTGGAGTTGTACAAAACCAACACAGAAGGGTGGAGAAATGCCACACACATTTGTTATTATAAAATAATTGTGTTAATCTGTTAAATCGTTTTGTATCTTTGATTCGTTAGCAAATCATAAAAATTAGTAATATTTGCTTTTTTTAGAGGATAAGCTTGCGTAATCTAAAGCTTATGTTTTTTATATTGAACTTAGATTTATTGGGTTTCAAATAAAATATTCGTATGCCATGTTATGCCTTTCCTATTAAATTTTGGCGGGCATTGAAGAAACCTACACATTTCAACTTTATTCTTAAATTTTTCAAATAGCACTAAAAATAACTAGACTTGATAACACAATGATTGAAAGGACACAATTAGTTATTTTGTATTGCAATAAAATACTTTTAGATCTGTTCAGATGGGCCACAGAGGTTGCGAAAGTGTTAAAAAATCAATTTTTAATCTGCGATTACGGACAAATGCCATGATCGATCTTGCTCAAACTCACTTTCCGTGTCTTTTTCACCAAATTTTAAATTTTAAAATAAAACCTTTCTCAAAATATTGGTACGAAATGGGTTAAGATGAACTCACAAAACGACTGTAGGTTAGTCTGTGAAGGTAATATTTCGTATCTCTTTTGAAGAGCACTCAATCCCATAAACAAGCAAAATTGTTGGTCTATGCGTATAAATCCGACATTCCGATGAGGCTTTCAACGGTGAAAAGAGGCACATCTCGAAAGAGATGCCAGGGACTGTGATTAGAGCTACGGGGGCCATTTGAAGGATATTTTATTCCATTCTTCATCGGAATATGTCTACAATACAATAAAAATAGGACCACTTGCTTAGTACCTATACGCTTTACTTATTTTCAAATTAAAAATTGCTTAGTACTGGGACACTTTGAGCCATTGATCCGCACAAAAAATACTTCTGTCGCTTAAACTTCAACATCATCAGATTAAGATGTGTTGATCTTCACGAACTTTTCGACTTTTAACATGAAACAATTTAGTCAATGATAATGTCTAGTCCCACTGATTGGTTAAAATTCAAGTTCAGTTCAATTGTTACCTAAATTTTGGATACAATGCCTAATTTAGTTGTCCCAAGAGCCTTCAATAACCTTAATCTTTAGTTAAGTTAACCTTTAACCTTATACTTTAGTTAGTTGTTCCCAGTGCCTTCAATAACCTTAACCATCCACAACTTTTTTATTGGCCTCTGAGACCGACAAATGTTTGTATATAATTTTTCGGGAGAAATGAGATATGAAGATAACCATTTCGGCTTAAATTTGAAGAAATATTTTCTTTCCTTTTTGTACTCAATTGTCCTTAACATCATCTACTAACCCTTGTTTTTACACCAGAGTGATGTATCTAGTCTTGTCTGGTCGGACACACATACAAATTCTTACAATTTTTTATGAAAAGATGTATGTAAATACAAAACTGATAAAAAAATAGATGGAATCTGCTTTACAACTTGAGGAATCCCCATAACTCAGATCTATTCAAAAGCTTTAAATTAAAAGCCTCGAAAGTGCTTAGACTTAAACTTAAATTATGAATAATTTTATTTCAAAATCTTAACTTTAATATATCGTCGAATGTCAAAGTGATAGCTAATCAAAAAATATGATAGTAAAAATACAAATTTAAAAAGAAAATAGGTCTGTCCAGACCCGGGTGTGAAAAAGCGAGTTAACCCAAATACGCCAGAATTATTTTTTTCTAAAATTTTTGGGAAATTATATTGTTACTGATTTACGTTGGGGTAGTTTTCGACCAAATTTTTTTTGTACCTACTTCTAATATTTTTTAAATTTTTTATTATTTTTAGCTGTTTTTTCATGACTTTCTTACTGGATATCATCTATCGAAATCAAACCGTTTTATATTTTAAAAACTAAGTTGGCTTGTGTGATTTTAATCTGAGTCGTTTTCGACCTATTTTTAACGTAGGTTTACGGTTAATATGAAGCAAAAATAAAAAAAAATTCATGTTTTGAGTGCATGTCTAGTGGGACCATATGGTCACGCTAGGAGCTGCCGGGTTAATTAAATAAATTTAGTTCTTCCACATGCTGAAAACCCCATCTTAAACACAAATTATTTTTATCCTATCTGAGAGATCAAATTGTTTGTTCGTGTTTCATCAAATTGTAACGGAAGGTTAACTCTAAACTCTCCAGGGACCAATTCATATAACACGTTCCAAAACGCCTTATTGGCCATTGAGCATTTTCAAAACAAAACCAGAAGTACAATCAAACCATTGAAAATTCCTTTAACTGTGCAGCGCATACAAAACAAAAACCAAAAAACCCAAACTCAAACAATCATTGGCTACGAAATTAGCACAATCTGTGTGCTACAAATTAAATTGTCCCTAACTCCACAATGGCCGAATAAATTAAAATCATTACAAACTCTGCACAACTTTGCCATTACAGCAGGTACGAGTACAACCGATACTCACAGCCCGGCACTGCCCCACCGATAAAAAGGATCCAACGGACATGCTTCGAGTTTGCATTGCGTCGTCCATGAGTTAATGACAAGAAAAGTAATGCGTACATTACGGTTTAAAGCAATTGAAACGAGCGTCACGGCCAGTTGACTCGTCCGCAGGTAATGCAGCCACTTGGCAGCGCCGAAAGGGGAGTCGGGCCATTTTGTGTGCGGACGAGCGAGCAGCCAATGTCTGTCGCAAGAATTAGAAAAGCGAATTAGAAAGATTTTATGGCTAGCTGCAGTCGACAGCTGGCTGCGCATAAAATCCCCATCACACACACACACACATACCCCAATAAACCCATACACACACACACACAGCCACAGACATGAACGCCAGCCAACAAACTTTCGCATAGCCAGCACAACTAGAACAACAATAAAACTTTTAAATACATTTCATTTGCGTGGTAAAAACTTTGGGCAAACAAGAGCAACAAAAAAAAACGGCAACAACATTGACTCGTTGGCGATTTTATTAGCGTCGACGGCAAACTGTTGCCAAAGGAATTATTGATGGATTACTGACACAACTTTTGACACAAATCACAGTGAAAATATTGCAAAAGTTGCGCCAAATCGGCCAAGTTGCACAAAGTCAGGCATGTGATCTGATTAAGAATCTGCCTGCACAGGAAGCGGAAAGAGCGAGCCGACTGCGCGTCTCAACACAGTCGCCAACAATGTGGCGACTTGTGCCAAATGCCATTAATTTGCCAACGAAAGAGTGCAAAACGAATGCAAGGCATTGACTGCTTGGCTGCTTGCATGCGGAAATATTTATGTGTGTAGGTGGGTGTATGTGTGTGTGTGCTGTTGTTTGGCGCAAGTAAACTTTAAACTGCAGACACTCAAAACATAAACAAGTCGGCGAAATGAATTAATCATTGCTTTGGAAATGATTTGCGAGAATGAAATAAAGCATAACTACGCAGAGTAACTGAAAAACACTTCGAGGCGGAGAGACAGCAGCCGAGTATCGTCTACAACGCCCACACTTACAGCGAAGGTGAGTGAGCGAGACGAAGGCGAAGGTGCCTCAGCTATGGATTGTGTCGCATTCAAATTTGGCACTTCCTGCCGCCCAACTTGCCGCTAAAAGTTTCAGCAACTTGTCTCGCATTGCTTTCCCCATTCGTGCACTCTGCACTGCGGCGACAGGATATATGTGATCCGCTATGGGGTTCTTAAAGCTCAAAATACAGTAAGACTGAGAAAGAAGGATTTAGTTGACATGGAAAGATATTTGCAATCGTGTGCATCTGAAGAATCGATTATGAAATGTGTGGTCTACCTGTAAAACAGGTCACGAAATAAAAAGAAGATCGGGTTCTTGAAGGCATCTCTTACTTACGTACTTGGAGGGAAATAATAAACCATCAGTGGATTTCAAACAGGGCATAGCTCAGTGGAGTAGTATGGAACAACTGCTGTACTTCTGCCTTGCTATCTCCAGAACATGTTTTACTAGACATTCTTAGCCTCACCTTAGCGGTCAGTATTAAAGATTTCCTCAAAAGTATTACAGAACGATCATAAATGCATAAACGGAGCATAGTTCAGTGGAATAGTCTCGAACAACTGCTGTACTTATGTTCTATTATCTCCAGAAATGATTTTTTCTACCATGGAGTATTTTGATTTTGAGGATGTGTAGGGGATTCGAAGCCAAAAATCAAAGCTCCTTCCAAGTTCTCTCGTTCATTAAGTATTTTCACTAATTGTTGCTAAAAACGAGGCATCAACGGAACTTATCTGATATGATATGAGGATCTAAGGATAAGTGATTTAATTGGCCTACTAATTGTAAAAAAAGAATTGTAAAATTATTAGTATATTTTTTCCGCAACTTAAACTTCCAATCGAGGCACATTTTTAGTAAGTGGAAATCATCACTTAACTAGCGATTAGTTAGTATCTCTCAAGAGATTTTAATGCAAGTTTAAAAGAAGGTTATTAATGGAAACAAAAGTAAATCAAATCCAAGAATTCATATGAAAAATAGTTATGAAAAGAATTTGCGAATGCCCCAGAGAGGCCCAATGACTCAGTTTTATCATTTTACTGTATTGCTTTCTGAAAAAACTTTACCTCTAAAAATTTGTAATGCCAAATCAAATACAAAAATTAAAAATATTATTAAAACAGTTTTTTTTCTTAATTTAAAAATTTTATTTTAAAAAAATTTTAATTTAGGTTTCAAAAAATAAAATTAATTAATTAAATATAAAATGTATTATGTAAACTATTTTTTTCATAATTTAAAAAATTTAGTTAAACAAATTTTAATTTTGGTTTAAAAAAATTAAAATCCATGTATTAAAATGTATATTAAAATTATAATTAAAATTATTTTTTCTTAATTTAAAAAATTAATTCATTTATTATTTACAAAATTAAAAAAAATTAAAATTAATTAATTAAAATTAAATTAAAAATATTATTAAAATTATTATTGAAACATTTTAATTGTAGTTACAAATAAATAAATTTTAAGTTAGTACAAAAAAAGTAACTTAACTACATTGTAGCGCATACAAAAATCGTTGAAGACCACCTGAGTCACTCTCACTTTTTTGTTTGCATTTTTTTCTACATTCACTTTAAAAGTTTCGCTCATTTTTCTTTGCGTTTCGTTGTGTTCGTCAGCGTTTGACACTTTGCGGATTGCCGGCGTTGACATGCGTAAAGCCATTAAATTTATCAATTGCCACAAATGTGTCGGGCTTATTTATTTATTGCATTTGCTTATTTCGCTGTTGTGCGTCAAGTTGATGTGTTGCGGGGCAACAAACACACACAAAATCACTCGAAGGAAACTAGAGAAATTTTACAACTTTATTCAATCAAGAAATCAATTCTTGCAAGTGTGGCTTGCCCAGCTGCTGTTTGGAACTGTTGTTTTTGTTGTTGTTGTAGTTATTGCTCGTGTATATTAAAGGCAGTTGCACGAATTTGTATAGCATTTATTTGTTGCTTTCAGTTTGGGTTTTTGCTTCCCTGCGGTAAAATAAAGTGCTGCCACTCAAAGCGAAAACGCTGCAGCAGTTCAGTGTGTGTGTGTGTGTGTTTGTGTGGCTTCACACAAATCGGCAAAGGTAATTTATCACCATTGACTTTTATGCTCCTTTACGAATTCAACGTAAGCTCACTAGCTGCCAGTTTGCGAATGGAATTTTCTTCGCGGCTAATGGTGCATTTTAATTTCTTTAGTGAAGGAAAATTGCAGAATTTCGGTTAGTGGATAGAGTTGGTTAAAGTTATATTTTAATATTTTGGAAGAATGCTTCAGACAGAAATTTTTTTAAATATTTTATTGGAAACAATTTTTTGTAAAGGAACTTTATTTTAGTTAAACTAATCAGAAGTAGAATAAAATATAATGAAATAAAATAAAATAAAATAAAATAAAATAAAATAAAATAAAATAAAATAAAATAAAATAAAATAAAATAAAATAAAATAAAATAAAATAAAATAAAATAAGATAAAATAAAATAAAATAAAATTAAATTAAATTAAATTAAAAAAATAAAGTAAAATAAAATAAAATAAAATAAAATAAAATAAAATAAAATAAAATAAAATAAAATAAAATAAAATAAAATAAAATAAAATAAAATAAAATAAAATAAAATAAAATAAAATAAAATAAATAAAATAAATGAAATAAATTAAGTAAATAAAAAAAATAAAATCAAATAAATTACAATAAAATAAAAAAATCAAATCAAATCAAATCAAATCAAATCAAATCAAATCAAATCAAATCAAATCAAATCAAATCAAATCAAATCAAATCAAATCAAATCAAATCAAATCAAATCAAATCAAATCAAATCAAATCAAATCAAATCAAATCAAATCAAATCAAATCAAATCAAATCAAATCAAATCACATCAAATCAAATCAAATCAAATCAAATCAAATCAAATCAAATCAAATCAAATCAAGTCAAATCAAATCAAATCAAATCAAATCAAATCAAATCAAATCAAATCAAATAAAACAAAATAAAATAAAATAAAATAAATAAAATAAATAAAATGAATAAAACAAATAAAATAACATAAAATAAAATAAAATAAAATAAAATAAAATAAAATAAAATAAAATAAAATAAAATAAAATAAAATAAAATAAAATAGAATAAAGTAAAATAAATAAAATAATTAAAATAATTAAAATAAATACAATTTATAAAATAAATATAATATAAAATAAATAAAATAAATAAAATGAATAAAATTAAATAAATAAAATAAAATAAAATAAATAAATAAAATAATTAAAATATAAATTGAAATAAAATAAATGAAATAAATTAAATAAAAAAATAAATTAAATAAATAAAATAAAAAATAAAATAAAATAAAATAAAATAAAATAAACTAAAATAATATAAATTAAAAAAAAAGAAAATATCAATTTTTATAAGCATCTTTTCTGAAGCCGAGCTTACAATAACTTTTGATACCAAAATACGGAAACACCTGAAGCTAAAGTAGCCCTTGCCAGATGCTACAACCATTTGGCTAAGTTCCAGTTCGACTCTCTCTTTTTGTCACATACCGATATGGGTTCAATCCTCTTTGCCCTAAAGCGTCAGGATTTTCGGTCCTGTGTTGTCGCATTTTCTTGATGTTACTCTTCATTTCTCTCTTTCATTGATCCTGTTGAATTCAATATCTCTAAATCAATATTAAATCTAAGCCTTCTTTATACTAAGTGACGTCTTAGTATAAAGAAGGCTTAGATCTTCTATCCTATGTTGTCACATTTCCTTGGGGTTATCTTCTTTTCTTTCTTTCACTGATACTATTGAGTTGAATATCTCCAACTTGGCATTAAATCTTGGATTAACTTGTCCAAAGGTGCCAGATCCTTTGTCCTCTCTTGCCATATTTTCTTGAAAAGAAGAGTAACTCCTTTTCTTTCTTTCACTGGTCCTGTCGAACTAAATATCTCTAATTCATCACTAAATCTAAGCGATCCTTGTCTTATGTCCTGTGTTGTCTTTTTCTTTTTGCACGTGTTGCTTTTTTCTCTCTTTTTCTTTCTTTTTCTCTTTTTTCCACTCGATTCAAATTGACTATTTTTTTAACTCTGCATTAAATCTAAAAATGATGTGATACCTTAACTAAATGACTGGCAAAATATTAAAATCAATTGGCCAATGCAGAGCACGGAAAGCATCAGCTGCATTGCGCTCCATTTAGATTGAAGCAAACTTTATTATACTCCATAAATTGCAGCTTCATGAATGCTTTTCCAATTTCGAATTGTAATTTTCGTATGGTTTGAGAGACCGTCTCACATGCTTATTAGGGAAAATGAAATGTTCATATTGACAAAAACGAAAATCAAGGAAATGACCAAAATTTATACATAAACCAAACACCAAACAGAAACTTGTATGTATTTATTTTATATATGTTTGAAAATGTCTATATATTTCATGTTTAAGTATGTGCAGCTGATTTGGTATTTGTGCAACTTTTAACACAAACCAAAAAAAGTACAACAAAAACACGTACATGTACTGAACAAGAAGACGGAAGACAGCTTAGACTCCAGTTCCGCGCTCTAACGATGTGTTGTCGCTCGACGTATGGACAAAAGTGCTCGTTGCTGTCCGTCTGGCACTTGCGAGTCCATTTTCGAGAACGGAAATTCACCTTGGCCAGTCAATACGCCACGAACGAACGAAAAACGCATTGATGAGCGCAACCGAAAGGCAAGAAAGACTGAGTGGGATTGGCGAAGAGGAGTGGGGATGGTGACATGGAAGTCAGTGCAAGCAGCAGTCGAATGAAAGTCCTTATTGCTAAATGATGCAATCAAATGCATGCAATTTTATCTGTGCAACTTGTGTCCAGAAGGACTCTGGTCGCCGCCGCAGGCCAATGCACCACACCACTTCGCCTTTCCTACCCTTTCGCTCTGTTTGCTTAGTACAGCAACCAGCAGACAGTCGATTGAACGTTAGCTGCGTCCAAGTGCAACACAGCCCAGCGAGCAGCCACCACACGCCCTGCAGTTTTCACTCCTTTTCTGATCTTCTTGTGCGTTGAGGGCCGTGGCAACTTTTCATTTGGCTTTATAATTCTGCCCGACTGTGGTCCTGCATTTTTGGTCCTTGGTGCTCCCTTTCGCCTCTTGGCCCACTCAGATCTCGTCTGTGCGTGTGCGTGTGTGTGTGTGTGTGGCGTCCTGGTCATGTCATGTTTTGTGCTTTCGTCAATTCTTCACACACGTCACTGTGGTGCTCGGGTGTCCTCATGTCCTGTCGGATGTCGTATGCGCCGGTTTGGCCGCCTTGTGTGCTGCTGCAATTTAACGCTCCATGTGCCGTTTGTGCGGCGCGTTCTTGTCGCGGGCTCAGTCCCGCTGAGCTCGTATCTGCGCCGTCATGGCTACAACTACAATGGCGCTATCGGCTAACTGGGTCAATCTAGGATGAGAGCCCGGCAAAAGCAGCGCGACTGCAAGAAATGTTATTGTTTGCCGCTATTTACTTTCCTCTCTCTCACTCTCTCCGCTTTAGTTCGCTCCTCTTATTTAGAGTGTTAAGTTTAGAGCGAGCAGTGGAAGCGTAAATACGCCGCACGGATACAGCCAACTAAATTGTCCTATTTTCATTTTGTCGTCGTAGTTGTTGCTGTTTTTTTGTTTTTTTTTTGCAGTTGTTATTGTTGTCGTTGGCGCTGTTATGGCGTTTTTCACAGAGCTTAGCGCTTTGTTTCAATTTTCAGTCCTATTTTTTCTTTCAGGTCTGCGTTTTAATTAAAATGACAAGTCGCTTCAGCAATTCGCACTTTAATGCCGTCGAGTTTGTAAATTGAAAATGATAACTAAAGCTTCGAGAGATGCACTTTAATGCGTAAATGTTTTATCTAAAAAGTTGGAAAAATTTTATAATGAAAATCATGAAAACCATTTTCTATAAGGATTGTGTTAGTTGTTTTGTAATTTTTATATCTCTCGTTTTTCTTTTGTTTTGTTGAAGAGTTATTAACTTGAAAATGAAAAGGTTGAAAGGTTCAACAATATAAAAATTGTATTGAAAATTTTTACTTTACGAAAACGACTGACGATCAGTGGCGCACACAGGATTTCTTTTTGAGGAGTCTTGTGTACAACGCATACCATTCAAAATCAACCCCAAAAACCCCCACCACTGCTGATGATGTACTATATTTTAAAGCAAAGTCGACTATTCTAAAACTTAGGTGAATTCTTTGGCACATTGCACACACATTTGTCTAGAAATTAAGAACGATCACTGTGACCGGTCGCGGTCAAAGCACGAGGCTTATGAGGCAAACGCCTAGGCCGGCATATGTGGAGGGGCGGCAAAAATTGTGTACGTAAAGAACGTCAGTTTATACAAATACAAAAAAATATATTTTTATTTATTCTAACTACTTTTTTCATTCTAATACTACATAGTTTCATTTGTAGTTTTAATTACATGTGGTTAATAATTTTTGTAAGAAATTAAAAAAAAACTAATTTAAGGGCGACACTTTGGCGATTTGACACCGCCACCGACTATGACTACTAATTTACTAATTAATTACTAATTACATATATACTCTGAAAAATCGAAAAAATTATTTAATAAAATTCTGCAAACAATTGCAAACCTGACTTGAAAGATTTTAGCATTTTTTGTTTCTTTCATTTTTGTGTTATTGAAGAGTTTTTAAGGTTAAAAAAGGACGCTAAAAGCTAATAAAATAACACTGTGCTACAAAAATGAAAACATTTTAAACACAGAAAACAAATCTATTCACTTGCAAAACTAGAGGCCAAACATAGTAAAACTGTGTTTTTAGTTTTTCTCTCCGATGTCAGGATTTTTTTAAAAGAACTTTGAGATTTCGAGAACATTAGTAGATATTAAAAAAAATTCAACTATTTATTTTTATTAAAATATGAATACGGGTATCAAACCAAAGAGAAAATTTCCTAAAATTAAAAAAAAATTGATGGTGGAAAATGTACTATATACTTGGATACCCTTGAAAATTTGCAATCGTTTTTTTTGTTTAATACTTCTTAAGGACTAATGTGTACGCTACCACATCCTCAAATTTCGTCCTTCTAAATATTTTATTTTTTATTTAATTTTTTAATTTTTTTTATTTCTTAATTTTTTTAATTTTTATTTTTTATTCTATTTTTACATTTTTTGTTTTATAGAGAGAAGTATTAAAATTTTGTTATAATTATTTGATAACATTTTTGTCAAACTTTTGTTGTTTTTTTAAATAATCCTATCATGAAAATCATGAAATCCATGCTTGGTTGGCTTCAATATTATTGTTCTACTAGGGAACAGGGAACCCTGAGTTATTCTGATCCTAAAGTATGTAGATTCAAAGTAGTTTTGAATAATTTCTTATTTGAAGTGTTTACACTAAGTTTGACATCAATAGGCCAATTAAATCACAGTTCCCATAAAAACGTTTAACTAATTTTTAGCATTATCATATTTTATTGCGCGGCATTGCTTTGGTTCTAGAAGAATCTAGAAGTTAAAGGACAGAGTGTTGAATGAGTAAGTCATGAACACTTGATTACAACCCATCAAAGTCATAGGCACTGTTGCCAACTTGATGCGTTTCGCACTAATTTTAGTGCTTTTGAAAATTAAAACACGGAAAAATTGATTTTGGTGCTTGGTGAGTTTTTTTAGTGCTTTTCTTTTATTTAAAAGACACCAAGAATAATTCTTGTTTAAAAAATTTAATTAAAAAAAAAAAACTGCAACGCCATATTTCACCTAAAGTGATCTTCCTTGGTTGAATTTCTAACTGTGTTATGGTTGCCACGTATCTGCAATAATCTTTCTAGTATGTTACACGGAACATTGGTACAACTATTAACATTCGCTTCTGTTCTTTTTTTTGGCTCATCAGTGCCTTTTGAAAACGCAGAAAAATACTGGTTTTAGTGCTTTCTGAATATGAAAGGCTGGCAATACTGGTAATAGGTACTGAGAAGAAGAGAGGCCATTTCTCTCTCTCTCTCTCTCTCTCTGTGTAATGCGTACTGTTCCCTTATGGCCTACTGTTCCATAATAAACTCCATCCCACTATTTTGGAAGCAGTCAAGGGGCTCCAAATAGGTTTTTGAAGCCTTCCTCACAGTTGCGAGTTAAACTTTCTTTCTGGTCGGTTGTAGGTGGTTTAAATTATGCGGAGACCTGAGAGAGTGAAATATTTAATGTGCCATTTGGTTTTTTGGCCATTTCCTGCCAAGAGCGCACTTGTGCGATTCTTTTAATTTTCATCTGCTTCATGTGGATAGCGATAGTAGTAGACGAGTGTTGCACCACCCCGAGCTAGGAATCGAACCTAGGGCCCCTAGTATGAGAAGCCCATAACAAGGGATGTATTGTTATATGGGGAGACTCGTTTGATTTCCAAAAACTGTAACTATGTGTGCAATTATTTTTGATTTGAATAGATTTCACCAAATTTTAAATCCTATTACGCCTGCAGAGACTGTACCTCAAGTTTGTAAGAACTGTAATTTTTCTCCTATGTTTGCTTCTTCGCATTGAAGGTCGGTTTCATTTTCATGGGTTTCATTTATTTCTAGCTTCAGCGGGTTTTGCTGGGCGAAAATCTGTCGAGACAAACCATAAATACATTTTTTTTTTGTTATTATAGTAAAATTGCTTAGACAAGACATAAAGATTGAGAAAAAATATTAAAACAAGGATTAAAAACAAATATTTAAAACTCATAAATTCAAACTTTGAACCCGCCCTCGATCACAAAGTCTCTGCTCTTTTTAGTCCCAAACATGTTTAGATATCCTTTGCCCCTGAACCCCACCATTTCTGTAACCATTATTTACTTTTATTTGTATTTATTTTTATTTTCATTTGCTTTGATGATTATTTTATCAGAAAGGCCATTTTTAATTGTCTACGCACACAAATGACAGACATGTTCAATTAATTAATTAAATATAATTATTTCATTTAAATTCATTTCGCTGAATTTTTCTTTTCAGCCTGCCATTTTTTTCAGCGTCTTTCGTTTTGCGCACAACTGCACGTGTGTGTGTGTGTGCTATCGCTTCTTCAGCACTAATTTTAGGAAATTAACTTTTTTCTCGACAGCTTCTCAAGTCTGCTGCCTTTGCTTCAAAAGGATGCTCTTTTGTTTTTCTTTGTAATTGCCGAGTGAGTCCAACGAAGCGTTTTTCCACGTTCCATGTTTTCAATGCGCTGCCGAGCGCGCTGCACGACGTAAACTGGAGTTGGGGGCGCCATGAGGGACGGCGGGCTTTGCTGAGTAGTGAAAATTGAAGTTTTTCTATGCTTAGCTTTGGGTAATTGCAGCGCCGCAGCGTTGCTTGTTTGCTTTCAACGTTTCAAAGAAACATTTTTCTTTGGTTGCAGCTTTCAAGTTTTGAATGAAATTCTATTTGAGTTTGGCGTATTTGCCATCGCTGGGACTATGCAGAGTGTTGGCAACGCTTGTTTCTTGTTGCACTTCGATTTTCACGTTTCGATGCCTATTTATATATATTGTGTACCTACATATATGTAATTGTAATAATAATAATAATAATTAAATATGTAACACATTACTAACTAACTAACTAACTAACTAATTATTATGTTAAATCAAAGTAAGTGAGTAAAGTGGCTTTTAATGCTGCAGTAAGTAACCTACGGCACGTAGAGACTTACCACATCAGCTTTTTCAGGTCAAACTATGCTAGGAATGCGCCTCTGGCAAGAGCCCTTGCGGAACTGAATAGTGTCACCGACCTTGATGTATCGCTTCCCAAAGGGGGAATAGGTTAAGTTGATGCTCTTTTCCTCGTTTGTGTGTTTTTTTTTTCTATAGTCAGTAAGTTCTATATCGCACACGCACTACAAAAGTGACACAACTCAAAATTTTTAATTTTCGGGTTTATGTGTTAATACTGTGCACAATGCATCAATCTACAAATAAGCAAAAGCTCAGTAGATTTTGTTGTTGTTAACTGTTGCAAAAATACAGTTAGGTCTCTCTTTATGTCAAAAGTTTGATGCTATTTGATCGCTGAAGCTCAATGCAAAAGTGTCCTAACTCAAATTGTGACACTTTTGACGAAATAAATTTTTGTTGAAGTTAATTTAAGCAAAGTTCTGACAATTTTAGTATATATTTTCAAATAAAAAAATTCATTTCGAATTCTCAAAATTTTTCTTTCGACTTTTTAACTGTAATTTATAATTATAAAACTCAGCAAAAGTGACATAACTTAAAATAATTCCGTAATTATTGAATTAAAATATCAACGAAACAGTCACAACTCAAAATTTTGGATTTTCTAGTGTAAAATTAAAAAAAAATCCTTGTAACTTATCCTAAAGCATAATCTGTAAGGATTTTCTACTGAACGGTCTATACGTTATTTTGAAAAAATGTTTATTTACCTCAAAAACAGTTTTTTGCGTTTCCTGGAAAATCAAAAATTTTGAGTTGTGTCACTTTTGTAGTGCGTGTGCGATATGTATATACATTCTTAAAAACCATATTGCAAAATCACAGAACATATTTGGCAACTGTATGGCATACGTAACCTAACAAATGTTAACTCAAACTTACATTTTAATATCTTTAGATATCAGGCAAGTAAATAATAAATAAAAAATAAATAAATAAAAAAGCATTAAAAAATATGTAGGTATTGTTAAAAAAAAATGTCAGAAAGTCACGCAAAAAGTTTTGCAACTATACGGAAAACATAACCTAACAAAATGACAGTTTATATTTCGACAGATTTTTTATTTAGATTTTTTAAATAAAAACTCGTTTTTAACACTTATTGTTAACAATTATGTCAGAAAGTTATGTGAAAATTTTGGTGATTGTTTGGCAAACATAACCTAAAAAAATTAATTACAAATTATATTTAAAAATTAATTAAAAAATTAATTAAAAATTATATTTAAAAATTAATTTTTTTAAGTATCATTGAAAGATAAAAAAAATAAATAGATAGATAGAAAACAATTTGGGGAAAATATACATATATTATAAAATATTATACGAGGAATTCTTACATGAAAAATTGGGTGATTGCACCAAAATTCTAACTTGATAAAATAATTTTTTTTTATTTTTTAAATAAAAAATTTTTTGAGGTTATATTTACTTCTAAGTTCCACCGAAGTCAAAGGCGCACACAGGATTTCATTTTGGGGGGCCTTTTGCGTACAACTATTGTGCTCGATTCCATTTGAAATCAAATTTTTCACCAGCAGTTCTTGTATTTGGGATTTGAACCTGCAAACCCCCCTATGTGCTCCACTCATCTAATTAATATCCATAACAAGTCATAAACCCCATCGAGTATTAATTTTAATTTTTATTTATTAAATTAATTCTCCCAGATTGGGTATTAACTATTAAGAACTAAAACTCCGAAAAGTTATTAAGTACTTATTTTATAACTAATATAAAAAATATAACAATCGAAATTGGCTTGGGGCACTTTGCTCTATCTGACCTATATGGCTATGACCTTTCAATGCTGCCTAACATATAATTTCGACGTTATTCAATTTGATACTATATTTGTGTTGTACGGCCTTTGTCCAAAGCCCAATCCATTCTTTCAGTCAAAAGGCGCGTCTATGTAGAAAGTTCGTACCGAGTGTCATGGAACGACACATCTATGGCTCGACGCTGTATTGAATTTCAATGATGTTTGTCTTATGAGTTGCATGAACGGTGCCACGCCCTCTTGCCCATACAAACAAACAATATCAAGAAACCTTCTAAGTAGTTTCCGAGTCAATAAAGAACAAACATACAAACAGAAAAATCGCCAACAAAAAAACAAAAGAAAATAAATATTTATTTTTATTGTTGGAAATTATTTGTTTCATTTGCTAGGTTTTAATTTTTCCATGTCAATTGTAAGAAAAATATAAATTTAAATAAAATTTCTATAATTGTAATCATTCTACATAATCTTATGTCACCTTATTTTTTTCATTATTTTTCATACTCAATGTTCAATTGAATACTTAAGTAAATACCCAATCATGTGTACACTTCATTGTGAATATCATTGCTTCACGAACTTTCTCATAATACATCTCCACTCCGCCCTCAACGCTCTACGTTTGCGCTAAAAATACAAAACCCCATTCAGGATCTTTGAATGCAGAAATCGTCTGCATGCATCTTCATTCGCTTTGGCTCGCACACTGCCTAATTGATTTATTACGTTTCGAGACTGCATTAATTATGAAATCACAGAATTATTAGCATCGCATCTATTTATCTTTATCTGCAGTCAACTGCAATTACAAGCCGTGGTGCGCAGCTGAAGTGCGCTGCCGCCGTCTGTTTGCGTTGGCGTCTGCGTGTCCGAGGCGAAGCCGCAAAGTGCGAGTACTCGCTCCAGCGCGCTGTTTATTTGCATGCGTTCGCTGCACTGCGCGTCGAGAGCACTTGCCAGCTCGGAGCATTTAATCGGGGTGGGGAAAATAGAAAATTATTAATCGCTGCACTGGCAGCGTTGCCAGTCGATGGCCAATGCTGCAGTTTGATTTTATTTTTTTCTTCAATGCAAATTGCCAGCTAATGAAGCGATCAGTGTGGCGCTTCAATGTGTGCATTCAGTCCATAGTTGAATGGTTGACTGGAATTCATGGTGTCACATGCGGAACTAATACATTGGTGCAATGAGTGAATTATGAATTTTTTTAAATTAAAAATAAAAAAGCATTTTGATTGCATTGTTAATGTTTCATTTAATTAATAAAAAATATTTAAAGTTTATTGTTATTGCTTGCAAATTACGTATAATTTGCTTCGGCGCCTAATTGTATAACACAAACACATCAACCAAGTGTTCACCTCAATGTTGCCAGCTGAACTGAATGAATGTTGTGTTGACGATGTCTTGCACGAGCGCCAGTTTCCATTTTCATTTGTTTCCTGTGGAATCTATGTGATTTGCTTTTATTTTCTGTTTCATTTCAATCCATTTCAATTTATTCTATTTCATTTTACTTCATTCCACTATTCCCTGGCCATGTTTCGATTTCATTCGGCGCTGTTGTAAGTTTATAAACAAACTGTTTTGTTGTAATGCAATGCGATTGCAATTGCATTCGCATGTGGTGGATTGTAAATTTGAAGTACTTCCACATTGACTGCTTTCAGCTGTTTGGAGTGCATGCACTCGCAGCCACAATGTTGATAAACATTTTGGATATGTTGCTAAGCAGAAGTGGTCTTTTTACTCCGCTTTTTACAAATAGATAAAAAATCAATTTTATTTAAATTCTTTAGCTTTTCCTTTTTCATTTGATATACATATCGCCATATGCTGACGAGGTTAAATATTTTTTATATATTTTTATTTTTTATGCCCTTCAAAATTTTGAAGTCCTTTTAAAAGGACAAAGGATGTGGAAATGAAAAACTGAGTACGCAGTATTACTATATTTGGTATTTAGTTTCACGCCCATATGGATTTTTTCCGGAGTGAAATTTTTTTTTATTTTTGTCGCACGGTGTTATGTGACAACTGCCCTAAAAAATGAACAAAATGTCATCCAGATTAATGTAGCACTTATACAATCCACACTAAATGTTATAGTTAAGGTGACCAGACGTCCCGATTTTGTCGATACAGTGCCGTTTTTTAACAAGCTGTCCCGCCATGTTTTCATGAAAAAGCGGAACGTTAAGCTGGTTGCTCAGTGTGGTCAACTTCGTCGAATCTCAGGTTAGGTTAGGTTATGGTGGCTGCCTCTGTAAGAGATACACTTGGAGGCCTAAGAGATCCATTATTATACCACATATTTCACCCGTTTTTTGAAATGTTTGAAATGCAACACTGTTTTTTCCAACATCTATTACAACACACATTTCAAGTGGATGGAGGTCGTCGAATCTTTCTGCCGGAAGAATTTGATGGATGTTGGACAAGTAATCGGCATGAAAACATTACGCAAAATAAATACTTACAACTTAATTCTTTAGTATTTTTATATGAATTTTCAGATACTATAAAGAAATCAATTACGAAATCGACGTAAATCAAAAGTAACTGAAACTAATCTATATAGATATAATTTTTTGACCTGACTGACTGATTGACTAACTGATTCACCATCGCACAGCCCAAACCACTAAAGCTACAAATATTAAATTTAAACTGTAGGTACATACATCTTGCAAAATGAACCTCCGCCAAGACGGGATTATTAGAAATTCGGGGTCCAAAAAAGTAAAACATGGGTTAAGGTGTTGTATGAAACAACTTGATATAATAGGCCTATTGATTGATATTGATTGGTGAAAATACTCCAAATCAAAACTAATTCGACACGTATTTTTCAAGATTACGATAATCAAACTTTAACAGGGTCAACACTGGGTTAAGTTTCGTATACGGGAAAACTACGAAACAACATGAACCGATGACTTCAAAGATGGTGAAAACAATTAAAATTTAAAATCATTAGACACGTGTTTTTTATATTTTGAAAATTCAAAATTTAACGAGATGAACCAAGGGTTAAGAGCTTGTATGAAGGAACATGATTTTTTGGGCCTTTTGACTTCAAACATGGTGAAAGTACTTCAAATGAGAAATAATTCCATAAGTATTTTTTCATAAAAATCTGACGGGATCAACAAAGGGTTAAGAAGAACTTGATTTATTAGCTCCATTGTCTTTAAACTTGCGTGCACAGCCGTGGGGCCCTGCTAGTACTAAGATATAGTCCTTAAGGACTAAAAAATATAGTCCTTTTTTGCTTAATTTACTGTGTATTTGCATAGTTTGTGTTTTGCTGGGTTTTCTGTGCCGCTTTTAGTCTCAGAATATCTGGTCACCGAAAGTAAAGTATATGATCTTTCTATGAAGTGATGGTACCAACAGTCTACTACAACACGACCAGTTGTTTGTTTATTCTTGACAGGAATTTGATCTCAAATTTTACTCAAGTATGTCCAGACACATTCAAGTTGCTTACTCAGCTTGAAGCTCTTGTTGCCAGATTATAGTAGCGTCGTCCAGGCTGAGGACACAGCAATCTGCGCAGCTTTAAAATGTTATAATCGCACAGCCAGTTCGCTTTAGGGCTCTGGATGCAGTTTTAATAACATTGAAGAGTGTTCTGAAATGTACTGCAATGCCGGGTGGCAATAGAAAGGCTTTCCGCAAACTGTAGATCTATTGGGTACCCGCTCACAAGGGCATTGAGAGAAATGAGGCAGCAGATGTCGCCAAAAAAGGCGTTCACCTGTCAGATGCGCAAATCAAAAAATTTCTGATGCCTCTGCGGGGAATTAATAGGCATTTGAAAGACAACCTAATGAGTAAGACGATAGCGAGGTGGAACAGTTTAAGTATCGGCACAACCACTAAAATATTTCAATAAAACACTTACGAGATTAGTTCTCTCGCTCCCAAGGAAAAACTGCAGAATCTTCGTAGGAATACTAATGCGAAAATTCTTATGAGCGAAGATGGGCATTATTGGGTCAGATAAATGCAGGAAATGCAAAGAAAATGGTGCCAAGGAAACCCTAGAGCACATTCTTTGTTCATATCTGATTTTCTCAAGACTATGCCTTACTAACTTAGGGTATCTGTCAGGGGCGTAGCCAAGGGGGGGGGGGGGGTTTGGGTGTCAGAACCCCCCCCCATGGCCTATAATTTGTCAACATTTTCAATCACTATGCATCGTATGTACGGTCGCACATTAGCAAAAAGGTCTTTTCATCTTTAAACATTTAAAAGAATAATAGCAAAACATTTTTTGGGCGAAACTAACTAGTTTTTTTAATAGTCACGTTTATGCTCAATACAGCGATTTGCATGTTCTAAAAACATGTCTAAAGAGTAGTTTAGTTCGTCGACCGGATTGTCCTTCAAGATGTCGGTACAAGCCTTTTGAATGGTTTCTACGTTCTCAAAAAGGTTTCTTTCATCGGCAAATGCATTTTTTGAAAACGTGAAAGTCGCACGGTGCCGCATCAGGTGAAAACGAGGAGTGGTTTATGGTTAAAATTCGACTTTTAGTAAACAAAAAAGTCAAAACAAGTGTCGATCGATGAGATGGCATCCTTCGATAGCCAACTCTTCAGTTAAAGTGCTATTGATAAATTTATGCTATTGAGATGCTTAACCTTCGCCTTACCAAAGATATTTGTGTACGTCATTTACCAATGTCGTCACCCGGATGACCCCAGGCACTTTGAGTATTTTGAGTAAAACTCACAATAAAGGTATTAGGTTAGGTTAGGTTAAAATGGCTGGATAGCAGATATCCCTCACTTAGGCCAAGATACTGGCCCATTGTGATGCCATATACAGCTTAAGCTAACTGTTCCTGGTCAACCCATCTGCACGATGTTACAAACCTAAGAAGGGTTTTGACATCTATGCAGGATGTTTCTGTTAGGTTTGAGAGAAACGGTTGTCTTAGGATGCGTAGCCTACTTCTGCAAAGTGCTGGGCAGTGACAGAGGAGATGCTGTACGCTTCCTTCTTCTTCAGCACAGTCGCAGCTTCTACAGAAGTCTCTTGCATTGACACCTAGTCTGATGGCGTGTGCTCCAATCAACCAGTGTCATGTGAGGGTTCTTGTTAAAATGGATATCTCCGTCCTTTTGAGGTCCAGGATACTCGCAGTCCGCTTCCTGTCGTATGTCGGCCATGTGAGCCTGACAATAAAGGTATAATAATATATAAATTTTTTTCATACCTCAGTATTTAGTATCTTCCTCTGCGATTGTTCGTTTTTCGAAAAAAAGGCCTAACTTTCATGATTTATTTTGCAACTATGAAAAACATTAGAAAATTTGATGTACGCAGAAAACATTTATTGTGAGTTTTATTCAAAATGGCAGCAAAAGCGCCTGGGATCAAGTTTAAACATGAACAAAATTTCTAAAAATAATATTTGTTCATGTTATTGAAAATTACATTCAAATTAGTGCAGTTATTCGAAACAGGGACCGAAAATAACTGTTATTTTACAATTTTCATACCAATTTTTGGTATTGGTATTACCAAAATTTGGTCTGCTCTGGACAGCACATTTTGAGATTTAAGACTTGTGCGACGAAAAAAATTGTATCAATAGTTTTTTAGTCGGTCAAACGGCCTTTGGAAAAATTCAAATTGCCTGATAGATTTGACCAAAAAAATAAAAGTCACAAAATAACTGTTATTTTTGACCAATAAAATAAAAGTAAAAAATAACAGTAATTTTTGCCTGAAATGATAAAGAGGCACAAAATAACTTTTATTTTTGTCGGGAAAAATAAAAGTTAAAAGATAACAGTTAAAATCTGAAATTTTTGATAAAAACGATAACCGGTACGGTCCTTGATTCGAAATCATAGCTAAATGCTCTGGCAGATATTAAACATAAGTAAAGTAAAGGATTAAAAATCCAAATTGGATTAAATTGGTTAATATTGGGTCTTTGTTCGATGCTTATTTTTGTACGATGACACAAACAAACTTTCATTTCGCTTCCAGTGCACCAAATTTCATGAAATTTTTTTTTTGTTACTAAAACTCGGGAACAAATTTAATTTTCAAGGCATTAGGCCACATAAGCCACCACAAAATGCCCTATTTGAAAAGTGCAGTTTACTTTAAAAAACACGTAATACTAAACTGGCAAAAAAAAATGTTAAAACCCCCCCCATGACCAAGTTCTGGCTACGCCCCTGGTATCTGTTCATTTCTGGGTTAGAAGAGGTACCCAAGCATGACACTAAGTTGCTGTTGAGCTTCGCTAGGAATACTCATATTCTCATTGATACCGATAGGGAGCTAACACTATGCATGGCTGATTTGACCATCTAGCTTGCCTAATCTAACCGTAAACTGTTCTTAGCTGTTACAAGTGTCTCAATGAGACTTTCAAAGAGCTTCATACTATGCTATTTAGGTCATAGGGATGTTCCAGGGAACTGTAGAACAGTTACGTCAAGACATAGCAACGCCTCTTTGAACGTGTAAGTTTTTTACCCATACAAGCTCCAGAAGAAAGAATCCTAGCGACCGTAGAAGTGTAATTGATTTTTTGATTGATATTTGTTCAAGTACCTAAATATTTGACAAATAGAACATTTATTATAACGAAACATTAATTATGGTTTTTGTTTGTTCATTGCAATCATTGTCCTCAAAATAATCTCTTTGTCCGTAAAGGACTTTATTCAACTAATAAACAATCACAATTTTTAAGACCCAAAATTGATAACATTGAAATCAACGCCCGCTCGTGAGACCGCAACATATCGCAGCATTGAAATTATTGCAATTGCATTTAAAGTTTATTGCCGCCGGTTGCATAAGTGCAATTTGGCGATATTGCCATATAATCCACAACATTTGCTGACTGCATTAATTGGTGATAGCAGATAAAGTTGAGCTGCTACAAAGCTTAAGCCGAGGTCAATAAAACTACAGCATGCACACAATCCCACACACACACACACACATAGTTCTGCTGCATGCCCATGCACAGATAAATGTACATACATACTACATAACGATGTACATATTTACTACAAACATGATTAAGCAGCCATTATGGCTACTTCCCGGTCTGGTTGCGCACAATGACCGCCAACTAAGCCGCTGCGATAAAGGGATTAATGCAAAATTAATACTAATAAATGCACACACACACACACACATACATGCATAACAATTCCGACTTTTGCGCATCGCATCAGCCCACACACAGGCCCAAACGTTGCAGGCGGCAATCTGGCAACACTGTCGAATATTTCATCGCTGCTCGATGCATTATTCGCGACCGCAACGCGCTCGATAAAAGCCTTCGAAATGAAACAAATAAAGCAGCAAACGAAAAATTATCTCCAAACAATTTCGTGCAGCCAAGTCCGGCGGCTGGCATTACGCATGCGCGACCGCAGACTCCGGGCCGGTTAATTGGAACAGACGGAAGTGCCTCGGCGCGTTCGCGGCTTGTGTACGAACTCGGCTGCGGTTGTCGTTGATTAGCTTAACTAGAGGACGTTGCCGCTTGTTGCCGCTACTGTGGCGAGATTGTTTATCGTCGGCGTATGAAATTTATCGACTTTTCGGCGCGCTGGCCGCTGCCTCCGAACCGTTTTGTGGTTTTTCGCGTAATGTTTGTTATTAACTTGGACTCGGCTGTTATTGCAGCTATTGTTGTTAATGTCGCAGTTGTTGTTAGTGCTGCTGTAGCCGCTGCTGGTTTGATGCGCCTAAATTGTTTACTTTTCCAATAAAGTTAATTAGTGGCAGTAGTTATGTTTTTGTTTTTTGTGGCCATGTGTGATGCGCAACTTGAACGATAAGTTAATACAAATTATATTTTTTTATTACTTTATTTGTCTTAAACTTGTAGTGTGCAACAGTTATAAAAACGTTGGCTTTTTTTTTAATTCGAATATGAAAAATACATTTGTTGTTGTTGCTGTTGTCGATTGAGTTGATTGAACTGAAATTAGATTTAATGATTCTCAAACCTGATTAGAATTGATTTGTAATTGACTTGGGTTGGAGTTAATTTGGACTTGACTTGGATTTAAGTTGAACTTGACTTGACTTGGAATTGATTTGGACTTGACTCGGACTTGGACTTGACTTGGACTTAACTTGGACTTGACATAGACTTGACTTGAGCTTGACTTGGATTTGCCTTGGACTTGGCTTGGACTTAAGTTGGACTTGACTGTGACTTGAACTTGACTCTGACTTGAACTTGACTTAGACTTGACTTGGACTTGCCTTGGACTTAAGTTGCACTTGACTCTGCCTTGAACTTGACTTAGACTTGACTTGGACTTGCCTTTGACTTCACTTGGACTTGCTTTGGACTTAAGTTGGCCTTGACTCTGACTTGAACTTGAATTAGACTTGCCTTGGACTTGGCTTGGACTTGACTTCGACTTGACTTGAAATAGATTTGACTTGGACTTGCTTTGCACTTAAGTTGGACTTGAATTGACATAGATTTTACTAGGACTTGCCTTGGACTTGACTTAGACTTACTTTGGACTTAAGTTGGACTTGACTCTGACTTGAACTTGAGTTAGACTTGCCTTGGACTTGGCTTGGACTTGAGTTGAACTTGACTTAAACTTAAGTTAGACTTGACTCGGACTTGAACTTGACTTATATTTGACTTGGACTTGCCTTGGACTTGACTTGGACGTGAACTTAAACTTGAACTTGACATAGACTTGACTTGAGCTTGACCTGGATTTGCCTTGGACTTGGCTTGGACTTGACTTGACATAGATTTGACTTGGACTTGCCTTTGACTTGATTTAGACTTGCTTTGGACTTAAGTTGGACTTGACTCGGACTTGAACTTGACTTAGACTTGCCTTGGACTTGCCTTGGACTTGACTTGGACGTGAACTTAAACTTGAACTTGACATAGACTTGACTTGAGCTTGACCTGGATTGCCTTGGACTTGGTTTGGACTTGACTTGACATAGATTTGACTTGGACTTGCCTTGGACTTGACTTAGACTTGCTTTGGACTTAAGTTGGACTTGGCTCTGACTTGAACTTGACTTAGACTTGCCTTGGACTTGCCTTGGACTTGAGTTGGACGTGAACTTAAACTTGAACTTGACATAGACTTGACTTGAGCTTGACCTGGATTGCCTTGGACTTAATTTGGACTTGACTTGACATAGATTTGACTTGGACTTGCCTTGGACTTGACTTGGACTTGCTTTGGACTTAAGTTGGACTTGACTCTAACTTGAAATTGACTTAGACTTGCCTTGGACTTGGCTTGGACTTGAGTTGGACTTGACTTAGACTTAAGTTAGACTTGACTCGGACTTGAACTTGACTTGTATTTGACTTGGACTTGCCTTGGACTTGACTTGGACGTGAACTTAATCTTAAACTTGACATAGACTTGACTTGAGCTTGACCTGGATTGCCTTGGACTTAATTTGGACTTGACTTGACATAGATTTGACTTGGACTTGCCTTGGACTTGACTTAGACTTGCTTTGGACTTAAGTTGGACTTGGCTCTGACTTGAACTTGACTTAGACTTGCCTTGGACTTGCCTTGGACTTGAGTTGGACGTGAACTTAAACTTGAACTTGACATAGACTTGACTTGAGCTTGACCTGGATTGCCTTGGACTTAATTTGGACTTGACTTGACATAGATTTGACTTGGACTTGCCTTGGACTTGACTTGGACTTGCTTTGGACTTAAGTTGGACTTGACTCTGACTTGAACTTGACTTAGACTTGCCTTGGACTTGGCTTGGACTTGAGTTGGACTTGACTTAGACTTAAGTTAGACTTGACTCGGACTTGAACTTGACTTGTATTTGACTTGGACTTGCCTTGGACTTGACTTGGACGTGAACTTAATCTTAAACTTGGCATAGACTTGACTTGAGCTAGACCTGGATTTGCCTTGGACTTGGCTTGGACTTGTTTTGGACTTAAGTTGGACTTGACTCTGACTTGAACTTGACTTAGAATTGAACTTGACATAGACTTGACTTGAGCTTGACTTGGGCTTGCCTTGGACTTGGCTTGGACTTGACTTGGACTTGACTAGACTTGCCTTGGACTTAAGTTGGACTTGACTCGCACTTGAACTTAACTTAGACTTGACTTGAACTTGACTCGGACTTGATTCGGACTTGACTTGGACTTCACTTGGACTTGACCTGTATTTGCCTTGGACTTGACTTGGAATAGAGTTTGACTGAATTTCGACGTGACTTGGATTTACGTTGAGCTTGACTTGACTTGGAGTTGAATTGGATTTAATTTAAAGTTGATTTGACTTGGAGTTGACTTGGATTTGATTTGACTTGGACTTGATTTGAACTTGGTTTGGACTTGAGTTTGACTTGACTTGAAGTCTGGATTTGATTTGGACTTAACTTTAACTTGACTTGGACTTGAGTTGCACGCGGCATGGGCGTGACTTGGAGTTTACTTAGTTTAAATAAGTGAGCCATGGTTGTGTTCCGGACTAACAAAAATAAAAATTATAATAATTTAATTTCCAACAATTTTGTTTTTATTATCAACCTTTTCCGAACTCTTGTTTTATTCACACACAAATTTATATACATATAGAAATATTATCCACCACCGTCACACTATACGCCATTTTATTGTCATCGTCGCTGTCCGTAGCCACAGTGCAAATTAATTGGAAAATTGAAATAATTGATTTCAATTTTGGTAAAACACTCAGCGCCGCCCGCAACTGCAGTTAAATTAGCAAAATTGATTGCATTTTTGCGTCAACTCAAACAAACACAAAGCGAACAGAGCTGAAGACACTTAAAAGCCAAATTCCACTCATTCGGCTCAATTGTTGCATGGAACATTTGGCGCTGACCAAAGCAACAAAACGCTTGATTTGCCTTCATCAACAGCAACCATACAAACCATAACAACAACAACAGCAAACTGGTCAACTGTGGCTTATTGAAGGCAGTGCGTGGCTGAGCAGAGACGAGCTGAGCGTTGAGTGGAGTGGAGTAAAGTGAAGTTGAGTCGAGTGCCGTTGAGTTGCAATTGGGGGATGGATGGAGTGGCTTGTGGTCAAGTGTGCGATTAAAGTTGAAAAAGCGTTAAAAGTAGAAAAGTGTGGCACCGTTTTCATTGTGTTTATTGCCACTGGTCGCTGCCATGCCTTGGCTTCTTATGATTCTTGGCCGTTCTTCATTGCATAACGGCGGCCAGTCATTAAAAGTTTACAGCCCTTTGATTGCTTACCAATGCGACCAATGAGAAAACTTTGACTGCAATTTTCTTGGTGAAAATTTCTACTTATTACTTGGTACAGCTGAGCTCGCGAAGCCGCGTGGCAAAGCGCTGTGTATCGAATTTATTGAAAAAATGGAAATACTACTTAATGGATTTTAATTATGCATGAACGGAGCAATGGCAATGGCGGAAATGTGCGCGCCAAGTGCAGCCTGACTGAAGGTGCAACAGCGCACCAGAGTCGGCACCGTGGAGTGGCGCAGCTCCGGAGCGACGCGTATTTATTCTAATAAAAGACAGCCTTGAGCAATGCGTTCAAGTTAATGGGCGGCAAAAGCCAAAATACAGAAATAGAAAGATGAAAAAGTGCAAAACAAATACTGTCAAGAATTGCTGGCATATTCGAACAGCTACGAGTACAACGCAGGCGGCAAGCATGAAATTAAGCGACAGCAACAACTGCAGATTTAAATGTCTGCAAACTTTTCGCAAAGTGACTTTCGCTGTAATGGCCAAATTGCAGGCAGCCAGCTAAAGTTTAGCAAATTTCAAATGAAATGTGTCCATAATGTGTGGCAAAGATTCGAAATATTCCATAACCATATTGCACTGGTCAACAAACAAAAATGTTCTTCAAAATATTTTTTTTTCAATTACTAATAAGGAAATTTCTGCTTTTTATAACTTTCACTCAGTTTTTTTAATATGGTTGGATATATAAATTAGGTTAGATTCTATTAAGTTAGGTTAGACAGGCGACCTTACGATTGCTAAAGGTAAAGTTAGGTTAGGTTTGACAGGTGGCTTACCGATTACTACTGATTAAGTTGGGTAATTAGACCAGGTTTTGTACCTTTCACTAAGGTCTATAAATATGGTTGGCGATATAGGTTAGGTTGAAGAACTGCCTTACCGACTGCAATAGGTAAGGTTAGGTTTGACAGGTGGCTAACTGATTGCTGATTAGGTTAGGTTATTAGATCAGGTTTTGTACTTTTCACTAAGATCTATAAATATGGTTGCCTATATAGGTTAGGTGAGGTAGGAAGAACCGCCTTACCGACTGCAATAGGTAAGGTTCGGTTTGACAGGTGGCTAACTGATTGCTGATTAGGTTAGGTTATTAGATCAGGTTTTGTACTTTTCACTAAGATCTATAAATATGGTTGCCTATATAGGTTAGGTTGAAGAACCGCCTTACCGACTGCAATAGGTAAGGTTAGGTTTGACAAGCGGCTTACCGATTGCTACTGATTAGGTTAGGTTATTAGACCAGGTTTTGTACCTTTCACTAAGGTCTATAAATATGCTTTGTTAAATAATAAGTTAGATTAGGTAAGGTTGAAGAACCGCCTTACCGACTGCAATAGGTAAGGTTAGGTTTGACAGGTGGCTTATCGATTGCTACTGATTAGGTTAGGTTATTAGATCAGGTTTTGTACTTTTCACTAAGATCTATAAATATGTTTGCCTATATAGGTTAGGTTGAAGAACCGCCTTACCGACTGCAATAGGTAAGGTTAGATTTGACAGATGGCTTACCGATTGCTACTTATTAGGTTAGGTTATTATATCAGTTTTGTAATTTTCCCTAAGATCTTTAAATATGGTTGGCTATATAGGTTAGGTTAGATTAGGTTAGGTCAGACAACCGGCTAAGTCACTGCTATAGGTTAGGTTAGATTACGTTGACTTACCGATTGTTTGACTAGTACACTCGGAAGCCTCTCAAGCCCATTGTGATGGCCGAAAATAGATCAGCAAGACCTTCTTATCCAATGTTCGTTAGAGATTAAAAACAACCTGAGATTTGGTATAATCCGGCTAGATCCCCCTCTGTTGTTTTGGCTATATAAATAATGTCGGTTTTCTAATGTAAAAAAAAACTCTTAAGTTCAAAACCAAGACACCAAATATGTGTTCACCAGTGTGATTAGTCGCAGGCTGGCGCACACATTAGTTCTCCATCTGTGGCCATTACAGCCGGCAGTGTTTAATGTAATTTTCCAATTTTCTTAAACTTTTTTTTATTTAAAATACTGTCATTGTCCTGCGGCTATTTGGTAGCAAGTTTTCTTTTACATTTTGCCACAATTTTACTTAAATTGCTACAACATTTTCATTATTTCAATTTTTTTTTCTTACTTCAAAGCCTGCAGCAGAGACTGTATTGGTTAGAGTCGGAATTTGTAGCCAATAAAATGTCGCAGACACTAAGAAATATTCAATGGACGGTCGATTGGACAGAAATTTGCACAATGCATGCGACACTGACACTTGGGTCATTGGTCATTGGTGATTTGCTTTGATGATGATTTCTTGTTACAGAAATAAAATGCCACAACATTTGCATAAAAACATTGGAATGTACGTAGGACAGACGACACAAAAGCTACAAGTCTATGTCAACAAGAGTTGACAAGAGTATGCTGACCAAATAGCTTCAGAAACGATGAGCTCTAAAATCTAACGAGTGAGAGATCCTTATTTAAGGAGATAAAGAGAGGAAAATTACAATCGAAAGGTCAATGGAACTCGTTCCAGCATTACAAGGAAGCAGAAGATGGGGATGACCAAAAGACACTTGGAAGAAGTCGATTCTAGGCAAACTAGTCGCTGTCAACATTGCATGGAAGCGCAAAAACAGCAGATCAAAATCGAGTCGGATGGGAAACCTTGTCGAGGCCTCATGCTCCCAAGTAGAATGAATGAGGAGAAAAAAACTGAACCTAAGTATTAAAATTTATTAATTGTTATAAGGATGCGAACTTTAGGATTAAAGTTCTCCCTCGAGTCTTTTTCCCTAATTGGATATAAATCACATCAATCATTTTGCATTCAGACATCTCAATTTATTTTTCTTTTAGAAAAGTACTGACTACAGGTAATTAAGTTAGCAAATACATCAAAATCAGTTCCCAGTCTGGTCAAAATCTCTTCCCCTTTTCTTTTCAAGAGCCCTAAAAGAGAAGGAGTTCTTAGTTTAAGTTATTTTTAAAATGGTTGATGACAAATGAACGTCAAAGCTTAGGCAAACATAACACTTCGTTCAATAATGTGGGTGACTAACTAATTAAAACACATTTTTTTGCCAAAATTCGTTTTTATTCATCAACATAGTTGCCATCGAGGGCGATACACCGATTATAGCGATCTTCCAACTTTTCAGTACCATTTTTTTTTTTGCTCCGAAGCATCGACACGTTCTGGTTTTGGTCGATTGTGAGCTCGCGCGGCACCCACTTTGCACATATTTATGTAGCTTTCGCATACCCAAATATTCATGAACGATATGTCCAACACGTTCCTTTGATATCTTTAGAGTGTCAGCTATACAAATCAACCTCAATTTACGATCTTCCAAAATCATTTTGTGGATTTTTTTGATGTTTTCGTCCGTAACAGCCTCTTTTGGACGTCCACTGCGTTCATCGTCTTCGGTGCTCATATGGCCTGTACGGAATTTAGCAAACCACTTACGAATGGTTCTTTTTGATTTAGCAGAGTCCGAATAATGTTTTTCAAGCCATTCCTGGCATTGAACAGTATTTTTTTTCATTAAAAAACAATGATAAATCAGCACACGGAATTGCTTTGAATTCATTTTTTTTGAAAACTCAAAAGTAGTGTCACTTAAAGCACTGTAACTTGTAAAGTAATGGTCGGATTGACATATAATTTTGACAGTAAGCCTAAAAAGGTTCACAAGTTCGAAAAAAAATATTGCTTTAGTATTAGTGCCGCCATCTATGTGTCAGTCACCCACATTATTGAACGAAGTGTTATATTTGATTCAATAGTCGGAAGTGGAGGTCATCCAAAAAGATATAGATCTCGTTTTCGCTGGAGGAATCAAATAGAGAGAGAATACAGGAAAGGGAAGTAACATCTCTTGATTTAAATTACTGGGGAAGGCTTCACAATAGATCTTGTAGGTTACTGTATACTATCCCCAACAATAATAAAAAATAATGCTGGAGAAGGTGCATTGGCTGAGGTTTTGCTGTAATCCATTACTGGTTAACATTACATCTATGATCAGTTCAGTAAGAAATGAGTAATGAGTTCTGAGAAGTTTAAGATAACACAGCCCTAAACGTTTGTTTGATTGGCGTAAGTTTAGGTTCTCTAAATTAGTAGGTGTGCTAAGGTAAGTTTCATAAATTTTAAGTTGTTTGGAATTATCGGTATTTCCTACTTGTAAGAGGGTTTCATTTCAATCAAAAGTGAAAGCGAGAGAAAGAGTTTTAAGCAGAATTTGAGCGAGAAAAATGGTTGATTCCGCAAAATGAAGAACTTTAATAGGGGCTACAGAAGGTTACGGATCTAAAAGCTTAGAAAGTAGTGAGGAGGCTTTTGCTTCGTAGAATGAAATTTTTCTTGAAACACACATTTAACCAACCAACAACTAAAAATTTGTCTATCCTTCTGTGTGACGAAACACTTTTACTGGTTTAAATTGAAATTCGGCCCACTACTAATAACACTGCTAGAAAAATCACAAAATTTAAAAACACGCGAACAAATCTATTTACTCGCAAATCTAGGGACCAACTATAGGAAAACTGTAAACTGGAATTTTTTTTTAAAGGACTTTGACATTTTAAGTACATGAATATTTAAAAAAATTATTTTAAAAATTGAACGCAATGCAAAATATTTGTTTAATTATTAAATTAGGGAAAACTGGGGTACATTTGACACCTTTTTTTAACCTATATTTCTCGAAACGTGATTGGTTAATTTTAAAAATCAATGCTGCTTTCTCGAAAATGATTATTAAACTTTGGATATTTACAGTTATTTTGTTATACATTTTGCTCGTTATAATTTCATATTTTTTGAAAAAAGTCATTTTGTCAAATGTACCCCAGTCAAGGGGCACATTTGACTTTGGGCGGGGAACATTTGACATCTATATTTGTGAAAGAAAATAAAATCGCTTCTAATTTAAAATAAGCAAAATTTCGTTATATTTTTTAATATTTCATTTTACGCGAAGGAAAAAATAAATAATAGATACTTCGTTTATAACAAAAATTTAACAAAAAAATAATAATAATTTGGATAAAAATAAACTTATTTTACAAAATATTTGGATAAGTTAATCTTCGTTTATTTTCTTATTTCAATTTCAATAATTACAGCCACATCTCCTATTTCTGGTCAATGTCAAATGTACCCCATATGCTTAATTTTACTTGATTTAATTTTCTTACCTAAAATACTTTAATTACCTTTAATTAGCAACATTTTTCGAAATAATAGAAAATAATGTAAGTAAAGTTTACCACTTTGAGATATTTACTAAACTCACTTCACAAATTCCTTACGTATCACTGTCACAAAATAACAGAAACTCCCGTAAAAAAAGAAAAGCACGTGCTGCTTCGCCAAAATTTGCGCACAAACTGTCAAACTTCATGACGCTTAATGAAATCACGTATTTTATTGTTCCCAATAGAGACATTTCATTACTTGCACCGATTTGATTTCAAAACGGCCATAGGCAAATGTGCCCCAAAGTCAAATGTACCCCAGTTTCCCCTACATTTTTTTAAAATAAGTTTTTGATGTGCAAGGACAATTAGGTAATGAAAATTTCTTTTAAAAATTTAATTCCTAAATATCCTTGAAAATTTCTAATAGTTTGTTTTGAAAAATATATATCTTAAAGACGAATAAGGATAAAAAATTGCAATAGTTCTCTCTATAAAACAAAGAAATGATTACACCAAACGACAAACAAAAAATATTTAATTAACGAATAAATAAATCCGAAAATAATAAAGTTAGAAATTAAATTAATAATTAAATAATAATAATATTAATTAATAATAAACAATAGTAATAATTAAAATAAAGTTAAAATAAAATTCGAGAATGTGATGGTGTACATATTGGTCCTTAAGCAGTATTTAAAAAAAAGCTATTGCAAATTTTCAAAGGTATATACTTAAAAGGACATTTTCAATACCGGTTTGTCCCTGTGCACCAAAAAAAATATTTTTTGTTTTTTCTAAGGAATTTTTTCTTTTATTATATTCTAAATATCAACAAATAATTTAAATAATTTTTTTTAATATTCATGTCCTTGAAATTTGAAAGTTCTATTATTATATCGTATTTACACGGTGGACGGAAAGATTCTGCATACAAAAAAAACACCGTTAAGGAACATTTGTATTGCTTTTCAAAATTTTTTTTATTTAAACCACGAAATCATATCCAAGCAAAATTCAATTGATTATTAATTTTGTGTATGTGTGCCATTTTTTTCGTAGCACTTTAGGACTCGCTTTCGAAAACTTTCGCACAATACCGACGTTTCGGCCAATGATATGGCTCTTGTTTTACTCTCTCAATAAGTTGAAGTCTATTGGCAGGTTTTGGACTCCGAAATACTGAATCTTGAATCCTGTACTAGATATGTTCAATAGGATTAAGGTCTGGGGAATTTCCCGGCCAGTCTTCCCATATTAGTTTAAATAGACTTTTAGCATCACTTATTGACTGTTTCGCCGTATGACATCGCACCGTCCTGCATTAAAATCGCTGTAGATCCACGAGGGAACTGCTTAGGAGTTTCTAACCATCCAAACCAAACCATTGGGGATTTCCCCATTTCGTTTTCAAATAAAACAAGCATACAGAATTTTAAGTATATTACAATTAAAACGATGTATTCTGCATACTTTCCATCCACCGTGTATACATTATTATTATTATATTATAATTATATTGTTTTGCAAGTAAATAGATTTTTTACTTGTCTTAAATTGGCTTTAAATAAAATTTTAAAAATTTAAAAACTAATTTTTTTCATTTATTATTCACACAAAACATTTCAAAACAACATTTGTTTATTTGTTTGAAATTTCAGCTTCGACTTATGCTTATAGAAAGTTCAGTACTTATTATAGTTCTAGAGCTCTCCTGGACTTTTTTCGAACTAGAGAATTACATAGATGTCAAAAAATTTATTTTATTTATTTATTTATTTATTTATTACAATCTGAATGAGACCATAAACTGAACAAACGCCAAAAAAATATTTAACTGACTATTAAAATGCCGATAGCATTTTCACACAGCATTAAGAGCGCGATTCCATATGGGATTCCAATAAAATTATATCACATTAGAAAGATGGCTTCCCGTTTCAGTATTTGACACAAAAATCCTCTTCATCGATTCGATGTCATAGCTAAAATATTTTAAACACGTTCAGCCAAAGCCAGACACACCGTCTGCTGCGGCAATTACGCAACACCAGCCGGCCAAAACGCACCCATATCACTTACGAGTACAGCAGAGTGAAGCCATGTCAAGTGGGACCCCCAAAAATTCACGAAATCACCGATTTTTGAAATAACTGTCTTAATTTGTAGCGGGTATGATGCTGACGACTTGGCATTATTATTTCGTTAAAATTCAATTTATTGTTAATGTTATAAACAATCAAACTTTTTAGCCAAAAAAAATTTCTTAATTTTTTTCTCAAAAACTATATTTTTTTTTTAAAAGATGACCACGCGAATTTATAATTAACTGTTGAGGCTATCTATTACAATTTTTTTTCACGCCCAATTAGTTTAAAAAATAACTTTTGCATTAATTTTTTATAAACAATTAAGTTTTCTATAGTCTTCTTCACGCTGCAAAAAAATAAAAAAAATGTCATCATATGCGGAAAACGTTCCCCTTTATTTCAGCGTTCACAGAAGTTTGTCGGTCTGCGCCGTTTTTCAAATATTAATTTTTTTATCTCCCGCGGCGTGCGCTCTCTAGGCGCAAATAAATATAATATAAATATAAAATAAAAAAAATATAAAAAATAATATAGGTATATATATCAAATGAAAGAGAAAATGCTCAAGAATTTAAATAAAATTAATTTTATATCTATTTGTAAAAAAAGGATATGAAAAAGGTCCTTTGAAAACTTTAATCCTTTATATCCTTCAAAATTTACATCGAATTTTCTTGAAAGGTAAGTATGTTAAAACCCCAAATCTCCTTGATCACGTGTCAAAATTTCATTATTCTCGTTTCATTGATTTTGTATCTTTTTATTATTTAAAATACTAAAAATTAGAATTTTTGTACTTTATTAGAATTGCAGCTTCCGCCTTTTTTTAATAACTTTCGAACTAATAAAGTTAGAGTAATGAAATTTTGACACGTGATCAAGGAGATTTGGGGTTTTAACATACTTACCTTTCAAGAAAATTCGATGTAAATTTTGAAGGATATAAAGGATTAAAGTTTTCAAAGGACCTTTTTCATATCCTTTTTTTACAAATAGATATAAAATTAATTTTATTTAAATTCTTGAGCATTTTCTCTTTCATTTGATGTATATACCTATATTATTTTTTATATTTTTTTTATTTTATATTTATATTATATTTATTTGCGCCTAGAGAGCGCACGCCGCGGGAGATAAAAAAATTAATATTTGAAAAACGGCGCAGACCGACAAACTTCTGTGAACGCTGAAATAAAGGGGAACGTTTTCCGCATATGATGACATTTTTTTTATTTTTTTGCAGCGTGAAGAAGACTATAGAAAACTTAATTGTTTATAAAAAATTAATGCAAAAGTTATTTTTTAAACTAATTGGGCGTGAAAAAAAATTGTAATAGATAGCCTCAACAGTTAATTATAAATTCGCGTGGTCATCTTTTAAAAAAAAAATATAGTTTTTGAGAAAAAAATTAAGAAATTTTTTTTGGCTAAAAAGTTTGATTGTTTATAACATTAACAATAAATTGAATTTTAACGAAATAATAATGCCAAGTCGTCAGCATCATACCCGCTACAAATTAAGACAGTTATTTCAAAAATCGGTGATTTCGTGAATTTTTGGGGGTCCCACTTGACATGGCTTCACTCAGCAGCGGTCGGCGTGTTTCGAGTGAAGCACGCGGCCATCGAGCACACACCTCGCACCACCAACTCAAACCAGGTGAGATGCGGTGCATGCACCATAAAAGCCGAAAGCAACCGAAATTTACGCCACGCACCCACGAATCCAGAATAATATTGCAATAAAAATAAAGCCACAACAACGTGGCCGCTCATGGCGGACTTAGAATGTGCCGAGAGGGGGTGAAGACAGGCAGCGACAACACTCAGCGTAGCGATGAGCGCTGTCAACTTAAGTAAATGCGTTTTTATGAGTACACGCGGTGGCAGTCACACTCACACACACACACACACTCAGTGTTGGCCACAATGTCGACGGCGCAGGATTTGCGGTCAACACGCCAAAGCCATCGAACCCCTCGGCCAAGTGCCGGCGCCGAGGTCAACAAATGACACGGGGCGCGTTGTGCCAACTTAATTGAGATATTCTGTTGTTGTTGTTGTTGTTGTTGTTGTTGCTATTAGTATAGCACAATATGCTAATACAGAAACAAATTTTAGAGAAATATAGGAAATTTACATTAGATTTTTTTGTGGTTTTTTTTTTGTTCGTTCACTGGTTGCTGCCGCAGTGCAGAAGTGGAACGAATTGGACGCAGGACGCTGAGCGCACTTTCCGCCGCACCGCTGCTGCTGCTGCTGCGGCGCGTCGAGGCCGATAGCGTCGCATTAATGCCGCAACAACGCGTCGCGCTGTTGTGTTTGTTCTGGCTGGGAAATTTGTTTGCGGTCGCTGGGTCGCGCATTGCTGCCGCTGCCAGAGCGCTAGTTGGACACTAGCCACGTCGACCCGACCCGGACCCAGTGCGTTGGCAACATTTTCAATTTCATGGTTAATTGTTTTTCAAGCGAGCATTTTTCAGCAGCCAGCAGCCAGCAACGAGGCAAACGTCGGCAAATGAAATAAAAACAGTGGCCGAAAAACAACAAGAAAATGTTGCGGCAAACGGCAGCCGAAGCACATTTTCCGCAGTCGAGCATGAGGTCAACGCTGGCTGGCATTTGCCGCCAGTGCTGGGCAATTTGTGCGGCGGCCACTTGTGCGATGTGCGCCGCGTGGCATCAAACGAAGTTTTAGATTATCTGCGCGCCAAGTGAAAAACGAATTAATTTGCTTATGCGGAAAATTTACTCAAAAACAACAAGAAAGTACAAAAATTGTGTGCGCCTTTAAAAATTTTTTTTTTTCAGTTTGACCAGCAGTTAGCGGTTTGCGGTCGCAACAGTGTTGCCACACTTTGCATTTGTTTAACCTTTGGTGTCATCTGACAGCCAGGCAGCCATTTAACGCAAAACAATTGCAAATGCAAAATAAACAAAGTTTATTTTCAAAAATAAACATGAATTGAAAAAATTCATATAATTTTTGTTTTCTTTGGTATTGCCACCTTGAAATATACACCGCACTTCCGGCCCAAATTCACGCAACAACAACTTCGGTGCTACGTGTGCTGTGTGGTTGAGTGTGTCGATGCGGCAACTTGTTGTGGGGTTGAAGTTCACGCAGTGTCGAAATTCAGCGCAAACAGTGCACCGAGCCGCACGTGATTTGCCTGCCTAAGCAGTCGAAAAGTCGAATGGGAAAATTTTTCAAATTTCTTGACGACAACGTGGCTACCATCAAACCTAACGACACGATAAGCCAGGTTAAGAATTACACCCAGTCACCGATACGCGTTGATTTAGGTGGGTGTGTATGTTTGCTAAAGGTGGGTGTGTGTGTGTGAGTGTCATGGAAAACCATATGTAATGCACTGTGAAAAATAATTGTGGAAAATTGCCTCAGAAATATTATAAAGGAAGCATCACACTTAAACCCCAAGACCCTATTTTTTTTTACTTTAATATTTCTACAAGTCATCTTGGGTACCAGAGAGTTGGGAGTAATTAAGATTTGGTTCCATAAAATTGAGGGAATCTCATAAGATTTTTAGATCCATTGAATCAAGTCAAGAACAATTTTTTATTATACAGGGTGGCGCAAAAGTCATAACCTTATCGACAGATGCTATCACTTTTGCAAATGTCAGCAAAAGTAATTTTTGTTTTGACATTCATACATTCATTCATTTAATGATTCATTCATTTATTCATTCATTCATATATTCATTCATTCATTCATTTATTTAGCTATTCAATTTTTCATTCATTTATTCAATCATTCATTCATTTCACATTTCACCTTATGGGCAGATGTTATAACTTTTGTAAATGTCGTCAAAAGTAAATTTTGCGTTGACTTGCATTCATTCATTCATTCACTTATTAATTAATTCATTCATTCATATATTCATTCATTCATTTATTCATTCATTTGTTCATTTATTCAAACCTTCATTCTTTCACTCATTCATTCATTATTTCACTCATTCATTCATTTGTTCATTCATTCATTTAGGCATTCATTCATTCATTTATTCACTCATTCATTCATTTCACCTTTCACCTTATCGGCAGATGCTATAACTTTTGCAACTGTCGGCAAAAGTAAATTTTGCTTCATTTATTTAGTCATTCATTTATTCATTATTTATTCATTGATTCATTCATTTATTTACTCATTCATTCATTTCACATTTCACTTTATCGGCAGATGCTATAACTTGCAAATGTCGGCAAAAGTAAATTTTGCGTTAACTTTCATTCATTCATTCACTTATTAATTAATTCATTCATTCATTCATTCATTTATTCTATCATTCATTTATTCATTCATTTGTTCATTTATTCAAATATTCATGCTTTCACTCATTCATCCATTTAATCATTCATTCATTGATTTAAGCATTAAATTATTCATTTATTCACTCATTCATTCATTTCACCTTTCACCTTATCGGCAGATGCTATAACTTTTGCAAATGTCGGCAAAAGCAAACTTTGCTATGACATTCATTCATTTATTTATTCATTCATTCGTTCATTCATTCATTCAGTCACTCATTCACTCATTAATTCAGTCATTTATCCATTCATTCTTTCACACATTCATTCATTTATTCATTCATTAATTCAATCATTCATCCATTTAATCATTCATTCATCCATTCATAATCAAATTAAATCCAAAGCACACTGGGTGACAACTTTTGAGCCACCCTGTATGATTTTGTTCCGTGGAACCTAAAAATTTTAACTTTTGTCTAACTGAGAATTACATATTCCGTCACCTGAAGCACTGGTTTCCTGGGTATTTGTAGTTTCAATGGTAGTTAGGGTTAACAAAGTTAGTATACAATAATCTAGAGGATTCCCAATCGAGTGTAAAGGGCAGAGAGTGCCAAGAAACGAAAGTCATACAAACGTAGAGTTCTCAGAAAACTAAAATGGAACCTGAAATATCGATATTGGGGCTTAATAGTTTGGTATACAATGATCTATGGGGCTTCCAAACGAGTCAAGGGGTTAAGATTGCCAAAGAACGGGTGACATACAGACGAAGAGCCCTCAGCAAATCAAAATGAAACTTGAAGTATCATTTTGAGGGTTTAATAGTTTGATATAAAATGATCTAGGGGGCTTTCAATCGAGTCGAAGGGTTAAGAGCGACAAGGAACGGAATACATGCAAAAGTGGAGTACTCAGTAAACTAAAATGAAAAAAAGGGTCTTCAGTACTATTTACAAATTTGGTCCAAATGATCCAGAGGGGTTTCAATCTAGTCGAAAGCGCTGAGAGCTGAGAGCGACAAGAAAGACATACAGACGAGGAGCCCTACGCAAACTAAAATTAAACTCGAAGTATCGTTAGGGTTTAATAGTTCTGTATACAATGATCTATGGGCTTTTAATCGAGTCGAAGGATTAAGAGCGCTAGAGAACAGAAGTCATAAAAAAAAGAGAGTTTTAACTAAACTAAAATGAAACAAACGGTTCGTCAGTACTATTTACAAATTTAGTACACAATGATCCAGAGAGGTTCCAATCCATTCGAAAGGGCTGAGAGCGACAAGAAAGACATACATACAAGGAGCAATCAGCAAACTAAAATGAAACTTGAGGTGTCATTGTTCGGGTTTAAAAACATGGGCTAGGATTTTAAAAAATCAAGGGGGTCCCAATCGAGTAGAAAGGGCTAAGATTGACAAAAAATTTAATACAGTAGACGCTCACAAGTTTGAACTTTTACAAATTCGAATCTTCTAGAAATTCAAACCTCTAATTTTACAGCATTGAATGCTCTAAAAATCGAACTGGCGCACAGTGATCCGAAGTGGGACAAAAATATAAAAATTGTATGTCACCGATTTTAAAGAAATTGGTGTCATTTGAAAGATAATACTTTTATTAAGCAAGATCTCAAATTATTTCTTAATCGGGTAAATTTTGAGAGAGTTATAGCATTTACAAGTCATGGCGGTTCGAATTTGCGAGTGTTTTATTTTCCGTTCTTTTTCTCTCCCTGTTTTGGTTTTTATTTTGTTTGCGCAAACTAACTGAAAAAGGGGAATTACCAAAATTTAAATGTTTGCCCGCACGCTCGTAAATGATTAATACTTATGTAAAAATTTGGCTCAGTTACGATCAAAAAGTAAAAAAATAATTATGAAAAATATCGAACAAACTTAAAGAAAAATTTTCGACTTTTTATGTTAAAATTAAAATCCTAAAAAAGTTTGCTGCAGTTGTTCATGCAAATTGCTTAGCTGTGCATTTATGGATTATATGAAAATTTTAAGAATCTAATAAAAAGAGATTTGTATGCGAATAAAAAAATTTTAATTTTTTAATGTGAAGAAAAGAAGAACTGCATCACATTCAAGTTATTAATTAGTTTCAATATTTTTTGGGCTTTTTACATGAATTAAAAAATTCCAGAAATTCGAACATTTCGGAAATTTGAACTTTGTACAAAGTGGTTCGAATTTGTGAGCGTCTACTGTACGTAGAGACGTGAAGGCTGCATAGAGCTAAATTAAAACATGAAGTACAGCACATCAGTGTTAATCATCTATTGACTTAAACTGAAGCCGGTTGTCAGAGACTTCAAGCAATCGGCTAAGACATAAATGTCGACATATCGTTCAAAAATTGTTCGATGGTAAGCAAAAGTTTCTTTTCAGCTACTAAGCTGATATGATGTATAGATATTTATAATAAGAATTCACAACTTTTATTTTTCTCAGTGTGCACTTGGGTAGCTCTAACTCTGTGTATGGTGCTCGTAATGTGTCTGACTTATATTGAATCTTCGACAACGTATTGAAAACGTTTTTTGTTTTATAATTGAGGCAAGAACACTAACACTTGGGTACATGTACAGGTCAGTGGCGCCCACAGTATTTATTTTTGAGGGGTACCATACACAACTTTTGAGCCCAATACCAGTTGCAATCATATTCGCCACCCAAAATTGTTTGCAAAAAATGGATATTTTGGGCGGGTTTGTACCCCTAAAACCCCCCCGCACCATCTCTAGTGCAGGTATATAATCATACACATATACACATACAAATACCAGTACATAGAAAATACTTAAGTCAGGATAAGCGATCGATATGAGCGGTAACAGCCATCAAAAGTATCGCTTGTCAGCACCGAAAATGACATCTGAGTAGGGTAGCCGTCGGGCCGTAGGAAAATAGGAAGGGGGCAAACTGGCGTAGGCTACTTTTTCAACTGGCATTATCACTGATTGCAGCCAACTTTGGTCGAATCGCAATGCCAGAAATACGCTTTTATTGCCAGCATGAAAGGTGCAAATGCGCAGTTACGGCAAATGTGAAATCAATTTCGCCACCATTAAATTATCGTAATTTCTTCACAAGCGTAATCCCGCACAACTGCACAACTTTTTACCGCTGTGTCCTGTTGCCGCTGCCGTTTCCGCTTCCGCGCGCCATCGTTGGCGTCTGGTGGCGCGCTTTCAAAAGTTGCACGTACCAACGCTGAAATCCGTTGTGTGTAGGTGTTCGTATGTGTTTGTGTATGTGTGGGTGGCTCGAAATGGCAATGCCACGATGCCTTTGTTGTTGGAAAACAATAAAAATTTGCATAATACGAGAATGATGTTATATTTCAGTATTATGCGCACATGTGTGTGTGTGTGTTTGTGTGTGTTTGTGTATGTGCTGCTGAGATAAAAAGATTTTGGCCAAAATATGATAATGGCATAAATGTGGCAACATATGTTGCCAGCCAGAGTTGGCCGCAACGCGTGCAGGCGGCATGACAGCCGGAAGATGAAAAGCGTCTGAACGACAGGTGAACCGGCACATTTCGGCGTCTATGGAACGAACGGCAGAATTGCCGAAATTGCGCTGCCACAAAAGATAGCACGCGAAGTGCGACTGCCCGAAGGGGGGAGAATGGACTTGCGAGACGCTTTCATTGGCGCAGTTTAACGATGATTTATGCTAAGCGCCCGTTCGGGCAAACTGACAAAAGAATTTGGAAATTTCCAAAGAAGAAGAGGAAGAAGCATGCGCGAAATTTCAACTGGCGATTTAGAAAATTGTGTGTGCGGTTCAGAGGGCAGACACGTTAGATGCGCCGCATTTCATATAAAGTTACATATAAAAAGTTTGTCATTGTGCATGGTGACAGTTTGCGCTCTAAGCGGCTGTGAATGTCAGATGGGAAAGTAGGAAATAATTCGCTGTTAAATTCTAGATTGGAGTGGTTTTAATGCAGTAAACCAGTGAGAATGTCTAAGTCGATTTTAGTCGATTTAAAACTAAATTTTTTCAAACAAAATCCGATTGTGACTAATGAATGAAATAACTAAAAGTAATTCACTTTGGGTTATTTAATTCATATTGATTAACTTACTTATTGTAATTACATATTACATAAAGGATCCCAAAATGATGCTGTATGGTAACCCTTGCCTAACAGGAAATTTATGAAGCCAATTTTCTAATGACTTCCTAGTTAAGACTTCGGTTCTAACCATAGCAAGTCTACCAGCCAATGACAGAAGCATGAATGAACCATACGAACGAATGAACAGACAGACACATGTGTCTTAACACTTGAAAGACCGCAAGTTTTCCATACCTATAAAGACTACACATCATATTCGCTGATATCTCGAAAAGTACACATCGAATCTGGCTAATTTTACACGAAATAAAATGAAATGAAAAAAAATGAAAACAAAAAATATAAAATTTTCCTTGATAAAAAAATTAAAGTGACCAAAGCAAAAGTTGATACGAATACTAAAGGAAATACAGATATGTATTTAGAAATGAAAAACCGTCAAAATATCGGAATGGTCTTTCTAGTGTTAATCGATTCCTCGAGTGATCCTGACTTCAAGCACATATAACACCGTGCGACAAAAATCAAAAAATTTCAAAACACACGAAAAAGTCTATATACTCGTGAAACTAGGGGCCAAATGTAGTAAAACTGCGTTTTTAGTTTTTCTCTCTGACGTCAGGATTTTTTTTTAAAAGACTTTGAAATTTAAAGGACATGTTTATTTCAAGAAATTATTTAAAAAATTGAGCGCATTGTAGAATAACATTATGGGTATCAAATGAAAGGAAAAAATCCTTAGAATCTTAGAAGATTTAATGTTTTGGTGCAAAAGGACGAAGAGGTATTGAAAATGTCCTTTTAAAACTTTATCCTTGAATATCCTTGCAAATTTCCAATAGTTTTTTTTTTGAAAAAAAAATATATTATGGGCTAATATGTACACTACTACATCCTTGAGTTTCGTCCTTCTAACTTTATTAGTTTAAGATGTAAAAAATTGAATACTTAATTTAATAATAATCATAAAAGTAATATTTAGTTTCACTCCCTTTCCCAATCACTAATTAACAGTAAGATAATGTCGAATGAATTGTTTTGCTTTGATGAGACGAAACAATTGTTAGAAACCAAAAACAAAGAAATAAACACTACTCACTGTACATTTGGCAACTAACAATACAACAAATTTTGTTTTTAAACACACCCGAAAACGAAATTTCCGGAAGGAAGCAAGGATGGAAAGAAATAAATAAAATCGAGTTGTTTCCCTGAAAGATACATAACTTTGCCCTCAATGAACTGGAAGGAAGGAAGGATGGAACGAAACAAAGAAAATTTATTTTTTTCTGAAAGATTCGAAATTTCGCCCATAGTAAGCCGGAAGAAAAGCAGACAAAATATAGGTAAAGTAAATATATCGTTCGCCTCTGAGTCGTTGTCCGACAAACCAACCAGCTGAGCCAAACTTCCTAAAGAAATTATTTAAAAAAAATTAATAAATCTTAACGCGCAAAGCTTAGACCAAAACAAAGTGGGCACGCCCACCAAAAATAGCGCTACTATTAGTAAAACAAAAGACGTTATAAACTAGTTTAAGTTCTAAGCCTCGGTAGCTGGGTTCGCATTACAGAGACCGTGGGTTCAATTCCCACTTAAGACGTGGCGCCTAGACTTTTTCAATTTTAATCAATCATTCCTTTGTTCTGAGTACACTGTACAACAGCATTTCTGCAACAGCTTAATCAATATATATTTTTAAAGAAGGATCAGATCGTATAGATCATTATTGCCGAACAAATATTTAGACCAGCACCTCTGAGGTTCCCGCCTTTCTTTTTCAGATTTACAAATTTTCCAATTTTTTTTTTTCTATCTTCTAATTATTTTTCATCCCATCAACATAACTCTGTCCAATTCATTACTTTGTCACAAATTCCTAATCCTTACACTTCTATCAGTTGAGATCTCCAGAAGCCAGCTACGATCATAGTGAATCTGCCACATATTTTACAAAATTTTAAAATCTTCCTCGTCACTCCGCTTGAGACCCAATTGACTAAAATTTTCTCCGAAACGAAATTTGGGAAAATTGATTTGGCAGCACACAATTCTGAGGGGCGAACTACCATATCAAATCAACCATAGATGTAAATTTCATTGGATTTGTCTAAATTCAAAAATTCACTATGGAAATTTTGATTTCACTGCTTTTTTGGCATCAGTCACTTCGATTTTGGACTTGCCAGGTCCGAACGCTGCCAGTAGCCGTTCAAGCACAACAACAACACATTGCCTGTACGGACTAACGAAAAATGACGCATCACTCACCGAAGACACCAACCTTCTGATATCAACGCCTTCAACCTTTCAGCAATCGGATGCCTAGAAGGCGCTTAGGTAGCTTAGTCAAAACAAGTATCACCATACAGAGGTGTCCAGTGGGACATACAAAAGCGGTGGGGGAGGTTAAACCCCCATCCGAATACAAAAATTGCTGGTGCAAAATATGGTTTTAACTGGAATTGAACGCAAAATTTGTACACAAAAACCCCCAAAATAAAGTCCTGTGTGCGCCATTGGGGTTGTCTCTTCTAAAGGGGAATATAGATGATATCTCCTCGTCCCGTAGGGCTGCCAGCGAGAGGTTAATCAACCACCCTAGCAGGACTCTAATCAAAGTAATTAACGGCAAGAGGCCACTCTGGAGTAGCCGGGAACGAAGCAGCGGACGATATGGCAAGAAAGGGGGTCGCCGTGCCTACCACCGAAATAGATAACTCTGTGCTTCCTCCGGTTTCTGCCCTGTATATGTACATATATTGTCGGGTTAAGCAAAAACATCGAGAAAACATAGAGTCCTCACGGATTGTACCACCTGCCACTCGCACTTAACCTGCCGGGCACTATGACCCTCCCTTTCCTTGAGGAAAATGCGATTTGTACTGTTCCTCAGTGCAGTCTCTATTAGACAGCTCCTTGGAGTCATCACTGCGCCATTGGATTATCAAATTGCGCCTCTCGTCCACTATTCTCTGCAGTAGCTGCGGAGATGAAGAAGAAGCAGAATCGATTCAACACTTCACCGGCTTTGCAGGAACGCCGACTCCGTATCCCGGGGTCAAGATTCCTAGCGGACCTGGCTTGCGCGGCAAAAGTTGAAATTTCGAATCTGATTTTCTTTATGAAGAGGTCGAACTGGTTGGCCCCGGATTGAGACTGATTGGTTAGTTCCAGAACTATTCACTCGTTAGAAGGCATTCACAATGGACCAATTTGGCCTCCGAGTGGAAGTGCGTTCTGTGTGCCGCACACACCCTTTCCTAACATAACGAACCCAACAAAAAACAGCCTTGTTGAGGCCCTAAGCTCCCTAGCGGAGCATAAGGGGGGAAAAGTTACTTGATACTCTGAACTTTTGAACTTCTGAAGCAATTTTTAACTTTCGCCTTACCAAAGACTTTTGTTTACGTAGTTTAAAAATTTTACCAGTCCTTTACAAGGCACTTCCGCCGCTATTTGGAATGAAACTCGCAACAAAAAAATATTTTCCGTACTTCAATATGTGTTCAATAAATCCTCTGGAAAGAAATCTTTCAAGTTTTTCCATAGTCATAAAACAAATCGTTAAAGTTAGGCCTTCAGGCGGCCCATTTTTGGAAAAAAACTTTGCTAAATATTCTACTTCGTAAATATATTTCAAGGCGTCAGTTTTCCTTTCCCGCGAATTATCTGCTATTTCTCGACGCAATGCAGCTGTTTCACTTGAAGCATACAAGCTCCGATCTGTCACCCATAGTTGCTGCTCACAACCCACCCACCCACCACCCTTCCTCCCCCACCTACCCGCCTGCACGCATGCATGATGCATGTATTTGTCACCGTAAGCGCCTCACTGGCTGAGTGACTGCATTATTTTCCATTTTATGCAGGTTAACAAAAAAAAAATATATCTAATTTTCGCTCTACGCTGTGCGTTGGTTTTTTGCCGCCAACTGCACACACTGACAACGCAAATCCTGCGAAAGTAATTTTGAATAATGTGCGCTCAACGTAGAAAAGCGGCACCGACAAAAACGAACAAAACAATAAAGCAACTGAAAAACCCCAAACCAGCGCAGTGAATTTTCGGCCAACGAAAAAAAATACTAGTGGCAGAAAATATGCAATGCGGTCGACGCTGCCGACTGCGGCGCTTTGTGGTCCGGCTTTAGCGCGCCGCTTAATTTTGCATTACGCGAGCTGCAGCCGCTGCAGCACTTAAGCATGCATGCCGGATTGCTGCCAAGGTATCTTCACTATTTCGCAAATGTTGTACTTCCGCAAAGTACACGAACACACACACACACCCACTCAAACACACACACACACACACAGAGTGGAAAAAAGTAAACATAAAAACTGCAATGAGGCAGCAATTTGTTTGGTACTCTTTTCGCATCGCAGCTTCCACGAACAGCTTTTACACTCTACGCTTCTCGCTTTTTTGCTTCATGTTGTTGTTGGTTTTTGTTTTTGCTTTTTTTAATCCGCACTAATTACTTGCCTAATTACACAGATTTCGTGTCCGGGTAGCTGCCATTTGTCTTCGAAATCACTTGTAAAGCGCGAAAAATTAGTCTCCCGCACTGGAACCATCGAGCCAAATGACTAACAAGTGTGGGCGTGCAATGGGCGGTGGGGCGTTGGTGCCGGCTGGCAGTGCACAGCAGGTGTTGGCTGCGCACAAATATTGATTGCCTGTAATGGACAGCTGGACAGGTTGAAGCGTGTCCAGGTTGAAAAAATTAAGCAAAACTTAAATATAAAAAATTAAAACAAGTATTTTTGTTGCAATATTTTTATTTGTACAGTTATTGTTGACGAAGTAAAAGTAATTAGTTATACAAGGTGCGTCCCAAAGTAAACAGGACTTTTGCAATAGGGACGTTTCTGGTGGCGCCATCTATGTGTGAGGACATGCGTTGGAAAGGTACATCTTTCATTCACATACTGTCTAAATTTCATGACATTTGGTCTAGTAGACGCCGAAATATCCCGCTCAATGTGACAGTATGTTTTTAACTTTGGTACGAGAATGTCGATCGAACAAAGAGCTAATATTAAGTTCTGTTTTAAACTTGGTAAAACTTTTACCGAAACGTTTAAATTGTTAAAGCAAGTTTATGGTGATGATTGTTTATCCCGTGGCCGTGTTAATGAGTGGTTGAATCGATTCAAGAAAGGTCGTGAAGACTTGAATGACGACGAACACGTCGGCCAGTCGAAATTTGTGATTACTGACGATGCCATCAAAACTGTGCGTGATTTTATCAAAATGCAGCCAAAATCATCATTGGAATTGATGGAAATGGAATTGAACATCTCCAAAACATCAATTGATCGCATTTTAACCGAACATTTGGGTCTCCGTAAAGTGTGTTCTAGCTTCATTCCGCACACTTTAACCGACGACCAAAAAGCGCAGAGAATTGAGCACGCAAAAGACATCGTTCGGGAAGCCAGACGTGATCCAAATTTCTTGTTCAACATCGTAACCGGTGACGAAACGTGGTGCTTTCAATATGATCCCGAAACAAAGCGTCAAAGTGCCGAATGGAAGCACCCAGATGAGCCAAATCCGAAAAAAACCCGCCGTGAGAAGTCAAAAATCAAAACTCATCTCATTTGTTTCTACGATTCAAAGGGAATAATTCATCGAGAGTTTGTTCCACCGGGAAAAACAATTAACGCTTTGTTTTATGTTGAAGTTTTGAAGCGTTTGGTGCATCGCATTCGTCGTATTCGGCCAGAATATCGCGAGGAAGGAAGTTGGCGTTTATTGCATGATAATGCACCGGCTCACAGAGCCCTAGTTACGACCGATTATTTGACCAAAAATCGAATTTTTACCATCAATCATTCACCGTATTCGCCTGATATGGCTCCCTGTGACTTCTACTTATTCGGTCAGTTGCATTTGCCGATGAAAGGAAACCGTTATAAGGACGTTGAGGACATCCAAAAGGCTTGTACCAACATTCTGAAGGCGATGCCGGCCGATGACCTAAAACACTCATTCCAAATGCTTTTGGACCGTGCAAAACGTTGTATCGAAGCAGAAGGAGAGTATTTTGAATAAATAAAAAGAATTATACAAAAATAATCATCCGTTTTCTTTATTTTATAAAAGTCCTGTTTACTTTGGGTTGCACCTTGTATACTAAAACAGAATTCATAAGGAATAAATATTTTTAAGTGAGTGTTGACTAAGTATGCAATACTGACATACAATAAAAAATTATTGATATCTTACTTGTCCCAACCAAATGTCTGAGTCTCACCTGAACCTGGCAGCTCATTGTGTTCATCACTGTATACAGATACTATATCTTCCGATCAAAAAATTGCCGAAATTCTTCCATGAAACAAAAACGGATCAACTATTCGACACGAAAAATTCAACTAAAATCCAAAGTATTTTCTAGATTAATTTTGGGTCGTTGAACATGAAATTGAAAATTAAAAAAAATTATGTAAAAAGCGTTTTCAAAAAATCTTCGAAAAACCAGTCTTCTTCCTCTTACATTTCTCTTTCTCTTATTTCGGTTATAAGCAAATATCTCGAAGACGAATCTTTCGATCAACATGAGCAAAAATTTAACATCATAAGTTGATGTATCAAGGAGGGAATTCTATTTTATCCAACTTGTGTAGAAATTTACAGATGTTGGACTTCTGCCAGCAGTAGCTACCTCAGATAGAATTTCCCAAAGTATTTCTTTAGTTTATATATACAGATGGGTTACTAGGCTCGCTATCCATCACCTAAGGATTCGTAGGTTCCTGGAACTTAACTAAGTTGTAAGAGTCTCTTGTACGATAAACTGAAAATATTTTTTGAAAATATTGTTCTGAAATTTTTGTGTGGTTCAATGAACTAATGCTTCACCTTGAAACAATGATAAGGAGCAGCAGAAAAAAATGACGCACCATCCCAAAATTGCAAGAAATGTTGGCAAACTAGCTGCGTGACTACTTAGAAATCACTCCTAGAGGAATACAATTTAGGGTCTGTAAACAAACTAATTTCTGCAAATCTGTTTCTTTTTAGCATTCTTTGAAAGAATTTCTTTCTCCTATCATTCTATAAATTTTGTAACGATTTTATACCGAAAAGAATTCCTAAAAAGATCATAAAATTATTCCGCTCAGTCACTAATAGGTTAACCCATTTTGTACCGGTATTTTGAAAAAGGTTTTAATATTGAATTGTTGTAAGAGGAGAGCAACTTAGGTGAAAAAAACACGGAAAATGAGTTTAAGCAAGATCGATGATCGCATTTGTCCGAAATCGCAGATCGCATCTAAACACATCTAAACTTTTTTAATGCACACAAAATTACTAATTTTGCTTTGACAATCATTTTGTTTGGGGTTTGTACAAGTCTAGTAATTTGTAGTACTTTGAAAAAAATGTAAAAAAAATACTATATATGAGGTTCTTTTTAAATGCCCGCTCAGCTTTAATGGGAAAAGCGTGACATGGCAAAAGAAATATTTTATTAGAAAGCCATTAGATCTAAGTACAGTCGTGTCTGGGTATAGTGAACCCCCTATATAGTGAACACCTCGATATAGTGAACACCCAAATTTTGACATCGAGCCTCTAAATATAGAAAAAAAATTTCAAGCAAAAAACAAAAAGTGTATTTTGAGCAAATAAAACGAGTTTTTGAACAAAAATGTTGACCTTGATATAGTGAACAACCTCAATACAGTGAACAGGCCTTGCAATAATTAGTTCACTATATCCAGACACGACTGTATAATATATTATAAAAAACATAAACTTTGGATTACACAAAAAATATAGAAACATTATTCATTTCTCTGATTCGTCAATCAAAGATACGAAATGGGTTAACAGATTTAAACGAATTTTATTGTAATACAAAATTTCTGTGGCATTTTTCTAATCATTCTGTGTAGGCTTTGTACGAATCTGGTTACATTTAGTATTTTTTAATAATTTAAGAAAAAAAAGTCTTTATATGAAGTTTTTCTCAATGCCCATCCAGCTTTAATAGGGAAGGCGTGACATAAATAAATAAATGTTTTAAATAAATATTCTATTAAATAGTCAATAGATCTAAGAATAATATGAAAAACATAAACTTTGGATTACAAAAGTTTATTGTAATAAAAAAAATTGCAAACATTACTAATTTCTGTGTTTTTTTTAACGAATCAAAGATACGAAATGGGCTAAGGGAAATGTTACAAAAAATTATTGAGTTCTTTAATAAACGCCAAATGCGGTTAGGTTTTTTCTGGAGAGGTTAAGTTTGAGATTTATTTACTGTCTTAAATTTTTCATACTGCCAAACGTTCGAGTACATCTATTGCCTAACAATAGAATGACTAAAAGGCCAACTCAACCTTTCTAAAATGTTCATATAAAAGGATGTTAAAAAATTGAGATTCAAATATTTAACAATATTAGACATTTTTTTATTTAATTTTTTTTTATATACTTAATTTTTTCAATCACTGAAGATTTTCTTTTTAAAAAATCCTCAAAGCACTTCTGATATGCGCTTTTTTATAAGGATTTGAGATCTTCGAACAATGCTGCCTTTATCTCTTCAATCGTGACAAATCTTTGTCCTTTCATGGGTCAATTCATATATTCCTTTTTCGATAATAGTTATGATCCTTTTGCATAATTCTGGAACGTCATTAAAACCATTCACCAACTCCTAAACGATGCTCATTCAACGATTTTTTGGGTCCAAATTTAGTGGTTTGGGAACCAACTTTACTGCCACAGGTTTCATGCCTAAAACATTTTAAAAAATTGCATGGCATGAGCCAACCGATATGCCAAGAAACTCAACAAAAAGTGGTTCTTAGTGGTTCGATAAATCTCCATAAAAATTTTTTGTACTGCTTTAAAAGTTTCCATCGATTGTTGATGGGCGTCCAGAGCGGTCATTGTCATTAACATCTTTTCGGCCTTCTGTGAAAAGCTTGTACCACTTTAAAACCTTTTCTGTAGAAAGGAAAATCGTCAAATGACTCAGTCAACAGTTGGAGCACTAATTTTTATTTTTTATACAAAATCCAAACAGATACTTTAATCCATTTTTTCCATAGCAAGAAGTCGCCAAGCACACCAAAATCATGAACTTTATATCTGTCAAAAAGAAATAAGGAAAGTGGCTGAAAATCTCAGCATAAGTTGGATGGAGAGATTGGGGAATGTGTAACAATATAAAAAAAAAAATCAAAAATCAAATTTACATAGACGGTGAAATTTAAAAGTCAACAATTTTAATAGACCTTCTAGTTCAGTTTATAAGGAATCAAAATATTTCGGACACTACTTGAACGATTTTAATAATTTTTTCGACATTATTGGACAACATTATTTAATGCTAAAAATACAAAATGAATTCATGTTCCGAAACGCAACACCAAATCGAAGTCATGAAACCACTGTAAAGTACACAAATATTTTATTGTTGTGTTGATTTCATGATACCAAACCAAAATTTGTTGCTCACGTATATCGCTTGAAATGTAATTATTAATTTTACTGCTAAATAAAAGCATTCTCGGCATTTGTGTATAAATAGAATGCAGAGCTTATGCTAAGCGCTTTACGACTGACAATGTGTTTGTCAGCGCCATTTTAAGCCTTGTAAATATTTACAAAATCGACATGGAAACTGGCAATTAATTTCGTTCAAATCGTTGGCAGCAGCATTAATGAATTTTAAATTGCAATTTGCCATTTATCAAAACAAAAAGAACAATAATAATTTTCGATCGACAGCAGACGGCTTAAGTTCCATAAGTTGCTTATGACTTGTCAGAAATTGCTTAATTAATAAAGTTGCAGTTCATTTAAACGAACTGACCAAAACATGCTGCAATTTCACTTTCGCAACTCATTGCCCGAAACAAGTCAACAGCAACAACAAACAACACAGCCACAACCAGTCAGGCCAGTGTCGCATCGAAAAACGAATTATCGTATGTTGTATGGAGTCTAGTAGCACATACGACATTTATTTACTCAGGCAATGCAATGTCAATGGCAACATGCAACATTGAGTTGTCAATTGAAGATTAAAGCCGGCATTGGCCAACCTGTACAGCACAGCAGCAATTGATATTAATTGTTTACATATTTCTGGCTTCATTTCCTTCACTTCCACACACACACACACACACACACACACAAACGCTGCATTTAATTTATGTGATTTGCTGTACAAAACACAAATAAATAAATAACCGAATATAAACGAATGTTGAACGAAAGGCTGCAGTCGCTATGCTCTTTGGTTGGTATTGAAGTTATCGTCGTTATTGTTGTTGTTGTTGTTATGTTTGTATTAATTGCGGTCATAATTAACTTGGCCGTAGGCAAAAATATCGAAATTTGCATGAAATGAAATGATGAGCGTCGAACGAGCAACAAACCATTCGTGCACATTGCTCTCGCTGGCAATTTGTTGTTGTTGTTGTTGCAGGTTGAAGGTTTCATTGGCTGTCCATACTTTATAATTAATGTAAAAGTGCTGCAGGAGCCCAGCGATTCGCTTCGTTTCCAGCAGCATTTTGCTTCATGGTATTTTTTTATTTTTTTTTTGTTGTTGTTGTAGTTTCGAGCAACTGTGTCGATTGGCTGGCAATTTAATGATTTTTTTTATTTAGTCGAATAAATATCCAGTAGTTGCTGCGTTAAATATTTACATTAAACTCGTAAAAAAATCATTGCAATTGAATTTATCTTATCAGCGTTGTGCGATTATTTCGAGCGAAATCGCTTTGTGTTTTTCGCTTTGTAGCGTCAACAATTGCCAGCGAAATGAGTGTAATTAAATTACTGACATCACGATTGCTGTTCATTTTGTGCTGTAATTACATTTGAAGTTTTGTATTCTGCGTTTTTGTTTCGCCACTCGTTGCTAGACTCGTTGCACACAAAGACACAAAAGCAACGCGCCAAATTCGCCGCCAACAATGACTGTGCACGTTGCTAGACAAATTCGCGCTCATTTGTCTTGGCTGAAGTGTATTGTTGTTGTTGTTGTTATTGTTGATGAAATGTGCTTGATTTTGAGAATTGGTGTATTGTTGTTCAAAGTGATAAACTGCCAGGCAATCAAAAGGATGGAATATTTTTTGGATTTTCTGATTTTATTTGCTGCAATGATTGAGTACGCAACATTATTTCGCCTTTTGGAACAAAGTTGTCACTTATTTTGTTTATTAATTATTCACTCACTCATATTCAGTTCTTGCTAAATGTGTCTAATGTATTGAAAAAAAGTTATACAAATTTTGGGAAAAATTTCTCAATAAAGATCTTTTGACTGTAGGGTAAACATAACCTAAAAAATACCTTTAATATTATATTTGAAAATTACATAACCTAAAAAATAAATTTAATATTATATTTGAAAATTACATTTTATTTTTTTTAAGTATCATACAGTTGGAAAAAATTTTGGAAAAAATATATATTGCAAACCAGTATACGAGAAAAATATAAAAAAATGTTGTAATTGTACCAAAAATCTAACTTGGTAAAAACAATTTTTGAAAAAAAAAACACGAAATTGTTGGGGCTATTCACTTCTAAGTTCGAATGATTTTTTTTCCTGTTTCTAAGTGGTATCTACAATATGTCATAATCGCATTTAAATCGGTCATGGACGAAAATTAATTCATTAAATTAATTTTCCGAGATCGGGGATTAAATAAATGACCTATTTTAATCCTGAAAGTTCCAAATAGGCAGTTAAGTCAAAAAGCTACATGTTTCTTCTTTCAATTAATACCCAAATCTCATCATCAATCAATAACACTACTCGACAAAAAAATGGATCAATCGTGTGCACCTAAAAACAAAAGTATTTTCTAGACTAACTTTGGGTCACGGAATACGAAACTGAAAATCAAAAAATTATTTTAAGAAGGGTTTTCAAAAAATTTCAATAGAAATCAAAATAGAAAATTTAGTTAAAAGGAGACAATTTTTCTCTTTCATTTTATACCCATATCTTCATCATTTCACTACCGCGAATATTTAAAAAAAATATTTGAAATGTGTATGTCCTCAAAATTTTAAAGTCATTTATAAAGGTTTTTGGGTCAGAAAATGAAAAACTGACTAATCCAGGATGCTATAAATGACCTCTAGTTTCACGTCTATATCAATATTTGGATGGGTCTCGGAAAAATAACAAAATTTTTCGCACGGTGTAATAAATGTAAAGTTTGTGTTTTCAATCAGTGCATCATAACTTTGTCATTTTTCTTTCAATTCTCTTGATGTTAGGCTTAATATTCGCTCAAATAATATATCCTTCATCTTAGATTTTAAAACCAGAGGAGATAATTTATTTTATCTATAAAAAAACCATTCGAAAATGTAAAATTTCTTGAAATGGTCAAAAAATTCAATTTTTTCAACTTTCATCGTCAGTAACTTCCCCAAATCGCATCTGCTTTGGACAATCATATAGATCGTTGGAAAGGTTAGTTAATTACCTTCTGAACAATTTGTGTTACTGGGATGGCTGGTTTACGAGATATATGCTCATAACTGAAATAAGAGGGAAAAAACGTGTTTTTCGAAGATTTTTTGAAAACGCTTCTTAAGAAAATGTTTTGATTTTCAGTTTCATGTTCAGCAGCCGAAGATTAGTTTAAAAAATACTTTTCTTTTAAGGAGCATTTTTCGTGTCGAGTAGTGTTATCAATCAATCATCATGGCACAATTATAAATATTAAAAAATAATTTTTGAAAAGTTTTGTCCTTAAATATTTCAAGTCCTTCTAAAACCACATCGTATCAGAAAATGAAAAACTGAGTGACCAATGACCCTAGTTTGAAGCCTATATCATCTTTTGGTTGAGTCTTGAAAAAATGTGTTTTTTGTTACGCGGTGTTATTAGGAACCGAACACGAATCGGTTGCTACTCCACACGTCAATTGCCGTCGTTTTGTTAAGGCGCGTGGAAAGGATTAAATAGTCTTTGTCGTCCACAGACGAATTTTATAATGAACCAAATTGGTGTAATGTGTGTTTTTTTTTGGGAACATGGAGCGAAGATAGTCAAGTGCCGCATTAGTAGAATTTTATTCTCACCAAAAGAAGATTGCTGATACAAGTATTGAGAGCATTGGTCTACTTGAGTTTTTACCCACCAGAAATTTTTTGTTGCCGGCAATAAGAAAACGAGTCGCCCCCGGCAACAAATTTATCGCCGGTAATATCGCCAAGTATCGATTTCGTATCACCAGTCGTTCTAAAATGTCCGCTAAAAGCAACTCGCCGACGAGACGTTTTTTTATCGCCGTGACGAGTCGTTTTCTTATCTAAATACATCATATTGTTTGAAAAATTATCAATATATAAAAAGTCAGTCAGTTTTGGTTGGGATGGAATTTCATTTGCATACAAAGATTGAATCAATGCTGTTGATCAATGAACCGTCGGCGAATGAATAAAAATTTTTTAAATGCGATCAATCTCACTGAAATACAAAGCATATCAATTCGATATTTCAAAGTCCTGGAAAACAACGTGTTTTTGGGACCTGTTGCTAATTTGTCGCTGCGGCAATAAATCGGCAAGTCGCCAATTTGTTGCCACTGACGATTGTTGCCTATTTCTCACATTTTGCTTGGTGGGTATGAATAAAAAACTATTAATTCATACATATGTAAGTATGTACATACATTTATCTGTATTTATGTGTCAACATGTCTGCATCAATTGGCATTATTTATGCACTCAATTCGAAAATTACGTTAACCGCTTTTTTTTATTTTAATTGTAAAATTTTCTTCCTTTCAAATTTTTCATTTAAACTTTTTTGTTAGTCAAAAACAAAGCCAACAACAGACGCAGCATAAAATAAAAACTAATGCAGCGCAAATGCAATGCGACGGCAGCAGTTGCGACTGTTGGACGCTCACAAATGCGCATAAAATCGCATAATTCTTTGGCTCGCATCCAAAGTGAAAATAATTTCAGTTTTGTTATTATTTTTTTTTTAATATTTATTTTACATCATTTCAAGTCATTTCGAGTGTATTCCATTTGTTTGTGTTTAAATCTTGCTGTTGTTATTTTTGCCTTTTGTTTTTGTTGTAAACCTATTTTAGCACAAATGTCGAGAGATTAATTCGACGTCGAGCGGCCGCGTGCAATTTGCCGACAGTAAAGTCAAAATTGTGCAAGTGTCCTGCATGAATTTACTGTGTGGCTGTGTGTATGTATTGGTGTGACTGCCAACAGACGGCAGCCGTGCAAATGTCGCGCATAAAGTGCGCTAATTTCATGACAATTCGCAGACATTTCGCATTTGGGGCATTTGTGTTCTACTGGCGACAGCGAAAAGCTGACAAATTGGCGCTATTAGAAGGCAGTGCGACAACTGGCCAGCGCGATTTTTTTGGCCCAGCATCGAGTTATGATTTTGACGCGACTGCGACTGCGAAGTGTTTTGTGCAAGTTCAAGCAAAAAATTGGGCCCCAAAACGGCGCCTCGCACCGCACCACACTTAACGCCAGCGAGATTTATCGACACCACACGGCGACGCCTTTGGCTGCATGCCTCATTTGCCGCAATAATTAGCGCGCAAAAATTATGTCGCTCCAGACGCGTCGTTCGCATTTCAGGCGCGCACCCGACGCTTTTGTTGTAGCAAAATGGGCTTGAAGGAAAAAACCGAAATTCCCATTGCCAGGCAAGCGGCACAAACATGTGTTTATTGTCTGCCGACGACGACTGCGACAACGAGTTGTCAGCAACAGCTCACAAGATGCCACATTTCATGTGCGGCATGCCACATGCCCCCAGCCAGCGCCACAGTCAGCACAAAATTTGCATGCGACAGCAGGCATTTTCAAGTTTTCCACCAGCCAACAAAGTTTCATCACTGTTTACTTAACTTTGTACTTAAGGCGCCGCAAAAAGCATTTTAATTACACGACTGTTGCACGTTTGGCTTTGGGCAGCAACAATGTCGCCTCATTGATGTCTTCGGCGGCACAGACAACTCCTGCCTAGTCAGTTTAGCGGCAGTGGGCGTGGCCACAGCTAATGGCAGTTGTAAAAAACTCACAGCGAAAGTGTCAAAAGTACTCAGCAACATTGTCAAAATTTGCAACAACATTTACAAGTATTATTATTGTTGTTGTTGTTGATTTTTTCATTGTTCTCTCTTATGGCCACTAATTGCAGTGCGTAAAAGTGCAAAAATTATTTGTCATAGAAATTAGTTGACATAATTTCGGGCAGCAATATTCAATTTGCCAGCAAGCCAAGTCGATGTTGTTGTTGTTGTTGCATTTCATTGCAAATGCCGCCCTGACATGTTGCTGCCTTCATGCACCATGCAAACAATGCAATTCAGTAAAAATTCATCTGTGTTTGTTTACATTTGCCTGCAACAGCAACAACTGCAATTTTACATGTCGCCCAATGTTCGCTCGTTGCGCCGACAGTTGGCCGTTTTCATTCGTCTTTGCTATTTTCAGCGCACAACAAATTATTTTACTCAACGCTGACATTAACAAATGACAAATTTATTTGCGCTGTCATTTGTTCGGTGTCGCCAGGAGTTAAACGATGCAAGCCGTTCTGACAGAAATCGCAGCGCACAGGCGCTGATGGAAAGTGGTGAATGAGCGCCGCAGTGGCTTCCCAGCGTTGCATACAACTCGCTTTGATTTTCACAAAAACAAAAAACTGAAATTCTCTTTGAAATAATAACGCTTCATTGTTTTGTGATATTCACGTCGGGGAAGTCTTTTTGCATTCTTGACGCACATCTCCCAGCTGAATTTCCCTTTAAAATCTTTGCAAAGTGTTGTCCTCTTTAAATAAGTTAAGAAGACTTTAATTCTTAGGGAACGCCTTTCCTACACTACAATACTTAGTATATAGATCCCACAGAAACATAACCTCATTCTCTCTGAAACTAAAATTTTCAGGACATCTGCAACAACCATGCAACAAAAAACCACTTTTGTCGAGACCCATCCAAAAGTTTATATAGGTGTGAAACTAGAGGTTATTCATAGCGACCTGGCATACTCAGTTTTTTATTTGCTGATCCAATATCCTTTTAAAAGGACTTTAAATTTTTTAAGACATACACTTTTTTTTTTTTTTAATTTACGGTTGTGCTATGATAAGGATATGGGTATCAGTTGAAAGAGGAAACTTGTCGCTTTTTGACGAAATTATCTACTTTGAACTTTCAAGAACAAAATATGTCGCTAAGGTCTTTTCAAACATGTATCTTTCTCTATACTTGAAGTTGTTTAACGAATCTTTTTAAAAATATTTACGGTTGTGCAATAATGAAGAGATGGATATCCACTGAAAAAGGGAACTTGTCGCTTTCTTACTATATTTACTGTTTTGAACTTTGAGAAACAAAATATGTCAGCTAGATCCTTTCAAATATGTATCCCTCCATATCTTTGAAGTTGTTTAAGGAATTTTTTGAAAAATGTATGGTTTGGATTTAGGTTTGTAGTACAATAAATTATATATTACAATTAACTTTTATTCCTCTATCTTTTCTGGTTTAGAGTAATTAAAACAAAAAAGCAAGAATTAAGTATTAAGAATATGCATTAATTTTTTTTTATAAAAGTAGTTTCTTGATTAGTTTTTGCACTCCTCACAAGAATTAGTAAGCCGTAGTCATGATACATCTATACATGTATATATTACATATTCATAAAATCAGCTAAAAACGGAACAGAAGCAAACTTAGGCCACACATGGCAATTAAACTAAAGAACTTCATTTCTACTCCAAAGTTTCGAACCAACTGAAACGTCATAAAATCTATTAGGCTCTCAGTATCGTCTGTCAGGAGCGAAGGCCGGAGCCCTTCATTAGATTGGGCTAAAGCGACATAGCAGAGTTACTAAAACTTAAAGGGACAAGCAGGAATTTAGAACACTGGTCCAACATGGTCCTGGACATTATCATATTACACCGTGCGACAGCATTTTTCACACCGGGAAAAATCCATATGTGCGTGAAACTAGAGACAAAATATACTAATACTGCGTACTCAGTTTTTCATTTCTACATCCTTTGTCATTTTAAAAAGACTTCAAAATTTTGAAGGGGATAAAAAATAAAAAAAATAAATAAAAAACATAACCTCGTTAGAATATGACGATATGTATATCAAATGAAAGCGGGAAAGCTCAAAAATTTAAATATAATTTATTATTTATCTATTTGGAACGGATATAAAATATATCCTTTGAAAATTTTAATCCTTTATATCCTTGAAAATTTCCATAGAATTTTCTTGAAAAGTAAGTATGTTAAAACCTCAAATCTTCCTGCTCATGTGTCGAAATTTCATTACTCTAACTTTATTAGTTCGAAAGTTATTAAAAAAAAGGCGGAAGCTGCAATTCTAATGAAGTACAAAAATTCTAATTTATTTGAGTATCAGTATTTTAAATAATAAAAAGATACAAAATCAATGAAGAGAGAATAATTAAATGTTGACACGTGATCAAGGAGATTTGGGGTTTTAACATAGTTACTTTTCAAGAAAATTCGATATAAATTTTCAAGGATATAAAGGATTAAAATTTTCAAAGATCCTTTTTCATATCCTTTTTTACAAATAGATAAACAATTAATTCTATTTAAATTCTTGAGCCTTTCCTCTTTCATTTGATATACATATCGCCGTATTCTAACGAGTATTATATAGAAATATTTCTCGATTCCACAACATTTTTATGTATCACCACTATTATAACCCACAACTTTCACTTCAGCTTGATACTGATAAAGAATGTACCAAAGTTTCTAGTCAACATTAACTAAATATAGACACGAGACAATATTTAGTGTTCTATGTTGATTCTTAATAATGGGTTCTCGATGCTGAAGAACCTCTCCTTGTTTGCGGCTTGGTGGAAAAGTACATTAGCCAAAAAATTGTGGGGCTAGAGTGGAGTTAAATGTCGTCGCATCGAGGCCAAAATTCACAAAAAAGCTGGGAAATTCGACATATTGCTTCACAGTTGCTCAGAAGTTGCTCTTAGAGGATTAAAATCTATGACTGACCACCACTAGTTTTCTCTACTGAACATTTCTTTCAAACATATTTATACCTTATCTCCAACCCTTAGTGTAGCTCCCATATAAAATGATCGTTTTTATAAAATTGGTTCCAACTGCTTCCAGGTTGGTCCCAGATGTTTTAAATGTAAGACCGACACCCATTTATTTTCCCTTCTGAATGTTTCTTCCAAACATACCTACCCGCTATCTTCAAGTTTTTAGGGGGCTGCCATACAAAACTGGCCATTTTCTATGGAATTGGCTTCCCACTTGTAAATGTAGTAGTTAAGTAAGCGGGGAAACATCGTATCTCGGAAACTACTGAACCGATTTGAATTATTTTTTCAGCGATCGGCAACATTCTTGAGTACAAAAAATACAAAATTAATTAAGGTTTAGAAATTCACCGCCAGACGGTGTCTCCCATACAATCGGAGTTGTGAGGTTCGAAGAAATAATCAAAATGTATTGTCGAAACCATATTAGCCTCCGCAATTCGAATATAATTGCAATCGTAATTGAGTCTTAAGAAGAAATTATTTGATTTTTGTGAGAAAGTGAGAATTTTTCATTCAGCCGGTACAGGTACGAGTACTCCTTACACAGGCAGTCTGAAGCAAACATTGTTTTCTATGTCACAAGACGTCATTATAGTCTATGAGGCCCTTCTGGCAACATCTTTCGCCACATGTAATTTATGCACAATGTTTTCTGTGTCAAAATCTCCACTTAATACCTGACTAGGGAAGACTGGGAAGATAGTCTCACAAGAGACAGTACTGTTTTTGGCTATCTACACCGACTGCTCAAAAATTGAGAGTTGAACTAGGGCTGGTCTCTACTGGAAGGATCTGCAGCCTAGATCGCCCTACTATCTGCCAGACACCTACAACAGAGCTCGTTGCCATTAAAAGGCAGCAAAGCTTCTACTAGTTTGGTTGAACGTCAGGTTGCTCTAAAGGCAAAATGCAAAGTAGTTAAACTGAAGACTTTAAAATAATATCGTGCTTCATTGATATTCATAGAGCGCCACAAAGTCTCTTTCTGATGGGCCTCTGGACATAGCAATTTCGAAGGAAACGAAATGGCGGATGAGATAGTAAAGCAGGGCTCGGAAATAGATCGAGGCGGATACCTCAATTCAAACTACTCTCGGCAATTAACTTAGACGAGTTAATGTGTAACGATTTATAGACTAACCACTAAACCAAGTTTAACTTTCATGATTGCCAAGACTAGACAACAAATAGATGAAAATCCTGTTGGGGTTCCGCAAATCTGCAATAAAAGTACTTACAAAAGTTATCAGTGGGCTCTCTGCTCCAATGAAGACGCAGTGCAAGTACTACAAATACTTTCTACAGAAGTTGTCTTTATAACGAAGAAGTGGAATCAATAGAAAGTTCTACTATGTCGTTCTGTGAAACAAAAACCAGATGCCAATGAGTTCAAACTTTGACTCACTCAACATTCTCAGTTCTTTTTCGATCATGAGGTATGGAACAACTTGACAAATAGCAATGAATAAATCTTCAGATTGGCAAACGGACAATGGGATTACAAGCCAAATCCGCATTATTAGTTGAAAGAGAAAAGTAGTTGACAGAAACTATCACGAAGCAACAACAGAAGGACAACAATAGCACTAAAGGACCACATTTGACATTTGTGTGCTCAAGCGGATTAAAATCGAAACACATATGAAGAGACAAAGAATTCATAGCTATTATATCTTTACACATACACACGCACACACATGAAGATATGTCTTACGTTTCGAAACATTTAAAAAAAATCCTCTATATATGTGAGTGCGTTGTTTGAAATTTGAGCGAATCATCGGCCATGCTGCGTGTGTGCGCGCCTCAAAATATGCTAATAATAGTCATTCAAACAGGCAAAATAGCTGACAGTTGTCGAGTTAATCCTCGGAAATACGCCCCGGGCAAGGCGCAAGCAGATGAAAAACGCTGCCAAAACACGAGTAACGCACTCGATGCTTAGTGAGACGACAGCGGCGTTGGTGGTGGTGACTGACGACGCTGCTCATTATGTGGGCATGTTGTTGTTGTTGTTGTTGTTGTTCATATGAAAGCAAGCAGGCAACCACAGCGAATTTGATGAAAAAAGGTGTCAGCAAGCAATGTTAATAATTGTAACAGTTTTGAAATTTGATGAGAGGAAAAGAAACTGTTGTGTGCATATGACTAACCCTCAAAAATGTTGGAAACAATTTTTTTCTTGATTACTTTTGTTCAATGGGAAAACACTTTTGAATCAAGGGTTGTTTTGACACACTCCTCTACTACTTTGCACGTTTACCCGTTTTCGTTTTCGATTTCCATTTCAATTTCAATTGCACTTCCGTTCTTGTTGTTGTTTGAGTTTTTTCCAAGACTTTTTCAAACAATTGTTCGGTGCACCCTTTGGCCTAATGGCGTTTTATTAAATGCTGTGTGCGCACACATTTACAAAACTACAAATTAGCTACGGCGGTGTTGTAATTGTTGTTAATCCTTTGTTTGATGCGCGCACTGGCGGCCATTGTGCGTGGCGCTGTCAGTGTTGGCGTCGGCGTTTGCGTTCGCGTCTCGTGACTTTGCAAAGTTGAAAATTGTGTTTTAAGCTGTCACATTATGACGTGTTCAAAGTCAAATGCGCTGTGGCGAAGGATTAGGCGAGTGTCAAAATGCGCGGCTTGAAAAAGGAAACAATGCAAGAATGAGTTTACGTTCAGTAAAGAGGGTCGATGGGGACAATACATATATACAAAAAACTGAGTGGTCAAAAATTATTACGTATATGTGATGTTACTTCACTTACAAATCAATATAGAAGAGAAAAATACAAAAATTTGTGTTAAACAAAAATGTAAAGAACTTTGAATTTTTTTAATTCTCTACCTTCAATACTTGTTTGAAGAACAATGCAAGTGGCTGTTAAGTATTGATCGAAAAAGAAATATGTTAAATCTAAAACAAACAGAAAATCAACAATCCGCTGCGATTTGGAATGAACGAGAAGTCGATAAGAAATAAGGAATGAGAAGAACAAATCTTTATGCGTAATGCACGAATATATCTTTTTGTATGATATAAGCTGCTCGCCTTCTATGATTTAACACAAGAAAATCCGCAAGTTTTCCATACCTACAAAGACGAAAAATGTCACAAAATAAATTTTTTTAAATATAAAATTTTCCACAACAAAAAAATAAAAGTCAAAAGTCAGTAAATAAAAGAAATCCAGATATTTCAAACCAAAAACCCGTAAAAATTACCGCAATAGTATTTCTAGTGTTAGATATAAAAATGCTATGCAAATTTAGAACTGAGTAAAAAAAGAAATTGGCAAAATTGGCGAAAGTGAAGCCAGTTTATTTAGACTAATCTTCGGCTGCTGAAAACGAAACTGAAAATCAAAAAATTGTCTTAAGTGTTTTCGAAAAATCTTCGAAAAACACGTTTTCCCCCTCTTATTTCAGTTATGAGCACATATCTCGTAAACCAAGCATGCGACTAACACAAGTGGCCCGTCGTTCAGAAGGTAATTAACTTACCTTTGATAGTAATTAATTTGACAGTAATTAACAGAACTCTGAAATAGAAAAAGATTTAGATGTATGAATCTACAGACTGAGATCCAAAACATGTATGTTTTGCATACCTGATATATTTAGGTCCTGAAAGTTAAAAATAGAAAATTTAGTTAAAAGGAGACAATTTTTCTCTTTCATTTGATACCCATATCTTCATCATTGCACAACCGCGAATATTTAAAAAAATATTTGAAATGTGTATGCCCTTAAAATTTTAAAGTCCTTTAAGAAGGTTTTTAGGTCAGAAAATGAAAAACTTACTATGCCAGGATATTATAAATGAACTCTAGTTTCACGTATATATCAACATTTGGATGGGTCTCGGAAAAATAAAAAAATTTTTTTGCACGGTGTAATAAATGAAAAGTTGATGATTTCACTCCATGCATCATAACTTTGTAATTTTTCTTTTAATTCTATTGATGTTAGGCTTAATATTTGCTCAAATAATATATCTTTCATCTTAGATTTTAAAACCAGAGGAGATCATTGATTTTGTCTACAAAAAAAGTGTTCGAAAATGTGTAATTTTTAAAAATGGTCGAAAAATTCACTTTTTTACAACTTTCATCGTCAGTAACTTCCCCAAATCTCTGATCCTTGATTCCCCAAAATCTGATTTGGACAATCGATATATCGTTGGAAAGGTTAGTTAATTACCGTCTGAACGACGGGAAGGGGATGTGTTAGTCGGATGGTTGGTTTACGAGATATGTGCTCATAACTGAAATAAGAGGGGGAAAAAGTGTTTTTCGAAGATTTTTCGAAAACGCTTCTGAAGAAAATTTTTTGATTTTCAGTTTCGTGTTCAGTAGCCGAAGATTAGTCTAAAAAAATACTTTTGTTTTTAAGAGCACGCGATGAACCCATTTTTTGTCGAGTAGTGTAATCTTCGTCGAATCGACGAAGTCTTATTCAACTAACCCTTTCGACCCCGATTTTTACTCTCTCGATTACTTTTTGGTATTTAAATCATGAAAAATTTGCCTAAGAAGTGTGCACGCGACATTTGAAGTAGCCACGCCTCTTTGTTAGAGCTCTAGAGCTAGTTTACTTTTGAGCAATTTTAGCTTAAAACGGGTGAGATAAATTTTGTCAAAATTTCAAAAAAAAATCAAAACTTTTTAATTAGAGAAAAATTATTTCATATTTATGGAAAAATAAAAAATTATCACTTTTTGATTTTATTTAACTATTATTAAAGAAACAGGGTTTTAATCAAACGCGCCCAATTCGTAGACTTCAATTCGAACACAAACTTTTCCTGATATTGCTGCAAATTATTGGAAATTATTTTGGGGATAACAGTAACATTTTTATAATTTGCTTTGAATTCAATTCTAAAAATATTAATTTGTTGGTACCTACTTTAATTAAACCCATAAATCAATCGTAGCTTTTGCTATAAGATGGCAAATGGGTGAAGTTGCTCTCAGGCAACTTTTGGGTCGAAAGGGTTTAGGAAATTGAATAATCTTCGTAAAAAGATATTAAATTTAAATCGTGTTAAACTTTTTAATGAGTTCCGTCTATTTATTCAGACCAAATCTGCTGTGACTATTATTCCACATTATCTTTTCAGAATTTTTTGGCTGTAAAAACAAGGGGTCACCAAAATCAAGACTCAATCGAAAGATGCTATAATTTTTGCAGATGGCGTCAAATGTCAATTCTGCTTTGAATTTTGTGAAGTAAACAAATACAGGGTGGCGCAAAAGTTATCACCCAATGTTCTTTGGCTCTAATTTGTTTAAGAATTAATGAATGATAAATCCTTCCTATTCATTCATTCATTCATTCTTCCTATTCATTCATTTATTCATTTATTCATAAACAAATTAGATCCAAAGAACCCTGAGTGACAACTTTTGCGCCACCGTAGCCTCTTCGGGCTTTAACAAATTTACAAGATTATTTTCAGTGAAACATGAAATTGATTTTAATCAATTTTTAAACGTCACAAACTTAAGAAATGTCATCTTATTATAGAAAAAAGATAAGAAATGGTCAGGAAAAAGGACCAATTCATAACTCTTCAAATCATATTAACCCTTTCAGTCACAATGTCCAATATATTGGACTACATCCCATACAATTAATACAGAACGGGTTTATTTTCATGTCGGAAAGGGTTAAAAACAAATAAAAAAATATGACATGGCATGGAGAAAAGAAAAAATATAATACTCATGGAACGCAAAGGCCAAGAAACAAACCGCAAAAAATTAAAAAAAAATCCTTTTTAGCAACAATGCTTTGGGTGAAATCTGTGGTGGCTTGTAACATGTTGAAGCTCATCGAAATTTCCAATGCTTTCCAAAAATTGAATGAAATTAAAGAAACCTGAGTGATTAAAACAAACATCCAACCAAGAAGAAATAGAGAAATCTTGGCCTCTGGCCTTCAACTTTGTTCATGTATATTTATTTGTTTATCTTTTCGCATGGAGAAATCAACATTTTGACTGTAAATCAGTCACTCACAATTCAACTGCATCACTTCTTATCTTCACTTAATATCCAATGTAAACATTTTACTATGCATTGGAAAACAAAACACTAACAAGTGCGGCTAAGAAACGTACATATGTGGCAAAACCGCCACAGCACAGAGTAAACGAAATCCATAGGAAATGCTTAAAAAGCCAACAATATACAAAACTCAAAGTATTTCATTTGATTAAATAAAACCAAAAACCAACAAGACCAACAACAACTCTCGACCAGGCGCACATTAAGGAAATTGCATGTTGCATTTTTTATGTGTATTGGTGTAAACATTTTTTTATTTGTGTAAAAAGAAGTTCAATTGAAGTTTTAATTGCGCTTTCCAAACATTTAACAAAAATACACACAGCCAGCCACCCACCCACCAATACATACAAATACAAACACACACACACACACTCATACATGTACATTCCGCAACAGTGCTGCAACCCTTTGCTGGCGGCGCCCTTTTCCTATTTCGCCTCTCAGCAGCGTCGACATCTTCGGCAAGTTTCGCCATGCTGCACGCGTCTGCAGCGGTTTCGCTTTTCTGTTCGGCTCTGTTCTGTGTATTTACGCAAATGTTGATTTGTTCCCACAGCAGATCAAAGCATTTGCGGAGACAAACAATCGCTCTACTTTATTTACTGTGGCTTCCGTTCGACACACGCACCATCACCACTGCGAGGAGGCATTCCACGTCGCGTCGTTGGCTCGCTTCGAATTGTTGGCGTTGTCGTTGTGTATTCGTTGCGCTATTTTGCGGTGTGCGGTGCTGGTGAGTGCGCGTAAACAATTCGAAATTCGGTTGTCATCAAAGTGAATTTTGAGTTTATGGATAAATAAGACAGCAGCAATGACACAGATTCGACGTCAGCTCAATAAGTTTGCTTCTCTTGCTTAACAACGGTGTTTATATTAGATTTAGTTTAGATTTCATGGAGTAAAATTAGGGTCGGTTGCGTTGGCGGCACAATAATGATATTTTTTTTAATTGCGGGAAAACATTTTTTGAGATTTTGAGGTTGTAGTTTAACGAGGAAAATAGTTTTAAATGTTGACAGAAAATTTAAAAAATACTTTCTGATTATCTGCACTGTTTACAAAATTGCATTTATTGATTCTCACATTTAAAGAATCAGTGGCCCTCAGGTAATCCTCCGAAAATATGTACAGACTTGCTCTTTCTCCAAGTTTCAATTGAAATATCTTGACTTTTCTCAAAAACTGTGCAAAGATCGGCGAAAAAATTAGTTCCTGGAAGCCATAGGTAAGCAGATTGTAGTGGCTTTGTAAGAGACACACTTAGGCCTCTATATGGGCCAGTTATGATACCACAAAGTCTACCCGTTCGAAATGCAACACTGTTTTTTTTTCAAACATGTATACAACACATTTCAAACGAATGGGAGAAGGGTGAAGGGGGGATCCACATATAGAAGTAGACGAGAGCTTCACCAGCCCGAGCTAGGAATCGGACCTACGGCCTCTGGTATGAGAAGCCTGCCCGCTGGACTATCGAGGGCGGCCATGCAAGCTTTACAACAATAACTATTGGTTGAGTAGTACTCGAGTACTACTCAACCCCTACTAAACTCGGCCTCTGGTATGAGAAGCCTGCCCGCTGGACTATCGAGGGCGGCCATGCAAGCTTTACAACAATAACTATTGGTTGAGTAGTACTCGAGTACTACTCAACCCCTACTAAACTCCTACTCGACTCCTACTCAACTCCTACTCAACTGTACTCTCTCTCTCGATTCCTACTCATCTCCTACTCAACTGTACTCTAGTCTCTATCTACTCGACTCTATCTACTCGACTCTACTCTACTCGTTCTCTCAACTACTCGACTCCTAGTCGACTCCTAGTCGACTCCTACTCGACTCCTACTCGACTCCTACTCAACTGTACTCTCTCTCTCGACTCCTACTCATCTCCTACTCAACTGTACTCTAGTCTCTATCTACTCGACTCCTACTAAGCTCCTACTCAACTCTACTCTACTCGTTCTCTCAACTACTCGACTCCTAGTCGACTCCTACTCGAGTCCTAGTCGACTCCTACTCGGCTCCTACTCGACTTTTTCTCTCTCTTTCTCTCACTCTCTCTCTCTTTCTCTCACTCTCTCTCCCTCTCTCCCTCTCTCTCCCTCTCTCTCTATCTCTCTCTCTCTACTCAAATCCTACTCGACTCCTTACTCTAGTCTCTCTCTACTCGCCTCCTCTCTCTACTCCACTCTCTCTCTCTCTTTCTCTCTCTACTCAACTCCTACTCGACTCCTTCTCAACTCTACTCTCTCTCTACTCGACTCCTAGTCGACTCCTACTTAACTCTACTCTACTCTTTCTCTCAACTACTCAACTCCTACTCTAGTATCTCTACTCGCCTCCTAGTCGACTCCTACTAAAATCCTACTCAACTATACTCTACTCTCTCTCTACTCAACTCCTACTCATCTCCTACTCAACTCCTACTCATCTCCTACTTCCTACTCAACTCCTACTCGACTCCTACTCATCTCCAACTCAACTCTCTCTCTACTCTGCTCTACTTTACTCTACGCTAACAAGTCAACCACTCTGGACCAGCTCGAGACCGATATTGGACCAACTCATCAAAAATTGGACCGACTGCTTGAAACACTGCCAACAAAGCCGAGGCGGCCATTTAAATCATTTACTCTTCCATACGTAATGGCATGAATCCTGCATCAAAATAAAGCCAGAATCAATTTGATAACTCGCATTGTTTATTTTTTATTTAAACTTATTTTCTTATCGTTCTTATCTGGTCACCCTTTATTAAACATTTCGAAATCCTTTACATCATTAACTGTGTCAATGTTAATGCTGCAGCTTAACCTCAAAAGTTCAGATCTATTGCACATTCATGTATTATCCACTTTATATGTATTTCCATTCTTCCTTTGACAAGTGCATTTTATGATTTCGAATCAAACTTGGTGTACTCCTCGCCAAACCAAAACAATAACTATGAAAGGATTCTATTAGGATTCTTTCATGTTTTGACATAAACTACTTCAATTCGAAATCGGATTAGCAATAATTTGGTATTCCTCAATTTTGGTCGTGCACATGTTTGACTTTCCGGGCATAAATTATGATTGGTGGGCAGCGGCACAAGCACAACAAAACCGTTCGACAAGTCAACACAAATCCAACGATAATTGCACCAATAGCGGCCGACAGGTGCGCTGCCAGTGGCGACCACTTCAATTGTATATAAAACTGTCGCAGGATAATAAAGTTCGGCGCACAATTGGCGATAGCCGAAGGAGGCGGCGCGCCACATGTGTGCGTGTGTGCGTCAGCGCATAAAGGATTCCCCCACGGTGCAGTTGGCCAAAGCTGCGGCTATGCCAGCCAACTGTCAGGTGGTCAATAATAAATGCACAAGAAGATTCCGGCCGCATGCGGCGCGCACAGCAGCGGCCGATGGGCGCATATGCGCCCTGCTGTTCGAACGCACTGATGAGATTATGTTTTTGCGGCCCGGGGGTGGTCGATTGGGCGGCCGACTGGTCGGGCTGATTGGTTGGGCGTTGGCGCCGAGTGAATACGGTTGCTGTGGTTGCACTGTTTGTGGTAATTTTAAGCTTCATTGGCCTTAATCGTAAATAATCAATTCGGGCTTTTGTCTGTTTATGCATTGTTGTTGTTGTTGTCAGTCGCTATGGTGTCCAATTTCATTTGGCAGGCAACGTGCTGTGTGGCGCCGAGATTGCAGCGTGCAATTTTGACACACAAAAATGCGCACAAACAAACAACAAACATGTATGTCGGTGTACTCGTAGTAGACAATTGTTGTGCGTAATTGAAGCAATGAACATAATAGAAAAGGTATTTCAAAGATGATTTCATTACTGCAATAAACTGAAAGTGCGGAGAAGGGCACAAAATCAAAGTGGGTTATGATTCAATATGAACAAACTGATTCCCTGCCTTAATTCTCTTTCCTAATAACAAATATAAACCTTCTTTTGTCTTCTTTTCAACTCCATGGCAACTAAGCGACACACTCCCAAGCGGCGCACAACAACAACACCAACCGCATTATTATGCATTCCGGGCACAAGTGGCCGTAACAGAGCGTAACCCATGAAATGAGCAGCGCCAAGTTTAGTTCTAATTGTAAACTTAATTAACACCATTCAATAAAATCTAATGGCACGCCATGTTGTTGTAATTTCAAAGCAAATTAATGCAATAAATTCGTAATGACAGAACGTGACAGGAAAATATTGAACACTAAAAGATTTACAGTCAATTCAAGAATGCGAGCTGCCAATGTTTTGAAGAGTTTGAACGTAGTTTTTTTTATCCATTGTTCATGAAGGCCCAAATGTCTGGGAGACAATTATTGAAAGTGTCAAAAGTTGGTAGAGCATTTCATTTATTTGAATTTACAAATATTTGCCAAGTTGCATAAGTTGTATGTGTATGTAGTGTTAGTTGAATGTAGTTGTTTGTGGTTGTGACTAGAACCCACATCAAAATGTCAAAACTATATTATTTTCCAAAAAAATTGTATCACCAAACTCGCTGCAATTCCCTCGACAAATGTTTAGTATTTATTGGTACACATACATATAAGTGTGTATATATCTAAATATTTATATATACAAATATACGGATATGAACATTTGTAGGGACATTTGTGCTTATGTCCATACAGACTGTGTGACTGTCTATTTGCATTGCTTCCAGCGCTTTTCGCACTGTGGAGTGTTTGAACTCCCATTTCTAATTTTTTGGCAATTTCAATTTCCGTTGATTGTCCAGAAGAAGAACAAAAAATGAGCGAACGCGCATGAAAACAAAGGCCCCAGTCGCTGCAGGAAGGAGAAAAAATACAAAAGCACAAAATAAAACGGAAGATAGAAAGCAAAGTGAGAGAAAAGAAGAAAAGCACACTCAGAAAAATATGAACTCAAATTTATAAAAAATTTGAAAAGTCTCCAAAAGTGGTAACTTGAATAGGAAAATAAAAAAATAGGCAATAAGAAAATCTCACAAGAAAACATGACGGCGGACAACAAAGCTTTAAACTGTGCTTTGTTGTCATAGTGAAGAAACCACGAGTAATTTCTTTATAATTCTTGTCTCTAGCGAGGCCACATTTTTCTTCAAGAGCTTCAATTCCTTGTTAGAAACACAAGATTTCAAATAAATTTTTTGCTCAACAACTTAATTCGACATTACGAAATTCACAAAACAAACACTGACTTAGTTACAAAGTTATTACGCACAAACTCCCAACAGATGGCGCTCTAACCGATGTTTGGGTACCATATGACAGTTGTACCAAACATAATATAAATACTTATATTATAATGAATATTTATTTTATCTTTGGTTGTACCAAATCAGAAAAAACTATATTGACAATAATTATTTCAAGCGCGTTTCGTTTGAGTTTTATCAAAAGATAAGAATTATTCCATTTAGGTCAAAAAGGTCAAACATCTTTTTATTCGATGATTATTTATTATTATTTCTTTTATTTTAATTTATTTAGTCTACTAATTTAATATTTTACAGACTATAGAATAAGTTGAACAATTAAATTCAAAAGTTCAAATTAAGAGTTCAAAAAAGAATAAAGTTACAAATTATGCCTTTTCTCGTAGAAACCCTCATCCCCATTGATTGAAACTGTCTGGGACAATCGATTAAGCTTCTCTTGAGGCAAATTTTTCATCAGTAAAATCATTCACCAGAGGCCGCAACAGATGGAATCAATTGGTACCAGATCCGAACTATGAGATGGAATAATAAGAACCTCCAATCCAACTCCCAGATCTTTTGATAATTCAGCATTGTTGTGTGTGGTCTGACGTTGTTCTGATGGAACACAATTCCTCCCCAATTGACCAATGCTGACCGCTTTTTAGCCATTAATTACTTCAGACAGTCTAACTGTTGACGGTACAGGTTCGCATTAAGAGTTTGGCCATAGAGGATCAGTTCGTAGTAGACGATTCTCTGCCAATTCTATTAAACACACAGCAAAACTTTAATGAGCACTAATTCTGTTTTGCGACCACGACCGTTGTCATAAGTGACTAAATTTTTATCACCAGAAGTGGAGCATTTCATATTAGGGGGTTCCGTACAAATTTTTTGAATCTGAACTGAACTGAAACCATATTTGCAACTCAAAATTGCTCCAAGACTCGGAAATTTATGAAAGGTTTGAACCCCCAAAATCCCCATTGCGTACGCCACTAATCCCAGTCATCATTTGCTTCAGAATGGGTCGATTTTGTTCCTATTCAGCAGCGATTCGCATATGGAAATTCGGCCCACGACGTTTTTGACGTTAAATCGTGTGGCATTCATACATAAAGCTTCTTTTTGTATTCAGCCTCATTCAAGCGGTTCATGGATCATCGAAACAGTGCTTACATGACAGTCGGACTCTATGATTTCCATAATCTAAACGACATTTTGGACAGTTGGTTTTCCCGAGCGTGGTGCATCTTTGAAATCAAAATTACCGGCACGGAATTGTCAAAATCTAAATTGCACATGATTGGCTGTTACAGTATCAGAACCAGTGGCGCGCGCATGGGGAAAGAGGGTTTTGGAATTCAAACCCCCCAAACGCAAAAATTGCTGGTACAAAATATGGTTTCAAATGGTACTCAGCTCAAAAGTTGTACGGAAAACTGTCCCTCCTCCAAATCAAATCCTGTGTGCGCCACTGATCAGGACTCATCCAAGTCTTATCAAGGAGTTTTTCGAAGAAAAACTATAAAAAAATGGTAAATTTTGTCTTTGCTGGTGCCCAACTTTGATGCGCGCTCAAACGAAAATTAGTCAAGCAATCGCAAAACTGTCTGAGAAGTTTTTTTACCACGAATTCTTGTCTCTCTAACATCATCTAGTGTAACCCGATAGCACTTATACAAGGTGCAACCCAAAGTAAACAGGACTTTTATAAAATAAAGAAAACGGATGATTATTTTTGTATAATTCTTTTTATTTATTCAAAATACTCTCCTTCTGCTTCGATACAACGTTTTGCACGGTCCAAAAGCATTTGGAATGAGTGTTTTAGGTCATCGGCCGGCATCGCCTTCAGAATGTTGGTACAAGCCTTTTGGATGTCCTCAACGTCCTTATAACGGTTTCCTTTCATCGGCAAATGCAACTGACCGAATAAGTAGAAGTCACAGGGAGCCATATCAGGCGAATACGGTGAATGATTGATGGTAAAAATTCGATTTTTGGTCAAATAATCGGTCGTAACTAGGGCTCTGTGAGCCGGTGCATTATCATGCAATAAACGCCAACTTCCTTCCTCGCGATATTCTGGCCGAATACGACGAATGCGATGCACCAAACGCTTCAAAACTTCAACATAAAACAAAGCGTTAATTGTTTTTCCCGGTGGAACAAACTCTCGATGAATTATTCCCTTTGAATCGTAGAAACAAATGAGATGAGTTTTGATTTTTGACTTCTCACGGCGGGTTTTTTTCGGATATGGCTCATCTGGGTGCTTCCATTCGGCACTTTGACGCTTTGTTTCGGGATCATATTGAAAGCACCACGTTTCGTCACCGGTTACGATGTTGAACAAGAAATTTGGATCACGTCTGGCTTCCCGAACGATGTCTTTTGCGTGCTCAATTCTCTGCGCTTTTTGGTCGTCGGTTAAAGTGTGCGGAATGAAGCGAGAACAAACTTTACGGAGACCCAAATGTTCGGTTAAAATGCGATCAATTGATGTTTTGGAGATGTTCAACTCCATTTCCATCAATTCCAATGATGATTTTGGCTGCATTTTGATAAAATCACGCACAGTTTTGATGGCATCGTCAGTAATCACAAATTTCGACTGGCCGACGTGTTCGTCGTCATTCAAGTCTTCACGACCATTCTTGAATCGATTCAACCACTCATTAACACGGCCACGGGATAAACAATCATCACCATAAACTTGCTTTAACAATTTAAACGTTTCGGTAAAAGTTTTACCAAGTTTAAAACAGAACTCAATATTAGCTCTTTGTTCGATCGACATTCTCGTACCAAAGTTAAAAACATACTGTCACATTGAGCGGGATATTTCGGCGTCTACTAGACCAAATGTCATGAAATTTAGACAGTATGTGAATGAAAGATGTACCTTTCCAACGCATGTCCTCACACATAGATGGCGCCACCAGAAACGTCCCTATTGCAAAAGTCCTGTTTACTTTGGGACGCACCTTGTAGAACGCGAGATACATACTATTAAAGATTGCTAAGGCCATCTATTGGAAATATAATAGATTCCATTTTACTAAACCTTTTATTTTATAAATTAAAATATTTTTTACATTTTTAATTTTTAATTTTCAATTTTCAATTATTATTATTTTTTTTTATAATTTTGAATTATTATTTTATTATTTTTAATTTTTATATATTTTCTTTTACATTTTTACAATTTATTTTTTTACATTATTGCAATTTATATATAGGTTTTTTAATGATTATTTTTATATAATTATATTATATATATATTTTATTTTTATATATTTTAATAGAATTTATATTTAACAACAAAAACAATTTCTTCAATATTTCAAACTTCCACTTTGAAAACTACGCGAAACATAAAAATTTTTTACTAAACCTCTTATTTTGGTTATTAAAAATATTTTTAATTTTTTATGTTTTATATTTTGTTTTGAAATTATTTTTATAAATTTTTATGTAATTTATGTTCCGAAAAAAAAAATTTTTTCAATATTTCAAAATTCCACTTCGAAAACTAAGCGAAATACATAAAAAAATTGTTTACTAAACATTTTATTTTACTTATTTATAATATTTTTATTTTTATTTTTTTATGTTTTATATTTTTTATTTTCATATATTTTAAAGATTTCTGAAATTATTTTTAAAAATTTTTATATAATTTATGTGTCACAACAAAAACAATTTCCTCAATATTTCATACTTCCACTTCGAAAACTACGCGAAATATAAAAATGTTTATACTAAACATAAAAGGTTTGCTTGCTCAAAATATTTTTAATTTTTTTGTTTTTTTTTTATTTGTTGTTTATTTTCGATTTTAATTTTGATATATTTTCATATATTTTAAAGATTTTTGACATTTTTTAGTTTTATATATTTTTTTTATAATTTATATGTTACAACAAAAACATTTTCACCAATATTTTAAACGTCTCTTCCACTTCGAAAACCACGCAAAATATAAACATATTTCAGTAGACCTATTATTTTGCTTATTTTTAATTTTTGTGTTTTATATTTTTTTATTTTAATGCATTTTAAAGATGTTTGAATTTTTTTTATATACTTTAATGTAATTAATATGTTATTAATATGTTACAACAAAGCCAATTTCTTCAATATTTGAAACTTCCACTTCGAAAACTACGTGAAATATCGAAATTTTATTATGAAAATTTTTTAAGACACCATCACTTCTGCTACTTCAGAGTTTCTCTCAATCACAAATTCAAGGCATTTTCGTTTCGAGTGTAAGAAGAATGAAAGACTGTCTGCTGATTGAAAAATGATGTCTCCGCCATTTGCAGGTACATCATCTATCAGTGTTCGTTGTAGTGCCGTTGTTATTACAGCAACGCCGGCGCGACAGGAACCTTCCAACTGCGGCACAAACCACATTGACACTTGTTTTCTCACACACATACGCACACACATGCGGCCATATGCGCCACATTCCTTCATTTATTTCATACATTCAACATTTTCATATTCACACAGAGCGGCTCGAGTCATTGTCGTACGCGTTGTTGTTGTTGCATTTTCCCCAAACATGTTCTACGCCACAAATCGAATTTGGAAAAACACGCACAAAGACCAACACACACACACACACATATGCACACAAGGACTCTAACACGCACACGCGCAGCGGCTACAGCATTGAACATTTATCACCGACACAATGGAACACAGCACTCGGCGCACAGTGGCAGCACAATGCGCGGCGCTTTCAAATGCAAATGAAAATCATTTTTTCACTTCAATTTTTGATTTGTTGCATTTGGTTTGCTATTTCTGTTTGATTTTTTTGGTGTCTATGGTGCGCGCTTAGATTTCAAAGGACATTCACACTTTGTCTACGCGCCGGCGAACCTTTAAGCGACCAAGCATATTCATTACCTCACCACACGGCATCGATGCAATATGCGCGCAGGAATTTTGTGTTAAATGAACTTTGCCTAATTTACTCAAAGCTGTCAATCCGCAAAAACCGCAACCAACTGACCAAAATACTGCCAGCGTTGCAGCATTCGGCAGCGCGCGGTGGTCGCCACTGTCGCTGCCATTGCCAATGCCAATGACAATGCCAATGCCAATGCTTGCGGCCAGATAATTGCGCACAACATTTTCCAATTCTGCTCCACACACAAATATACACACCAACACATACTCGTATCCTCTCAACTTGCAAGCATATTTAATTTCAAACCATAATTTCATTACTGTGAAACATTCCCAAACAAACATGCACACTCACATTCGCACACATAACATTTTCAATATTTAGCTGTGCTGCCATTAACTGGCTACTAGCAGCCAGTGCTGCCACCTTGCGCGCGTATGTTTACCGCAAAGCCAAACAGTGCAGCTGTTGCATGCGCGCCGCCCCCCAAAAATGAGGCCGACAGCCGACGGCAACGTTTAGCAAACAAACGCGCGCAGCAATGAATAACATTTCGTAATAACGGTTTTTGAGGTTGCACCACACAAAACCGCAGCCATGATTTCATTTGTGACATTTATTTGTATGTGTGTCGGTGTGTGCACGTAAATCGAAACCAGCGAAATGTGGCGCGCACAGGAAAATTGCATTGAACCGGTGCTGCTTGTGTCAGAAATTGACAAAATATTTTGATTTGAAATTTAAATCATAATTTTTACTTAAACTTAACTGTAATTCAATGTAATGGAAGGCAAAAGAATGAGTTCAGAAATTAAAAAAAATATAATTTACTGATTGTTTAGTGGAAAAATTGCTAAGAAATTGTGTTTTGATTGCAGTCAGTTCAATCTTCAAAGATAAGATGAAGTCTGTATTTTTAATAATAACAAACAACAGTAACGAGAAAGAAAGATCTGTTTTCTTAGGAAAACTTGGCAGCTTAGCAGAAAACTTGCACGAGCTTAGAAGAAATGACTGACTCACCAATGAAAACAATTTTAATTAGAGAAGGTTCACAACAAGATCGTCAGATCAGATTAGATCAGATTAAATCAAATTAATTGAACATTTGTATATGCAGCTTAGTTCACAATACAAAACCGAAATTACTATCATGTCAAATGAATATTTTTAATCAGTGAACATACAGCATTTGATTTTGGGGAGGCGGGCGACAAATAGTTACCATTTGGAACCATTTTTTTCACCCACAATTAATGTAAAAAGCTGATATTTGGGGTGTTTGAAAACCCAAAACCCCCTTGCGTGCGTCATTCTTTGTAATCATATCAGCGCCTGTTTTAATTATTGAAGACAGTCTTCCAAAACGTGTTCGTAGTATTAAAAGTTGGGTAATCTGATACTCAATCTGATATACTTATCATCCTTGAAAAAAACTTGACTAGAGGACTTTTTATACTTTAGGGAATCACTTCATTGACCACCAAATTGTACTAATAGCCGATAGAGATTCAAGGTTATGCCTCTCGCAGTTGGCCAGTTTGGCCATCAGTGAAGCTAAATCGGGTTTTTCTTATTTACTGCTCTGAGCAGTATAGAGCCTTAATAAGGATTTTACTTTGAGATTCACACCACTCATCCTTATGATGTGGTTTGCAAAACTATTTGGGACAGATAATTTATATTTTCCTATTAATTTTGAAAGCTTGTCCCAAGAGTGTTTCAGCGTTACATCATCGTTCATCGTTTTCATCATAGCTCCAACATTTGATGTTCAATGTCTGAAAAGATTATATATTATATTTGTGTGTGCCGAAAAGTAAAATTCAGATTTTTCGTTTTCTGTCTGATTTATTTCACTGCTTTGACCGTACTAACTGGTAACAATTATATGAAGCTTAGCCTAAGCGTAATGTTTGTGCTCTGAGCAAGAGAGAACAGTTGCGAGCTTCAATGCTCCTGTAGCTTAAACTACTCTTATACTAACTAACACTCTCACCCAACAATATTGTGGATGTTCTTATTGCTATATAGTTCGAGGAACAATCCCATCTCTGGATAACTCAGGCCCCAGAAAGCTTTTATCTTGAGTCAACAATCTGCTATTATTATTGATATTATTGTTGTTTTTGTTGCTATGCTATTCAAGGGACAATCCTATCTCTGGTCTCCTATGGCTCAAGAGAGAGTTTGTCTTGGGCGCTAATCTTACCTAAACCCAACACAAGTTATTCTATAAGGATTTGTTTTGTATGTTTACAATTTTTTGTAACGTCGTTTTAGGAAATTTTTCTCACTAAATTTTTCTCAACAAGTCAACAGGGGAAACCATGGTTGATGTTACAACTGTACAATTATCGATAGTATCGATGGTTTTATTTTGATGCCACTATCAGTGTTTTTTTGGCACTGTCGATACTATAGGTTTCTTGCGATGTGACAGCAATGCCTCCAGCATATTCTATGCTGGCAGTGCTGCCTTGATTCGTAAACAATATTTTCCTTTTAAAAAGTTCTTCTGGCTTCTGCAGTAAATCTTAGTTGAAGATATCTGAAATCTATTACTTAAGCATTTTAACATTTAAAGTCCTCAGATTAATGTTTGAATTAAAAAGTATCTCACTCCAACTTGTGCTTTTTTATCAGTTTTTGAGAAAAAAATGTGAAAAATATCGCCGTCAAGTTGCACTGACAACCTGTACTCTAGCCAACATTTGTTATTGTCAAGCGAAATTCAAACAAATTTGATTAATATCTACAAATTAACACCTTGAGAAGCTGTAATTGATTGCGCAAACTTTTTTGCCAGTGCACACTTGACACATTGCACAGCGGACGGACGAAAACTTTTCGAAACGTGCCAACAGCGACAGCGACAAACGCCACCACAGGCGACTTCGGAAATCGCTGCAGCGGCGAAATGGCTGAGAGCGTTCAATCAATGTACCAGATGACATTTTACGCATTTCGTACCCAAATCAAGCGACAGCAGCGTCGCCAATGCTCGAGAGAACAATTCAATTGCAATCGGCGCACAGCACAACACAACACCGAACCACGAAACAACTTTGGCAACACACATTTTTCTTTGCTTCTTCTTGCAAAAGAAAAAAAACTTGACAACTTTATTCAATCAATGTAAAATGTCAAAAAATGCAAACGCCAATCGCAGACTGCGAAGGCAAAAAGGTAGCCGGAAAAAAATGGAACGCTATAAATTTTTACCAAATTTCCGTTTCCGCTCGGAGTAAACAAAACAAACAAAACAGATTGTACACACACGCACACACAATGAAAGAGCAACACAACAACTTTGTAGCAAAGCGCAACAACACAAAAAAAGCGGAGGAAGAGAACGCAAAGAAAAACAAGCGGCAACAAGGCAACGGTGCAACATTAGCGACACTGTCAAAGAAATGTCATAAAATCAGAGGCCGACGTTGAACACCTTTGGCGCTGCTGCCGACGAACGGAGGGACGGACGAACGGACGCACAACTGAACGGATGGGCGTGGGAAGTGGGACATTGGCAGCGGCAAAAGGCAAAAAGTTAAAATGTTGCTCTCGTCCCCTTAGGCCGAGCCTTGTTGGCACGTAATTTTTTGTGCTGCTCATCTCGCCGCTCCTTGCATTGCTCCACAAAAAAAGTTTGCAACTTATTTAAAGTGTTCCACTTTTGCCTTCTGTGTGTGTGTGTGTCGGCTACCTCTTTGCGCGCCGCTCCCATTGTTGTGCGGAAAATCGTTTTTGCATGAAGAAAAATGTATTTTTCATGCTAATGGCTTTAAATGGATTTTAACCATTGTTCGAGTTTGTCGAAATCTCCTATCGCCTTTCGCTGCTCCACCTTTGGCCTGCGCTGCTTGCCACTTCGTCCGCCACAGTCACTTTCCCCGCACACGTGTCGCTGCAGCGGCATGTCGGAATGTCCCCGCAAAATATCCTCGTTCTCAGATTTCTCTTCGGGTCTACAATTTTCCGCACAGTTCGACAGTTTCATTTGCCTGCTTCGATTCCACATTTTTTATTTCGCTCTTTGCATGCCCGTCGAGCAGATTTTCGGGCAAATTATTGTACTCCGGGGAGCTTAACAGGAGAAAGTTACCGTCTTTATTGTATTTAATAGTCAGGGTGACTGCTGCCAAATTGACTTCATAAAGTCATTTAAAAGTCGGTCGGACAATGTCGATAGGAAAATCAATTTGATTTTATTTTATTAAAACTTTCTGATTAAAATGCGATGCGATGCGATGCCATGTTGTCGAAATTTACAGGGAACTCCTGTTTTTGTTCACGAAAAAGGTATCAGACGTATTGAAAGTTATTCCAAGTTGGAGGGAGTAGATTGACAAGAATTTATGGTTGTTTTATTTTTAAACCAAAATCATTTAAATAATGGAAACCATTTATATATTTTTCAATGCGTAACTACTTATGTACGTTTGAATAAAATTACTTGTAAAAAAGGTTAAAGCAGAACACAGAAAATTTGAACAATTTGAAATAGTTTGGGTTCAGCTGAGATTGGCAACTCAAGACAAACTCTCTTTTGAGCCATAGAGCCTACATAGCAACAAAAACAACAATAATAGCAGAAAACATGAGATTCCGATCATTTGAAATAGTATGGGTTTAAGCAGAGACCTAAAGTAATTTTTATCCATATTTTTGGAACTAAAAAAAATTGCCCTAATTTAAGAAATTTCTAAAAATATTGCTTTATCATAATTATTCCCAATAAAAATTTTTTACATGACCTATAACTATTATCATGTAATAAATATTTTGAGTTGCATAATAACTGTTGTAAGAAACAAGTAATATATATATTTCGTTGTCGATAATTACACTGTACAACAGCATTTCTGCAACAGAGTAACGACCATATATTTCTGAAAGAGGACATCATACTGATCATTTTTTTTTAATATTCAACATTTTTCTCAACATCTCAAGCAAAGCTAGCAATTTATGAAAAAAATATTAAATGAAGGTTTCGTGTTTAAGGGGGTGTTCCCGGGTAGAAGTTTGAAAAAAATCGATTTTTTTTTTTGGCGTTTTATTGTACCTTATACTATATACTATCACCCCCCAAAGTCGTTTTTCAATCCGCAAACTCAGTACCCACTTTTTTGCATGTTAATTGAAGCAATCTCAGCTCGCCGAAAACTGACTTTCATGTCGAAACTGATGTCATGTCGAAACTCTAAACGCGTTTTTCTCGAAACCACATTTTTTGTACTGGCCGATAACTTTTCTCAGCAACTATGAGAGGTATCGACTTGAAATTTTGGGAAAATCTTCTAGATAGTTTTCATTGGATGCTAATCCAAAGTTTTCATCAAAAAATTATTGTTAAATATATTTTCAAGCACTCTAAAGGTAAAAAAAGGTGGCAAAACTGGACAATTTTTTTTCATATGGCCGCCATTTTGTTTCTAATCAACATTTTGACTAAAACTGTGGTTTAGCATCCGCGGAATTTATTGCAGATTAATAATTGCATACCCATTTCTGTTTCAGATTACTGGTTCCCGAAATTTCTTATCGGCCAGCAGTGAAAACAAGGTCACATTGACCACTGAAAATTTGTACTTAGAAAATAAAATTTTTTGACACAAATATGAGTTTCTGTTCTCCAAATAAGAAGGAACAACAAGCAAAAAACCAGAATATTGCATGTTGCCTTGTAGCTCCAAAATAATTTTTTGAAAAACAGCCTAAAATCGGCATTCTAGACGGGAACACTCCCTTAAGGCTTTTTATTTTGTTGGGGGAAGTTTCGAGAAAGTTTTGGTGTTTGAAGACCCCCCTATTTTTTAATGAAGAATATTTTCCCAAAAGACAATATGGTATTTTTTTCAACATTTTATTCAATACAAGCTTTTTATTTATTTATTTATTTATTTATTTAAAGGACAATTTATGAAAATTTTTTCCGAAAACATGAAAAACGGGGGTTAGGAAAGGGGGAGGGGGATTCATGTTACCCAAAAAATTTTCACACTTTTAATGCAAACAACTTTGTCCTAGACATCAAAGCTCTAGCTCTTCAAGTTTTTATACTTTCCGTGTAAAAGTCTATAGGGACCCCTTTAACCTTTATGTGCAAATTACAGAAAACTCAGACGTGCTGGACTATGACTTTGTTCGGCAAAAATGATCAGTATGATGTCCTCTTTCAGAAATATATGGTCGTTACTCTGTTGCACACAAAAAGTTTAAAATTGTTGTACTGTGTTATTAATTTGGAATTTTTTGTTTATGTTGCTTCATAACTTTTATTTAAGTTTTTTTAATTTACGTTGCCGATAATTATTATTTTGAGACATTTTTTTTACGTTGAATTACCACATTTTGGGAATGAATTGATTTTTAATTCGAATTTAATTCGAATTTCTGAAAAATTCGAATTTGGAGTTCGAACTTGTGAGCGTCTACTGCAAAATACTGAAAATGTGACATTTAATTTTAGAATTTTTTTATTTTTAGTAAAACATAATCTGTCTTTTGTAAAATTAAACTCTATGTAATTTAATTTAAAATTTGCATATAATCCATAAATTCACAGCTAAGCGATTCACTCGAACAACTTCATCAAGCTTTTTTAAGATTTTTATTTTAATTTAATTTTTCCAAAGTCAAAGTTTTTTTAAGTTTATATAATAATAATTTTAATAATTTTGTTTTTTTTACTTTTTAATCAAAACTGAGCCAAATGTTTACATACGTAATAATCATTCACGAGCGTGCGGCCAAACATTGCCAATTTGGTGATTCCCCTTTTTCATTTAATTTGTGTAAACAAAATAAACACCAAAATATTGAGAAAAATTAAAGAATTAAAGAAATGCGATTTTTAGAGCATTTAATTCTGTAAAATATGAGGTTTGAATTACTGGAAGATTTGAATTTGTGAGAGTTGGAACTTGTGAGCGTCTACTTTAAAATACTGAATACTGAATATGTGAACTTTAATTCTAAAATTTGTTTATGTATTTTTTATTAATTTTTTTTATTAACATAATCTGATCAACTGACCACTTTCTATGTGTCTTTTGTGTATTTTGTAAAATTAAACTGTATGTAATTTAAAATCTGCCAACGAAACATGCATAAATATTCAAATATCTGCATAAAACAATTTTTGTTCAACTCTTTTGAACTCGGAACGAGAAGTAATTAAAACTATAAACAAAAAATGCAATAATTATGCATGCGTGTGTGTTTGTGTATTTGTGCAAATCAACGGAGCTCATTGCACAAATAATATGCACACTAACACACACACGAAACGCTGTTATATGTATGCTTTAACATTTTAGTTCGATAAAAGCTTTTAACAGCTTTTCGCTGGGCTGCTGCTTAAGCTGAATAGGCACACACACACAGACTCACACACGCACACACACACACACAAAAGCAAATGCTTGCGTACAGATGTATTTATGTATTTATGCGAAAGGCTCATTTAAATGCACCGTTACTATGCGGTTTCATTGAATTTAATCGGCTTTTGCATTGCAATTCAATGCGATTCGGGAAAATCAATACAGCGCCGCGCCGGTAGCAATTAGCAGCTGTAAGCGAGTAGAAATGCGTCAGGGCCGATTGTCGATTTGCATTGGCATTGGCAGTCGATCATTAATGCAGTTGCCAACCCACTCGCCCACTCACTGTTGTGCTGCCATGGCAGTCTCATTAACCGAAATTTCCCTAATAACTAAATGCAAATAATTTAAATGCATAGTGCTGCATCGAATAAATTGTTTGCCTAAAATGCATCAAAGCATTTGCATGCTGAACGCCTTCACTCACTCGCACGTGAGACATGTGTAATTGTTGCTTTACACCAATAATTATGACTGATTAAAAGCCATAAAAGTGTTTTTTTTGCCATAATAAAAAATCACTTTTTAATGGCACGCGAACGCTTTGTGCAATTTAATTGCCATTTTGCTATTCGTTGTTGTTGTTGTAGTTTTTAATTTTTTTTTTATTCAACAATTACACTTGTGGACGGTCTCTTGGCGTTCGTGTAAAATTAAAGAAATTTATGTTCGATGGCCTTGCAGTGGCATACCAGAGATGCAAACAACAACAACAACAACATTAATTTGTTGCTATAATTGTTTGTAATCACTGGAGTACAACTGTCTGCGGTTTCCGTTGCATGTGTAGTGGGCAGCGGGAGCCCTTTGCCGTTATTTTCACTCTGCACAGTGCACAGTGGTCAATGCTTTTGGGCGGCACTTGCATTGCGCCAACAATTAAACGTAATGTAGAATATTCATTTTTTTGCTCTCTGGTTCTTTGGTGTTTTAATGCATTTACATGCAATTTAAATGTGTAAATGAAATAAGTTTAAGTTTTAGGTTTTTGAATTTAATTTTACTTAAAAAAAAATAGTCAAAGCCTTGAAAGATTTTCTGTTAGAAATCAATGCAATCAAATAATGAAATACCTCAATGGTGTCATTTCAAACCCTTTAATCATTTAAGTGTTAAAAACATTTAAGTTTTAAGGGGTAACACCACTCTAGCGACAGAGAAAATGGCCTAAATTTGGCGATTTATTTCGAATAAATAAAAAATTGAGCATTTCTTTTCAAAGAATTTATGGCGCACATATGGAAGTATAAACAAAAAATTACATTATTAAAATTATTATTTATTAAAAAAAATTAGATTATTATTATAATTATTATTTATTTAAAAAATTTTTCAGTAAATAATAATAGTACATTATTATTTTAATAATAGTAGATTATTATTTTTATACAAAATGGTGGCGAAAGATCACGCTTTAAAATTGCCTTGTTTCTTAAATCCCAAAAAGACGGACAAATATCTCGTAAAGTATACAACTTGAAACAAAGAACAAAAACATTTTATAATCTATGTTTTATTGTCTATGTTAGCATGTAGTATTTTTTTCTAAATCAATTTTTGTAGAAATGGTGCACATTTCAAAAAAAGTAAAAAAGTAGTTTGCGGGGACTCAAAGTTTCCCCCTTTTTACATATCGCACACGCACTACAAAAGTGACACAACTAAAAATGTTTGATTTTTCAGGAAACGCAAAAAACTGTTTTTGAGGTAAATAAACGTTTTTTTAAAATAACGTAAGACCGTTCAGTAGAAAATCCTTACAGATTATGCTTTAGGATAAATTACAAGAATTTTTTTTTTTTTTTTCACTAGAATATCCAAAATTTTGAGTTGTGACTCTTTTGATGATATTTTAATTCAATAATTATTTTAAGTTATGTCACTTTTGCTGAGTTTTAAAATTATAAATTACAGTTAAAAAGTCGAAAGAAAAATTTTGAGATTTCGAAATTAATTTTTTTATTTGAAAATATATACTAAAATTGTCAGAACTTTGCTTAAAATTAACTTCAACAAAAATTTATTTCGTCAAAAGTGTCACAATTTGAGTTAGGACACTTTTGCATTGAGCTTCAGCGATCAAATAGCATCAAACTTTTGGCATAAAGAGAGACCTAACTTTATTTTTGCAACAGTTAACAACAACAAAATATACTGAGCTTTTGCTTATTGGTAGATTGATGCATTGTGCAAAGTATTAACAAATAAACCCGAAAATTAAAAATTTTGAGTTGTGTCAGTTTTGTAGTGCGTGTGGGATATCCTTATTGTGAATCAGCATATGAAAACCATGTAATCTTACATTTCAAGTACATGATGTGTTCAGAAATTTTATATAAAATATTACGAGGAACATTTTTGTCTAACATTTTAACCCTCTAGCTCTCATGTTTATGGGTCAATTTGACCCTTATTTTCTAAAATGGCAAAAATGTCCTTTGAAGCAGGACTTTTAAGGAAGACATGTTCCTCAAAAATATTTGCCATACAATTCTACTAAAGGTCTCTGAATACATCAAAGCTCAAAATTTAACTCGAACGCCAGAAATAAGTCAAAACTGAAAATGTGTTTAAGTGTTAAATTCCAAAGAAATTTTGTATCCAGTTAGAGTTTTGATACAATCACCAACATTTTTTTTATTTTTTTATATTTTCCTCGTAATGCGTTTTACAATATACATATAATTTTTCCATATTTTTTAATTTAAAAAAATATATAGTTTTTAAATATAAATTTTAGTTTATTTTGTAAGTTATGTTTACTGAAAAATTGTCAAAAGTTTTCCATGACTTTTTGGCATAGTTTTTAATAACCGTGTTTTTTCCAGATTGTAATTGTCAAAGAAAATAAACATTTCATATTCTTTGATAATATTCAACTGGTGTAGGAATTAGAGCTGGAAGTCATTGGTCCTTATTTTTTGACAAATGTTTTCATAAATAACATCATAGCTATAGACCGATTGGCCACCTAGATCGAATGATTTAACGCCCCGAAATTATATTCCCTGGAGCTATGTGAATTCATTGACTAATGCAAAAAGATCGAACATTTCGAATGCCTTGGAAGGCAACATTATGGCCCCCATTGCTCAAAAAAGTAGTCGATTATTGGACTTGAAATTATGTTCAAACTTATAAAATTCTCTTTCTTATAAAGTTAACGTTCAGCTTGAAATTATGTTATCTCATTATTTTACTTCAACTTAAATTTCGTCATCTCTAAAAAACCACCCTTTACAAAATTAATATTACGTATACGTCCCGTAGGATATGTAAACAAATTTAATGAACTTTTTTAAAGTTTTTTTATCAAAAAATTTTCTCACTTTACTAACAAAACATTTCACTTAGTTCATGAAAAACCCAAATAACTCTTCTGAAATTCACATTCCTTTCACAAATACACTTTTTCCCGGCTTTAAATCATATTTTCATTCAGTTCTCTTTACATTTTGCCAACTTAAATTTCTCTCTTCTTTCATTCATTATCAAAATTTGACCGCAAAGTGCCAAAATGCAATAACACTGAACCGAAAAGAGGTCAAAGTAGAATTTATGGCAAAAAGATGAAGCATGATAAGCACTAAACTTTTGCATAAATTTTTCAATCTTCTAAGCGTTTCAAAGCACAAATCCCTGGCATCCGGTGCATGTTGCCAGGGCGCAGCAATGAGGCAAGTTTGCAGCACAGCGCAGCACAATTGGCTCGTTTTGAATGCATTGTGGTTTGTGCTTATCAGCTTGAAATGCAAATATTCACGAGGGCAGTAGAGTTATGGCAAAGAAAATCATTTAAAAAAATAAATAATTTCTTTTAAACAAACATTAAAGAGTTTGGCGAGCTTTGATTTAGCATGAAATGGATTTACATTAGACTGAACAATAGCTGGGAACATTATCGCTGTGGTGCAAGTTTAATTTTTTCATGAATTGAATGCAATTGCACGCAGGATTTTTAAGCCCAGCGCGCACAAGTAACAAGTTTTGCATAATTTCACATAAACTCAAAATGCTTATTTGACTAAAATGTAAGCTAAAAGGTAACTAGGTTGCTTATCCCACAGGATTTGTTGCAAAAATATATGCGCGCAAAGGCTTACACACACAAATACACACACACACACACTCATACAAACAGTTGACATAGCGGCAGCGCATTTCAAGCCTTTACAAGTTAAGACTTAAGGACGTGCCACGCAACCAGCGTTGGTTGCCCCGTGCAACAGTAGTTGTGCACTCTCACACACACACACATACACACAACTATACATATAGTAAAACTACTCTGCATGCAAATGATACACGCCGCCATACTCAGTTTACCTGAGCCAAGCAGCACCGAGCAGCACCAAAGACCGCCACCGCTCAAAAGTCGCCGAATCAGTGCCCGACAACAGCGAATTCATTTGCAGAACGTGACTTTCAATACTAATTTCAGCTGTGCGCATGTTTTTCCGCTGTTTTCTCCTATCCGCCTCGATTCTCTGAGCTTGAGCTGCTGCAAACCGAAGCAAATACAAAGCGCGCAGCTATACATTTCGCTAAACCTTTCGCAATGGTACACAAATGAGTGGAAAGTAGTAGCAAAAAAAAAGAACAAAACTCAACAAGCAATGCGAGTACAAGTTCTGAGGTATTTTAGGGTGGAGCACAATTCAATTGAGTGCGAACTTTAATGGTATTGAATGCTCATAAAATTAATCCTACTGAAAGGTTCGTTTAAAAATTACCGTATAATTTATTATGTAATTTTTTACTCGAAGATGAAGACAAACTCCAAGACTTAATTTTTCAGGCTGGTGTAGAAAACTTAGGCGGCTATGTTACCTACTTTAGGTTGATTGATCCATATCGAGTAGCTGACCTGGACATACTTTTTGTGAAAGAAAATATTTAAGATATATTTTGTTAAGCATATTCCCTGATATATGATATTCCCTTATAAACTGACTCATACAGAAAAAAAAGAAAAATAATCGACCATTAGGTTAACTTTCAAATAAAAAGTTTCTTGACACTCTGAACGCAAAAACATGTTGACCGAATCAAACTTTTTTTGACTGCCCGATTGATCTATAATGATTATATCGACTCTGTGATTCAAAAATATTTGGCTATGAAGTTGTAGTTTGTAATTATTTATATTTCCTATAGTCAGTAAGGACATTTGTTCATTAGCTGAATAAATAAATAAATAAATAAATAAATAAATAGTAAATAAATAAATAAATAAATAAATAAAAATCTATGTCTACATTTTGATCACAAAAAAGCAGCTGACCGAATTAAACTGTTTTTGGCTATCCCAGAAAGACATCGGTTGGCTGTTCGATTGAACTAGAAAGATTATATTTTCTTTTTTTTAATATTCGGCTATTTTGATGACAATTAAAAGTAACAAGTAAGAAGTAAATCAACTCTCTTATCCAAAAATAAAAAACAACTAACCAAACCAAACTGTTTTTGTTGACCCAAAAAGAGGATACCAGTTGCCCGATTGAGCTGAAAAATGTATATTATGTCTGCCGTCAGATTCAAAAATAGTTGGCTATAGAAAAAGACTCTCTGTCTTCCAAAAAGATTAAAATGATTATATTTTCTGTTATTTTGAATATTCAGCTATTTGGTTGACAAGAAGAAGTTACAAATATGAAGTAAGTATAAACTCTTTTTTAAGAAAAAAAAAACTGCCCGAATCAAACTCTTTTTGGCTGTCCCAGAAAAAGGTTATCCGCTGCCAGACTGAGCTAAAAAGTGTATACCTGCTATCTTTTTCAAAAATATTCGGCTAGTTGATTGACTTACAAATAAGAAGTATGTCGACTTTCTGATCCCAAAAAAAACAGCTGACCGAATCAAACTGTTTTTTGGTTGACCTCAAAAGAGGATCTTAGTTGCCCGATTAAGCTGAAAAGTTCATATTTGGCTGTCAGATTCAGAAATAGTTGGCTATAGGGTTGACTTAAAAAAAAAATGTTTATAGACTCTCTGACCCCCAAAAAGCAGCTGACCGAATCAAACTTCTTTTGGCTGTCCCAGAAAGACGTCAGTCGGCTCCTCGCTTGAGCTAAACAGATTATATTTTCTGTTTTTTTTTTTAATATTCGGCTATTTGGTTGACAATAAGAAGTTACAAATTAGAAATACATCAATTTTTTTTTTACCCAAAAAAAGCAGCTGACCGAATCAAACTCCTTTTGGCTGTCCCAGAAAGCAGATATCCGCTGACCGCAGACTGAGCTAACAAGTTTATACCAATTTTTTTTTTTATATTCGGCTATTTGGTTGACTTATGTACTTGTGCCGGCGTTCTGATCCCAAAAAACAGCTGAAACTGCCGAATCAAACTATTTTTTGGCTGACCCACAAAGAGCATATCGGTTGCCCGATTGAACTGAAAATTTTATGTCGGCTGTCAGATTCAAAAATAGTTGGCATACAAAAAGGTTTGTTGAGTCTGTGACCCCCGAAAAGTAGCTCAAACAACTTTTGGCTGCTCCAGAAAAACGTCGGTCTAATGTTCGTTGGAGCTAAAAAGATTTTATGATATTCAGCTATTTGGTTGACAATAAGAAGTTACAAATAAGAAGTATGGCAAGTCTTTTATCTCAAAAAAGTTTATACTAGCTGTCTTTTTCAAAAATATTGGGCTATTTGGTGGACAAGAGGATATTGGCTGCCTGATTGAGCTAAAAATATTTTACCGACTGACTTACAAATAAAAAGTTTTTTTCTGATCCTTAAAAAACCGCTGATCAAACTCTGTTTGGTTGCCTCAGAAAGAGAGCGTTGGTTGCCCTATTGAGTTAATGAGATAATATAGGCTATCTGATTCAATAGGCTATCTGATTCAATTGATTGAGGAAAAATATACGGATCGGCTGATTAAAATATTACAGTAGACTGATTGAGATGAGTAATCGGTTTACTGACCCAGAGAGAGTATGGTCCCATCTTGATAGATCGATTATGCCAGCTTGAAGTCAACGACCCTTTAGAGTCAACTCACCGTTCAATGCTAACCTTTAACACTTAAAAGCCTAAACGGGTCAAAATAACCCCAAATATTACAGTAGACTGATTGAGATGAGTAATCGGTTTACTGACCCAGAGAGAGTATGGTCCCATCTTGATAGATCGATTATGCCAGCTTGAAGTCAACGACCCTTTAGAGTCAACTCACCGTTCAATGCTAACCTTTAACACTTAAAAGCCTAAACGGGTCAAAATAACCCCATAAATAACTTTGATAACATTGCTTTTTGAAGTAAATCCTGCGTGGCTTTTACTAATTTCTAAACTTAAATCCAAAAAAAGGTTACAAATTTTATCTTAAAGGCCAAAAGACGTCATTTTGACTCCATACTTTTAATTTGTGTTCAAAATTTTAATAAACCATAAAAAGTCGAAAGTTTATATGGATTGATTAATTTTTTCCGAACTTTGAAATTTGTGCGACCCTAAAAGAAATGCAAATGTATTGTAAATGTATGTATGTGAATAGATGTTTGTGCATGGCGCATCCCTGTCGGACCTGAGACAACTGGTTCCCAAAATTCATTGGTCTTTCAACTGGTTTTTTGTAAGTCAATTGGACAACTAGTTGTCAAAGTAGCAGTCAGCGGATGCAGAAGTCAGTCAGTTCGCGTCTAATCGTTCATGTTCTGCGTGCGCGTTCATAGGCGGGAAGAGACATGAAAATGAGAAAAAAGAAACAGAGGTGAGAGAAGCAAAAATATAATGTTAAGGCTGATCTTGCGATTCTTCTTCTACAACAACAACGTAGAAATGTTTGCATTTTTCGAACTTTCTGTTTCTATGACACGAAGTTTGCTCGATTTGCACGTTTTGTCTTGAATGATTTCAGTTAGAATTTTGCGTGGTTGCGTAAACGCAACGAAATGGCAGCGGCAGCTGAAAGGTGTGTAATAAAATATTTATTTATTTATTTATGAAATTATTTTTTAATTCATTTATTTATTTATTTATTGCAGGCGAAGTCCCCCAAACAGTTCCGGCAGAAGTGTGTCAACAAGTCGAAGTTCATCTTGGTTCATCTTTAAATACACAAAAAATTTCTTTTTATTCGCGATGATTTTTTGTTTTTATTTTGAAATATTTTTAAAATAAAATAATTATTAAAAAAATGCATTGTTTTATTTTAACCATAAAAATCGAGTGGTTAGAAAACTAATCCAGAATAAACTAGTTTGCAAACTAGTCGCTTTGCAACTGATTTATAAACTGTTTTACTTCGGACTAACCTTGGACTAGTTGCAAATGGATGCAGACGGGGACAATTGACTGTCGGCTAGGACACCGCCACGTTAAAAGGGTGAGTTTGCTCCAAGTAAACGAGTCGGTTCTGAGGTCAGATATGACTGTCAAGCAACCAGTTGAAAAATTACATTTGGACCAGTCCGATTTCCTACAGGGATGCTTGCGTGTGTGTTTTTCGTACCGTCGAACGAGGCATAACATTTTCCAGAGACTAATTAGGCAGACTTATGCGATGGAATTATTGCAACATAGTGTAAAACAAATTTCATTTCGATTTCGAATCGAGAATTTCCAAAGCAAAAGTAACCTTCATGGTAAAGCATCAAAACTGAAATATTGAAATATTTTTCAATCATTGTTAATGCCAACGAATACACTTTATCAAAACTGAAGTGAAGCATTTAGATAACATTTTCTATATATAAAATGTAATTTATTGATTGGGATTTCAGTGCAACATGACACTCTATGAGAAATTCAATCATACCCTCATTAACTGCGTTCTCTACACATCAACTGCTATCGATATACGAACAACCACACACATACATACTCGTACATACATACATGCACACATATCCATAAAATCATTATCATTGTAAATGCCGTCTAATTTGTGCCACAATGCCACAATTTAATACGAAATCCGCTCGGATTAACTCGACACAACCTCAACCAAGCACAAATACACAAGCAACAACCACAGCTATCACACCAACCCCCTCCAGCCACCAAAAAGCCGGCCGGCCTTATGGGCCGTCTTGATGAACTTAATGGAAACATCAAACCGCGCACCAAACACCATTTCGAATACAATGGCCAAAACGATCCAAATCGGCAAACAAAACCAGCCCAATTCCAACATGGAGTGCATACGAATTTACGTGTGCGTGAGTGTGTTTGTGTGTGATTGTGTGATTGTCAGCATCAATGGCCGCCCGGACAGGCCGAGTAGGCGATTTGTATTTGGCTTGGATTTGGCAAATGCGTATGTTAATGTTGGCTTAAATCGCTATCACCACTTGCATTTATCATCGTGTCAACGTAATGACAATCCGCCGCCACGGCCCAAACTGCTAGTTCTACATTCTACGTATGTATGTACATATATGTCGACCGGTATGTCGACGCTGTGCCGTGTTGCTGTGGTGCGGGGCACCGTTTTGATGGGGCAAATATGTGTATTTAGTGAGCTTGTCAAATGCTGCGCTCACAACTTCAATGGCAAATATGCCTTGGCAACAAATCAATTCCAGAATCTTTCAGCCGAACATTCGACCGACACTAGCCGACTGCGGCCATTGTGGGCGCACAACTACGAGTCCGGCGTGTTGCTGTTGTGTAGCATCGATGACAGCGTCGACATTTCAATGTCGTTGTTACGTATGCAAATCCGTGCTGGCATTTACTTAACGCACAAATTTATGTATGTCAATCTGTCGAGCTGACATTTGGCGTTTGGCAGGCGGAGCTTACAGGGATTTTCAGTTGTTTCTGGCGCTTTTGATCGAACGAAAGATGCATCCACATTGATAGCTGAATGCTTAATTATAAACTCGGCTAATATTCGTCGTTATGCAGTAAGAAGTTTCTTAAAGATAAACTCCATAATGCTCAATTGTGAACAGTGCTAATCTTCGTTAAAATACAGCAGGAACTCTCCTAAATCTGAAAATCTCCAAATAAGAAAATGTCGTCGTTGGTCGTCAAAGTTTACAATAAGTCACTGTTGAAAAAGTTCTAAAGATGATATTTTTCAGGATTTTTTTGGATCCTGTTTCGTTTTTTATATTTTCAGATCAAAGGCCGCGGTTCCAAGTAACAATCCGTTCCTTTGTTTGAATTTCGAAAGAATAATCACTAACCAAATAACTAACTTACTAACTATCTACCTAAATAACTAACCAGCTAACTAACTGACCTACTAACTAACTAATTAATTACTAGTTAAACTAGACAATCAGGCCATGAATTTTGACAAGAAATATTTGTTGCTAACTAACTAACTAAGTAAGTAACTCACTAACTTACTAACTAGCAAACTAATTAACTAACCAACTAAGTAATTAATTAATAGTTTAATTGGACAATCAGGCTATGAACTTTTACAAGAAATATTTGTTTCAACTAACCAACTATCTAACTAATTAATAGTTAAATTAGACAATCAGGTCATGAGTTTTTTACAAGAAATATTTGTTGCATGCAGTATTTTTTATATTAATTAATACCAACGAAACATAATCCACTAAATAATAATAATTAATTAATTAATTTGCTGATATCAATAAATAATTAATGTCTTACAATTAATTATTAATTAATAATTAATGTTTTACAATTAATAATTTATTAATAATAATTCATTAATAATTAAATAATTAATATCTTACAATTAATTATTTATTAATTAATTTATTAATTTGCTAATATCAATAAATATTTACTGTCTCACAATTAATTATTTAATAATTATCTATATTCTGTTTAGTTGATTAAAACTAATTAACTTAAAAATTAATTAGTCGAATTGAAGTTAAATCAAACGCTCAAACACGATGCTTTCCAATTGTAAGTTAATTAGTTAAATACTTGGTTATTTAACCATTTAATTAACAATGTTTATTATTATATATTAACTATAATTATTAATTACTTATTCATTTATTTTTCATTTTGTATTATTATTCATTAACTGTAATTATTAATTAGTTATTGTTTTATTTATTAATTTTTGCTTCTGAGGAAAAGTTCTCCTAGCAGAAACAAAAGAAAACAAAATTATAATAAATGTTAGTATTATACAAATTGTTAAATATCGAAATGTTAAACTAATTAATCAACTCTTTAGTTAACCAAAATTAGTAAATAAGTTAACTAATAGTTAAATTGGATAGTTTTTCCGACTATTTCTTTCCATTAATTAACAACAACTCAGACTAATTTGTCTTACTGATTTACTGATTCGTCGATAACAAATAATTAATTGATTAAAATGTATTAATTACTTAGTTGATTAAAATTATTTAGAAAGCCTTACCCTACTGATTTATCGATAACAATTAATTAATTGATTAAAACGTATTAATTATTTAGTTGATTAAAATTAATTCGAAAGCTATTTCATAAATTAGCTAACTAACTAATGACTGAACTATTAATTTGACGAAACTTAACTATTTATTAGCTAATGAATTAAACAGCTCAATAACCAATTAATTTGAATTAACTTGTTAAACTCAGCAAACGCAATAATAGTAGATTCGTTTGTTTATTATTAATGAAATAGCTAATTATTTTATTAATTTAATAATTATTTAATGAACTATCTAAATCTGAAAATGAACTATCTATCTAATACTTGATTAATTAGATCCAAGTTTAGATATAGTTGGAATAGTTTGGTTAAATAGATAATTAATTAGTAAATTAGCTAATAATTTTGGTTTGGTAAATAGTTAATTAATAAGTTAATAGTTCACATATATTTAAAATAGTTTAGTTAAATAGTTTATTAATTAGTTAATTGACTATTTAATTAATAAACCAAACTAGCCTACCAATTAGTTAATGAACCAAACTAACTTACCAAGTAATTAACTATTGTAATTATTTTTAATTAACTTAGTAAATTCAACAAAATCAAAAATATTTAATAATTTTTCTAATTATTAGCTCAACAGTTAGAAATAAAAACAGTCAATTATAATTATTTTTAATTAACTTAGTAAATTCAACCAAATCAACAATACTAAATAATTTTTTTTTAATTATTCATTCCGCAATCAATTAGTTATTAATAAAGTAGGTTATTAGTAAATTACCAATTAGTTTATGAATTAACTAAATAACTAATTAACTTCAACTTTGTAAATTCAACAAAATCTAGAATATTGAATTAGTTTGTTAATTATTAGTGAAATAATAATTTCATTAATTCAGTCAAAGTTAATTAATTAAATTTTCACTTAATTAGTCAATTAGTCAAATAATAGTTAATAAACTCCTTAATAAATTTGTTAATTAACTAATTCATTAACAAATTAACATTTTTACCGATCGAAGAGTTTATTAATTACTTTATTTTCAGATAATTAAATACTTGATTAACAAACCAAACATACAAACTGAAATTCAATTACGAAGCTATACATTTTTCCCACCACAAATTAATAGGTATAATTATAATTTTTTTATTTATTTTTTTTAGTTGGCGTTATTCTGAAAATTAAAAAACAAACTCAACAAATAAACACTGACCACACTGAGTAAATTAACATTTCCACGCTGCGTGCAACGTTGCTGTTGTTGTGTGCGTGCAATTTCTGTAATTACAAAATAATTACATCAAAGTGAAAATTTTTCGATTATTTACTCAATACGAAGTGATTGCGCGCAATGTTGTTGTGTTGTTGTTGTTGCTCTTACTTTGCTATTGCTGTGGCTGCTGCTGTTGTGGTCGTTGCGTCTTTTTTTGGGGTCGCTGCTGTCGTTGCAATCTTGAAGAAGTCGTAATTCACTTACACAGCAAAGCGAAGAGGGCGGGAGCGGAGTGGGCCGAGAGCGCCGGAATGCGCCCGCTGAGATGTTGACTGTACTATTTCTGACTTATTTGAGTTGATTTTAAATGATTTATTTGCAATCGCTGCCAGGTTGCACTTGATGTGAAGTGAAATTAATGAATTTTTAATTGCGTGCCAATGCAAGGCAACAAAGGCGACAGCAGCGCTGTCTGTGAAGGCAGCGGCATCGATTGGCAGCGCGAAAGGTGGCGCGGCAAATGTTACAATTTAACTAATTACATGCGTTGAATGCTTTGTGCGATTTGTATTGAAAGTTTTGTGTTTTTCACACACACACACACACACAGAGATCGCTGCATGTGGCGCCAAGACAATGCAACTCGCTCGCACTCCAACTATATATTTATTGACAACTAGTTCGAGTGACCAATGTTGCGATTCTTTAACACTTTGCCGCAGCTGGCAGCAATCGGCCGGTGTGTGCTTGGTGCAAATGGCTTATATGCTAAATTAACCACAACGGCAACAACACAGTGCCGCACATCCGGCAGGCATGTCTCGTCAAGACACACACACACACGCAGACACCACACACACACACACATACAAAGCATGCATGGATGAGGACACTCGGACTTGATTGCACGTACTTACACACACACACATGTGAGTCTGCATGTGTGTGTGTGTGTATGCGTCCAGCTTGTTCACCGGAACAGTCCGTAAGTTTTGTTATTGCAGATGTTGCAATTCACAGATTTAATGATGTTAAATGTTATTGTTAGTTTGTTTTTATTAATATTGGCTCTTCTGTTATTGTTCTTGTTGCTGCTGTCGCTGTCGCTGTCTGTTATTTGCGGTTATCTGTTGTTGTTGGCTGCTATTTCTGTTATTGTTACATATTATTTCAATGAATTTGTTAACCAATGAAACATTAAACAAAACACTTCAGCAGCTATTACGCTGCTAGCAGCTAAATACGGTAGACAAAATATAAACAGCCCAACCCAACCCAAACCTGTGAGGCGAACAAGCAGACGGACAGATGGGCTGAACGGTGGTAAGAAATGTCCAAAGCTGCCGTGGTTGCTGATGGGACACGGCGAAAACCATACAACAAGTTGTCGTCCAAGCGAATTTCTCGCGCATGGAATTTGCTTAGCATTTGGCTGCAGGCGTTTACAACGTCGTAACGGTATTTATGTAAGGGTTTACATGAACTCAAATGTGTTGGGTGGGTGTGTGCTTACAGGTTTTCAATATATTAGAATATTTTGTTTTTGTAACGAAAGCAAATATATATTACCTGTATAAGTATATCGTAAATAAAGGAGAACAGCGAAAGTTATACGAAAACCAATCAAATTTAAAATGAACAAATTTCAGTGTGTTGACTTTTCAACAATTTGCATGCCAAAAGTTGAGTGAAACAAATTATTTTAAATATTAAATTATACCAAAATTTATTTCTTTTTCATTATTTAAATTCATGAAGTTGATATTTTTAAGCATATATTTCATAGCAGATAAATATAATAGCGTCTTGAATCATCATTGGATCATTGAGGTCCTAGGAATTGTATGCCTAAAGAACATAACGTAGGTAGCTTGTTTTCTATTGTTTTGGAGTCGAGTTTGTTGTATCTGTAATTTCACTATAAGCAACCCTTTGGGGAAAATAAAGCCTACAAATACTCATTAAAATATAGTAAGTAAAAACTATTCAATTAAAAAAACGTAAGCCAAAAATTGAAACTGTAAGGAAATTTCAATAGATTTTTGAATAGACACCTTGTTACCAAAAATCACAGCAGAATTGTTGAATTCTCTTTCTTATTTCACTTCAACACAATTTCTCCTTCAGAATACATTCTCCGCTGAAGAAAAGTCTAACAACGACAGCTCTGAATTAATTAATTTTTACTGGAGGGATTTGCACAAGGAACCCCGCAATTCTTCTATAATAACAGACAATTCTGCAGAGATAAGCCTTGGAAAAAGTATGACGAGCAAAACTTTCAAACTAATTTTAAAAAATTAGGACCAACTCACTACTAATACACTTAAGTAAAAGGGATATTTTTTAATTGTTTTAATTTTTTAATATTTTTTTTTTATTTAATTTTGAAAACCATTTTTAAATATTTGTATTTTTTTTAGTATGTAATTCCATCAACTTTTGCTTTGAACTAAAATTTTATATACCAAAACCCTGCTAAGAAAGTTCCAAAATGGCGGAGAATGGACCATTTGTTGGTATTGAACAAATTGTTATTTAGCACAAAAAAATCACAAAAAACACCAAAAAAATGACATCGAAATTCTTCCGATTTTTAAACAGTGTTGTCGTAATTTTTGCGACGACAAATTTTTTTCTGCTTACACACTTTTTGACAAAAAAGATCCAAACGGACTAAAAGTGGCAACTGTAGACCGAACATAAAGCAAAAGAGGACTCTAGCTCTGACTCTGGAGGAGGGAATAGAATCTATGTGGCATCTCCTATCCAGCGTATCTCCTGGGCATCGTAAGCCTTGAACCACTGCGCGATAATGTCAGATTCAACCAAAGTTCATTTTAGTTTAAACCTCTCTTACCGCATCCAACCACCGCATCGAACACCTTTCTCGCCGGAGCTTCATCGTCCATACGGCAGACATGGCCAAGCCAGGGTAGCCGTTGGATGGTAATCTTTCTTACCTACCTTACCTCTTACCTCTCTTACCTATTTTTATTATACTTAATTAAAATAAGTATGTTGTTGTTTGAATCATGAATGGAACATAACATGTACGAGTATTAATTATGGAATAAAAATTAAATAACTGCCACCTACTTTTACTTTTTCCAGTACTCGATCCTTTTGCAATATGTTTCAATGACTTTTTGGAACATTTCAGAAAAACAGTTCAACGACATCAAATTGTATAATCTTGAGCACAAACTTACATGGCCAATTTTTGATTTTTTAGTTATATCCAAAAATGGTTGATGTTGTTTCAGTTATGGCTTTAATTTTTGGGTCAGTTGGGTCAGAATGGATGGGTAGTATTATTCAAAATACAAAGTAGCTGTTGTCCGACACATTTTCACAAACTAGGTTAGAGATCCTGTACTATTTTTCATATAAGAATATAAGGAAATGTTTCCATATAGGTACTTTAATGAATAAATTCGGAACTAAAATTTAATTGCCATTTAGGTTGTAACTTAACACAAGAATGCTTGACTACATAATTCTTAAATGCGATATCATTTTTCAAAGTAGAATTTAAAATGTGTTTGGAATTTTTTTTATACTTTCTTAATTAAGTAATTTGGTTAAAAAACAAAGTAAACGTCAGTGATGATTTTCTTTCAGAAAGCGATGCAATTAAATAATAAAAGAGATCAAGGAAGTCATTTTGATACCCTTAGATATTTTCATGTTAACCTAAAATTATTGTTAATGGTACTGTCGTTTTGCTCTTTTAGGGAAAAATGTACTTACTTAAATTCACCGTTTAAAATCCTTTGGAACCCTGTGCCCTTTTTATGTTGGCTGCGTGAGAACGAATTATGCGCTGAATTCTTCTGTTTCCAAAGCTTTGATAGAACTCAATGGACTGTTTGGGTCATCAGACATTGTTTTTGAGCTCCCTAAATCGATCTTCTTAGAGTCACTCAACTTCAACCTTTAGTATTAGTTAGCTTTTTTCTCAGAGACTTTTACCTTAATTTATAGTGCCTTAGTATGTAAGGAAAGTTTATTAGATTTTTATAGTCCGTAAGAGCTTTTGTTCATAGACCAAGTTAAGTAAATAAATAATGTAATCAATGAAAATCCCGATAGACAATGACAAGGAAGGATGTGATAGAAAGACCTGATAGATACAACAAAAGCACCAGAGAAGACCTCATGTGACATGCATAAGTCTTTTCACTCATTCATTGACTCCTTTTATTAAGTTCAGTAAGTAAACTCTTATGCCCTCACTTATATAGTAAGACTGAGAAAGATATATTAGCCATTAAAACCAATAAAGAATCGAGTAAATCGTAACTTATGCTCAGAAACAGCATTGAATTATCTGCTCGTACAATACTTAAACAAATATGAGCAAACTTACAATGGAATGCTACACAATATGGCTGTTTGTATGTGTGTGTGTGTCTGTTCTCTTGCCAAGTAAATATGTCGTCGATGTGAATTTTCAATGAGCGCCTACAAAACATAGCAGCAAGCAACAATTGTAATAAATCAAGTAAAACATGTAAACAAAATCATAAATAATTAATAAGGAAGAGTATCCTTGTACACACACACACACACACACGAGCACAAACACAAAGCAAATGTCTGTGAGTAAGCGCTCCAGAATGGCAACAAAAGCCTGTCGAAAATGCAAATAAACATTGGTTTGTGTCATATCGAATGGTTCGGGCGGCTGATGGTCGACAGTGGCGGGCGCGCAGTGGGGTTTGAGCTGAAATTAAGAATTTTGGCAATTGTCACTACTAAAGGGTAGCACCAAAGTTGCAAGTCGGGTGCCGATAAATACAGTTTTCAACGAGCCGTACATGTGGGCTTGCAACTTGGATACTATTTGCTTGTTTGCATGTGTGTGTGTGTGTGTGTGTGCTTTCTGTGTTGTTTGAGTTGGGCAGAGTGTACAAGCGTAGCTTAACTTTGATATTCGGCATAGAGGGGAATTTAGTAGGTTTTCTGAATGTAATAAAGATTATAACCACAAGCACTGCGGACGGTGCTGGTAGGAGTCGAGGCGTCGACAGCGGCGGCACCGATTGCTGAATCCTTCTGTATGGAATGGATTTGATTACATTTGTTGATAATATGCCATGAATATGGGAGTAGGCGGTGTGTGTTTGTCGATCTCAGCTTAACAATACACACATGCACACAATCATATCTACGCACTCATGCACCCAGTAGGAATGCTTAGAAACAGTTTACTGAATTTGTGGAATGAAATCAGCGATTTTCGTTATCAGAGTTAAAAGTTTTGTTTTTGAAGCCGTTCGATTCATTTTCTCTCAGCAACTTTCTTTTGAACAACCAAGAACATTTTTTTCAGAATTAATTAATGCTCAATTTATCGTTTGGTATTGAAACAAAACTATAGCCACATCCCATTCAAATCCTGCCACTGTCTTAGTATAAGTTTTACAGGTTTTCAAACAATCTTTTAGACCTAAAAACAAACAAGTTATAATTAAATATTTGAAAACAAACATTATTTTTCCATTTTCGTTTGTATTTTTTTCTTTACATTTTTAAATTTTGTATCTTACAATGTTTTATTTCAAAAATTGTATCTAATAAATTTTGTATCTAAATACAAACAAATTGCTTAAACAATTTTTTATTTGAATCTTTTATTTAAAAACATTTTAATCACTAAATGACACTTTTAACACTCTTTTCTAAAAACAAATTTATGTAAAATTGTTTACTAAGGAAATTTTGCTTAAAAAATATTTTTATCACATAACTATTTTTATCTAAACACGGTTTTTTTAACCTAAACCTATTTTGTCTAAAATCCAAACATGTTTTCATTTTATGTTTAAATTATTCGTCTAAAAATAAAAAAATATATATACCTAATACAATATTTTTAAATTCAAAACAAAAATATTTTAAATTTTCAAAGGAAAATTTGCCTAAAAGACGTTTGTATCAAATATAAATTTTTTTGTAAAAACGTTTTTTTTACCTAAGCATATTTTGCCTAAAATCTAAATTTTGTTTTTAAATTTATGTCTAAAGTGTTTGTATAACAAATAAAAAAATAAAATTTTTTTAATTCAAAAGTAACAAAAATTTGAATTTAATTAAAAAAATACAATTTTTTTAATTGAAACGTAACAAATGTTAATTTTTTGTAAAAATTGTTCATGAGGAAAATTTTTACATAAATTCACATTTTTTACTTTTGAATTAAAAAAATTTTTTTAATTATTCCTAAGGAAAATTTGGCTTCAAAATGTTTGTATCAAATAACTATTTTTATTTTAAAACGAATTTTTTAACCTTAATATATTTTGTCTTAAATCAAAACTTGTTTGTCTAAACAAATTTTTTTAAAATCATACGATTAACATACAAATTTTTAATTCAAAATTGAACATATTTATAATTGAATTTATGTAAAAAATGTTTGTATCAAATAACTATTTTAACTAAAAACGAATTTTTTTTACCTAAACATATTTTTTTCAAAATCTAAACATTTTTTTTTTAATTTTATTTCTAAAAAAAACTAAAAACCAGAACTTTTTGATTTAAAAGTGAAAAATATGAATTTATGTAAAAATAGTTTTCCTAAGGAAAATTTGCCTAAAAAGGTTTGTATCAAATAACTGTTTTTATCTAAAAACAATTTTTTTAACTTTAACATATTTTGTCTAAAACCTACATTTTTTAATTTGTGTCAATATTCTTTCAATAATGTTTCTCTAAAAAATAAAAACCATTAATTATAAAATTTGTTCCTTTATTCAGAAGTGAAAAATTTTATTTGAAAATTATTTTCTCAGAATACAATTATTTTCTCAGAAAAAAATTTTCTCATAAAAAATATTTTGTGAATAAAAAAATTGATATGAAAAAGTATTTTTTTTTATTACAGAAATTATATTTTTTATTATTTAATTTAAAAATGTTATTATTTAACTAAGAGAATAGTTTTTTTTTAAATAATAATAAAAAATTAAAAAAGCTGATGCTATAGATGTGAGACAATTTCTATTGGGAATTAAAAACAAATCTGGGTATAAACCACTCAAAATCATAAAGACCAGGTTCTTCAGTCTTTGTAATTTCGCTTAATTCCATTCAAAATCAAAGTAGAACCTGAAATTGTAAATATCTGGCAAACCACACAGCATTAAGACACTTCAAAGTCTTTTAGGATCTTAACGATAAATGGAGCTGAGCCTGCTTTATTGTCAATAAAAATCCACTATGACAGACTGCTGGCCACTGCCATCTAAGGAAACATATATGCCTCTGTTAACAGCATTGACGCACGCAAAGAGGGGTTTTGGGGTTCAAGTCTCTTCAAATATATTTTTGTTACAAACATTTTGGACAGCAAATATGTTTTCAAATGGTATTTTGCTCAAAAGTTGTGTACGGAACCCACCCACTCTGAAGTCCTATGTGCGCCACTGGTTTACAATAAATGTCCTTCGTATCTGGAAAATGAAAACAAAGCTTGAATTATACTAAACTTAGCTAAGACTACAGACTCTGAGACCTGATTTGAAGAAAGCTGAAACTGAAGAAGTGCGAACAATTTACTTAGTAAAGAAAATCAACTCTCATGATGAAACACAACGGACAAACAATTCTGAGCATTTAACTCAACAGAAACACACAAAACAGTGATTGACTCGATATCAACTAACCGACAAGAGTCCTTGTTTGAGCCAATTTTTTATGTGCTATACATGATTAATATCTTTCATAGATAACTAACCAAATAACTAATCTAACTAACAATATATATCTTACAATATACATAAAACTAGACAGTCTCTCAAAAATAGTTGACACCTTTTTTCAAAGACGTTACAAACTTTGGGATTATGAGTCTTAAGAGGCATCTAAGATACACACACACACATATATTATACACACACAAGCATCCATTGTTCGTATTGTGTTTCAAAAGTGCCTATCGATGCGGTTGATTCGTGTTTGTCTGTCCTGTCCTGTCTGTATGTCTGTCTGCTACTGTTTTATTTATGGAATTTCAAATGTTTGAAAGTTTAAAATTAAATTGTTATCATTTTATCGCACAGTCGTTTATGTAAACTACACTTAGTTGTAGTTTGTAATAAAATCATCATCGGCACTGGCATTGCGAATGAATACAGGAAGCGATGGTAATGGGGCAACGGCTACGATTTTTTAGTAATGGAGTAAAATTAAAATTTTTTTAATAATGAGAGAAATTTTAGTTTGTTCTACTATTGAATCTTGTCTCTGTTTCTCTCTTGTAAATCTTTTCCTTTTTTCTAAGTATGTCATTGTAATACGACTTATGAATATATCAGTCACCAGTAGAATAGTCCAAGTCATGTTCGTATGTCCGTCCTCTCTCAGTATGAACCGATTAAAACGTGTGATAATTGTCAAAGGTGTAGAGATATTTGGTCAATATTTGGTATGGAGTTTACTGAAGTCTGATCTACTCACTTTTGAAGGGAATTTGAGTTGCCAGGGGGCCGTTTGAGTATCTGTTTGTTACAAACAGATTTTGGGTGGCAAAAATGGTTTCAAATGTTGTTTTCGGAACCCCTCCCCCCAAATAAAGTCCTGCGTGCGCCACTGGTAAGGTAGAATTGCGAGGGTGGTCTGAAAAGTTTCCGACCTAACAAAGGTTGCAAGACATTTTTTTCTCATTTATTTTTGATTTTTCCACATAGTCTTCTTGTAACTCTACACACTTCTCTCAGCCTAAATTGCACTAACAGAGCTTTGGAATTGTTCATTCCAAAACGTTTTTGGACCAACTCGAGCTTTCTAATGCCTCAATCTTGATTCAATATATGACTAACACCTTCCTGGGACCTAGTCATAGGCTCTACTATCTCTCTCTGCTATCTATCTCACTTTATTTCGAAGGCTGTTTATCACCATTTGATGAATTTGAGCGATGTTATCGTCGGTGTTTGCAGCTATTGATCATTCCGAAAGTTCATCGTCTCCCAGTAGTAAATAATGGTGTTGAGTATTTTTCAAAAAAGGTGCAAACCGATTCCCTTTTTGACGAATGCTTTCATCTTCATGTGAAGGTTGAAAACTTTGCAGGCAGTCCTCGAGACTCGTCGAGAAATGGAGTCAACTGAAACCCTTTACATATTTTTTTCTGATTATATTATATAAGAGATTTCTAACAAACAATATTTTTTAAAATTATTTAAAATTATTTTACATATATAGGTATCTTTTTAAATATCATCCAAACATCTGACCTGATTTCCATCATATGTTAAATGGACCGTAACAATTATACGTTTTATTATAAAAATCAATAATTAAGAGTTATTTTTTAACTTTTACTTAATGTGTCAACAAATTTATATTTTAAAAATCCTATAATAACAATTATTTTTAATTTTTTTCTTTTTAGTCAATAAATAACAGTTTTTCGATTTTTATTTTAGTTGTCCTATGATGACAATTATTGGTGACTCTTATTTATAAAAGTCATCAATAAAAATTATTCAGTGGCTTTTATTTATAAAAATGGCTTTTATATATATTTACCAGTCAGTTTACCAGCATTTACTCTATTTTACTGATACTCGTACATTCATTGTTTATTCATGTAAAAAATACACTAGATTTTTCGAAAGCAATTTGTTAATGTTTTAATTGACTTGAGTCTATCAACACATTACACACGAAATGCGCAACAAGACAACAAATTCAATGGAATATTTTACATATTTTTGCATTGTACTGTTATTAGTTTAATTGCTTGCCAAAGCCACAATTCAAAATTTGACAAGATGAAATCTTGAATCTTCTTGCTGGAGTTGAGCTTTTGTATTTTGCTTGTGGATGCAGTATGGGTTACTTATTTATATGTGTGTATATATTCAGATTTGTGTTGTGTTCAGTGGCGCACTTAGGGTGTCGGATGGAGGAGGGGGGATGTTGGGGGTTGAGGGTTTGTACACAACTTTTGAGCCTAATACCATTTCGTATCATATTTTCTACCAAAAATAGATGGAAAACAGATAGTAAGGAGCATTTGAAACTCCAAAACCCCTCTTGTGTGCATCACCGGTTGCATTGAATAAACGTCTTTGAGTGGTTTTGGTAGTTGAGTCTTTTTATGCCATTAATAAGAAAAGTTGAAATACGTAGAAAGTCAGTTTGAATAGTTTAAACCAAAAGACTGAGGTCAAAACAATGATTGCTTCTTCTTCTTATTTGTCATTTCAAGTTAACTTCAACTGTTCTCAAATCTTTCTTAGAAATCTATTTATAATACATGCCTTTGTCATTTTCAGTTCACTTTAGTCTCTCAAATATCTCCAATCAATCCAAGAAGTTCACTATTGACAGCTAATTTAGTCATCTTTAGCTTTAATTGTTGATTCAATGGGCATCACACCTATGAAACATTCCTAAAAAAGTCTGTCTGAGAAAATACATAATTTTTGGAAAATATTAACTCAGATTTAAATAGCACGAGATAATTTTTAATTTTGAATTTTAATTTTTTATTTAAATTATTTCTTAATATTTAAATAATTCACAGTGTCCAAAAAAGCATCATTTATAAATGTAAACAAAGTTCAACATTTTAAACATTTCAAAACAAAAACTCACCACTTGTAGCAGTAACTAATGAACCGGCAAACTGTAGCAACAACTGCAGCTTCAACTAAAAAAAAATCCCAGCCGGCCGGTCATGCAACTGCAACTGTAAATTGTTGCCGCTCTTGTCAGCGTTGCGAGCAAAAAAAAAAAAACAGAACTGTTCCATTATTGAATTAAAACTTTTCATTGCAGCATGTAACCAGTGTTGTCTGCCTTTTTCTTGTTTTTAATTTTCTTTTATTTCATACCTGAAAAAAATTTACAATTTACGAAAACTTTTAGTTATGCTTTTGAGCAATTACACACACAAAAGCATAGCAACCGAACGAATTGTGCAACTGTCATATTTCTGTGAATGTTGCCACAACCGCGAAATTGTTGGACGAAATTTTGTTGGACGAAACTTCATTCACAACTTGACAATGTTGTGTGATAGCGTTCACATACCAGAAGGTACAACAACAAAAAAAATATTTTTTTTTTTGGGAACGTTTGTCTGTCTTTAAAAGTTAAGTTCAAACCTTTTCATGAACCAAATGAGTTGTTTAAAACATTCATGAACCTCAGAAACAAACCACTTCATACATTTCTGTGGTTCACAGACCTGGTAGCAATTTTCTTTTAACCCCATAATGCTGCAAAATATGTTAGTTTTTTTCTATATATTTTTATTATTTTTTATAATTCTTTTTTTTGTCATAAAGCATGAACTCTTCTGCAATTAACAGCATTCAATCTAAATTCAATTAAATCAGTTATTTTATTTACCACAAATAAAATCTACTATTATTCAATTACTACTACTATTTTGTTACCATATGGCAACATGCTACTTTGTGGACGTCTGAACCATCAATGGTTTCAAGAATAAAGTTTTTTGTTCGTCCTTAGAATAGTTTGAAGTTTTAGAAATAATACAAAATTCATAAATTAAATATTTAAGTTTTAAGAAGAGAAGTATAATCTTTCTTTCAATGTTGTATATTTCATAGTAAAGAAAGAATAACTGAAAAAATAATATAATTTTTAATTTAACTTTCTACATTAATTCAGATCAATTAAAAAAACAATGTTAACGTAAGTTAATGAAGAAATATTAGGTTTTTAGTTATGCATGAATAATTTTATGTTTGAGTTATTATTTGCGATAGAATCACCAGCCCCAGCTAGGAATCGAACCTAGAGTCCCGGTATGAGAAGCCAACGCGCTACCCGCTGAACTATCGAAGCCGGCCTGCTATCAATAAAAAAAATATATATACAAATAAAAAAAATATATATATACACTGAAGACTAAATCGATAAATTTAAAATTGCAACTTTCCCCAGTAAAAGCCTGGTTCCACCTTGAAGCCTCTGCTCTCCTCTGAAACCCCACTCGCTCCTAACCCGACTGACTGCATTAACTTTGGTGCCCCTCGGACAGCTGCTGGTGCTGTCGATTTGCGCAACAAATGATCCGCGCACAATGTGTTCATTCATTTTCATTTCTCCAGCAACTTGACTTTGGCCTCGCCCGTAAATGTCCTCTATGTCCTTTTGCTGTGCTGCCGGTTGCCCTCTGATGGCTGTCGTTGCGGCCAGTGCGCGCTGTTTAGTATGCAACAACCAAGCGATGTGACCTTTCGAAAGTCAATTTGGCAGTGCGAGTCTTTTTGTCATGATTATGCAAACTGCAAAAAATTGAAAGCGATTATTTCATCATGGCCGGGGCAACATTTATATCACTTTATATCACTTTCAGGGAGAAGCGAAGCGGTGCATTGCCTCACACTGATTCCCTTCAAGCCCGCAAGGTTCTTTTTTTTTTGGAGCAGTCATCGCTGATTTGAAGAAACCAGTGTTCGAGTAATTTAACGCTTCCTGCCTCTCCCAACAACAACAGCAACATCAATGCCAACGCCAACGCCAACATTTGTTTGTTCGTATTGACGCAAGCAAAGACGGAAGCAAAAAGGAGCAAAACTCCAACAAGACGCAGGCAGTCGAGTCTCAGCTGCGTGAATGCTGCGGAGTGTGACATCAAATATTAAGATTGAACTTGACATATGCGACATTTTTTCGGTGTTTTCTGATGTGCTAAATTTTCATGTACGTGAACGCGTCTATTTCACTGTTCGAGTTGTTGTTGTTCTTTTTTTTAACTTTTTACTGGCAAAAAGTTTGTTGTCATCTTCATTTTTAATGCGCGTCAAAGTTATCGTTTTGGGTAAAAATATCTACAAAAAATATTCAGTCAGTGAGTTTATTTTATATGGAAAATTTGTATATAGAAAGAGAAAATTGGTATAAAATAAATAAAATGGAAAAATTTGTATAAATTTCACTGTTCGAGTTGTTGTTTTTTTTTTACTTTTCACTGGCAGAAATTTTGTTGTCTTCTTCATTTTTAATGCGCGTCAAAGTTATCGTTTTGGTTAAAAATATCTACAAAAAAAAATTCAGTACGGGAGTTTACTTTATATGGATCATTTTTATATAGAAATTTAAAGAGAAAATTGGTATAAATGAAATTTAAGGAGTTTAAATGTCGCAATAACTTTTATAATCAACTAATTTCCTAAAACCCAATCAATTGTTTAATCAATCTTTTAGTTGTGACATAGGAATTTCAATTAAATGAGATCATAATCAATGCAACATGAATGAATCATTAAATCATTAGTTGTTCAAACATTCATCAACAATTATTGTAGTCATTTAGTAATTTGCAAGTTAAGTAATTATTGGATAATCCAAAGTTAGTTGTACAATCAATCCTAATTAACAAGTAGATTAATCATTGATTTATCCACAACGTAAATTAATAATTAAGTCATTAGTTGTTCAATCATTAATCAAAACTAATTGTAGTTATTTAGTAATTTCGAAAGTTAATTAGTCATTGGTTAATCCACAATTAGTCAAACAATCAATTCTAATTAACAACTTATTTAATCATTGATTAATTCACAACATAAATGAATAATTAAATCATTAGTTGTTCAAACATTCATCAACATTTATTGTAGTCATTTAGTAATTTAATAGTCATTGGTTGATTCACAATTAGGCAACTAATTAATTCTAATTAACAAGTTATTTAATCATTGAATAATCCACAACATGAATGAATCATTAAATCATTAGTTGTTCAATCATTAATAAAAAGTAATTCTAGTCATTTAGTAATTTTCAAGTTAATTAGTCATTGGTTGATTCACAATTAGTCAAACAATCAATCCTAATTGAAAAGATAATGAATCATTGATTAATACACAACATGAGTGAATCAGTAAATAATTAGTTGTTCAAACCTTCATCAAAAGTAATTGTAGTCATTTAGCAATTTGCAAGTAAGTTAGTCATTGGTTGATTCACTATTAGTCAAACAATCAATTCTAATTAACAACTTATTTAATCATTGATTAATCCACAACATAAATGAATCATTAAATCATTAGTTGTTCAATCATTAATCAAAACTAATTGTAGTCATTTAGTAATTTGCAAGTAAGTTAGTCGTTGGTTGATTCACAATTAGTCAAACAATCAATCCTAATTGAAAAGATAATTAATCATTGATTAATGCACAACATGAATGAATCATTAAATCATTAGTTGTTCAATCATTAATCAAAAGTAATTGTAGTCATTTAGTAATTTCCAAGTTAATTAGTCATTGGTTGATCCACAATTAGTCAAACAATCAATTCTAATTAACAACTTATATAATCATTGATTAATCCACAACATAAATGAATCATTAATTCAAATCATGTTCAATCATTAATCAAAATAATTGTAGTCATTTAGTAATTTGCAAGTAAGTTAGTCATTGGTTGATTCACAATTAGTCAAACAATCAATTCTAAATAACAACTTATTTAATCATTGATTAATCTACAACATAAATGAATAATTAAATCATTAGTTGTTCAATCATTATTCAAAAGTAATTGTAGTCATTTAGTAATTTTCAAGTTAATTAGTCATAGTCAAACAATCAATCCTAATTGAAAAGATAATGTATCATTGATTAATTCACAACATGAATGAATCATTAAATCATTAGTTGTTCAATCATTAATCAAAAGTTATTGTAGTCATTTAGTAATTTGCAAGTTAAGTAATTATTGGATAATCCAAAATTAGTTATGCCATCAATCCAAACTAACAAGTTATTCAATCATTGATTAATCCACAACGTAAATTAATAATTAAATCATTCGTTTTTTAAACATTCATTAAAAATTTTTGTAGTCATTTAGTAATTTGCAAGTAAGTTAGTCATTGGTTGATTCACAATTAGTCAAGCAATCAATCCTAATTGAAAAGATAATTAATCATTGATTAATCCACAACATGAATGAATCAATAAATAATTAGTTGTTCAATCATTAATCAAAAGTAATTGTAGTCATTTAGTAATTTGCAAGTTAATTAGTTATTGGTTGATTCACAATTAGTGAAGAAATAATCTTAATTGAAAAGATAATTAATCATTGATTAATGAACAACATGAATGAATCACTAAATCATTAGTTGTTCAATCATTAATCAAAAGTAATTGTAGTCATTTAGTAATTTGCAAGTTAAGTAATCATTGGATGATTCACAATTAGTCAAACAATTAATTCTAATTAACAAGTTATTTAATCATTGATTAATCCTCAACATAAATTAATCATTAAATTAAATTGTTGAGTGAGCTTAAGATTAAAATTTAAATCTTCAGAGAAGAAACCACTGTTTTCGCTCTGAACATAGAATCGTTCGTGTATGTATGAACTTCTCCATTCGAGAGATGGTCACCCATTTCCCAATCGGTTCTAGATAACATAAATACTTATTTAAAGAAAATTTTGGTGCCATGTAGTACTGGTATTTTCACAAAGAAACATTTTGAAATGTTGTAAAAGTTACATTTTGACGACACTTTCACCTGAAGCAACTAAAAATCTCTTTTCAGTAACTCAATAAAAGAATATTTTTTCTTCAAAGAAAATCGCAATCAGTGAATTGCATCTAACTTTCGCCGCTTTTCACATTTCATTTAAATTGGCCAGACATAAATAATCTGGAAATCGATCGCATTGCAACAAAACACGCACATTCGCCAAGACACAAAATGTGCGGCCGCTTCCTTCCGACAACTGGCCGCTAATTTGCCGCTTCATTGCAACGCACTTGTGCTGATGACATGTCACCAACAACAACAACAACAACAACTCTATTGAAACGACAAAACCAGTGAAAGTGGGGGCTGGGCAAAGGTGTTGCAACCACTTAATTCCATTCCAGTCAACCAGCCCAAGACGAATGTCACCAGCCGCCGCTGATGCCGCCGTTGTCGCTTCTATCATTTTATTGGCAAGCGACCACGAAAATGAATGGCAAAGCCGTCTGGAAAAATGGCAAAAGTTCTTTTCGATGGGCCTCAAATGTGTGTGTTGCCACTCGTCGTTTGTAGGAGAGGGGTACAGCGCACCGAATTCAATTACAACGTTGGCGCGCGCATACCAAAAAAAAAACACAAAACCACCAAAACAAGAATATGCAAAAAAAAAAAAAAAAAACCCAATGTTGCAGCAAGCAAAAATTCAGCAACCGCCGCCGTTGCCGTCAAAAGAACTGCGACAAGAAATTGCGGCAAAACGTTTTCCAAATTGAATGGGAAAACTTTTTCCACATTCAATTTCTGCAAATGATGTCGACATCGACACACAGTCACAGTCACATTCGCCCCTTCGTTCCGCTTCCCCGCATCCCGATTGCTACGCAGCCAAACAGTTAATTAGTGGGGTGTGCGTGAAAGCGAGTGAGCCACAATTTTGTGCGATTTTTTTGCAATTAGTTAAATATTCTCAATGCGGCATTTTGGTGTGCACATTTCAAATTTACAAAACACTAATGTTGAATTGTTGTTGGGTGATGGAAATTGTTTGTTGACTATTGTGGAAATTGTGGCAAACTTTAAATTTCACAGTCGATTGATTGTAACTGATGAGATTTGAGACTTGAACATTACTTGAAGAAGAAGAAAGTGTAAGAAGAATTTAGAGAAAAAAGTTAAATGAAAATCACAGCTGATTTCAGACTTGAATTAAAATTTGCAATTCATGCTGAGTTGTGATTTAATTAAAAAAAAAATCAAATTTCATATGCGACATTTGAACTTTGACTTTTATCTGCTGTTCATATCTTATTTATCACAAAAGCTTTCTGAGTTATTACCTTTTTTGGAAAATAGTTTTTTTATTATTATTTTGTTTATTTCTTTTACTTACACGTTTTTGTTCATTTCATTTTGGAGGGATTCCATGCACAAAATTTGAACCCAATATCATTTGAAACCAAATTTTCCATCCAAAATGTCTGCAACAGATATTTGTGGGGTTGATCCCTCACGACCCTTCCCTCCTATGTGCTTTGGTTAAACATGAACCAAATTTAAAAGAAAAAGACCGAATTTAAATTTTCAATCACCAAAAAGTTTGACGCTTACTAAAATTTCCAGAGTTCGTTTTCGGCTTGTAACACGCAATTGTGCAATGGTCTCCTTGCAAAAATTTTCCCAATGACCTTGAAAAATTCAGGTCAAGTTAACAAAAATTCTTTCTTCAAAACTTTGTTTTCTAGCCTTTGTATCTTTTGCAACACCGGCTATTTAAAAAATATAACAAGCTTCTAGGAACCGCACAATTGTAATAGGGGTAATCACACTTGTTACTTCGTTAGTTCAATACACGATTTTTTTAACGTGGATTGTGTTTTTGTTAATGAAATCTAAGTATTTTCAAGTTACAAAGTAACAAGGTGGCAGGTTCAAAAATTCTTTCATTTGACGAAAATATATTTTTTTTTTAATATTCAACATTTTTCTCAACATCTCAAGCAGAGCTAGCAAAATATGAAAAAAATATTAAATGAAGGTTTCGTGTTTAAGGCTTTTTATTTTGTTGGGTGGAGTTATGAGAAAGTTTTGGTGTTTGAAGACCCCCCCTATTTTTTAATGAAGAATATTTTCCCAAAAAACAATATGGTATTTTTTTCAATATTTTATTCAATACAAGCTTTTTATGAAAAATTTTTCCGAAAAACATGAAAAAGAGGGGTAAGGAAAGGGGTAGGGGGGTTCATGTGTACCCAAAAAATGTTCACACTTTTAATGCAAACAACTTTGTCCTACACATCAAAGCTCTAGCTCTTTAAGTTTTTATACTTTCCGTGTAAAAGTCTATAGGGACCCTTTTAACCTTTATGTGCAAATTACAAAAAACTCAGACGTGCTGGACTATTACTTTGTTCGCCAAAAATTATCAGTATGATGTCCTCTTTCAGAAATATACGGTCGTTACTCTGTTGCAGAAATGCTGTTGTACAGTGTAATTATTTCTATACACAATTATAACACAACAAATATTTATATATTTTCCCCTCTTTATTTATTATCTTTTATTTATTTATAAATAAATAAATAAATAAATAATAAAATAATTTTTAAAAAAATAAATACATAAATAAATAAATAAATAAAACAAATAAATAAATAAGACAAATAAATAAATGATAAATAAATAAAAAAAAGAAATAAATCAAGTAAATAAATAAATAAATAAATAAATAAATAAATAGACAAATAAATAAATTAATTAATAAATAAACAAATAAATACATAAATAAAAAATATACCTATAAACAAATCAATAAATAAAAGTACAGTCACAGTTAGAAACTTAGAATTACTTTATTTATTTGCGATTTATTGACATCGGCCAAACAACTCAATTGCGTCGGCATCGGCCAAAAAAAAAAGAATCGGCATCGGCCTTTTTTGGCCGATGCCACATCGGCCTTTTTTTGCCGATGCCACATCGGTTTTTTTTTGGTCGATGGCATATTGGCCCATTTTCCTGCTTTAAATTCTTGTTTGATTTTATTTGCAGCTGAATCGCACTGTGTTTCTTTTTTATATTTTTTTATAATTTTATTTAGTTTTTAATTGTTTATTTTCTTATTTTTGTTTGTTAATTTGTTATGAAATGAAATGTACTGTTATATTTAATATAATTTTCTTATTTTTGTTTGTTAATTTGTTATGAAATTAAATGTACTGTTATATGTAATAATTCCTTTTGTTATTTAAAAATATAAACTGTGTTTTGATTGAATTCATTCGTGTTGTTTTTTCTATGGAATCGGCATCGGCATCGGCTTCGGCATCGGCATCGGCGATTCTCGGCCTTTTGACCGATTAATCGGCATTGGCCTGAGAATTGGCCGATGCCGATTAATCGGCATCGGCATCGGCCAAAAAATTTGGTATCGGTCGGACTCTAAAAATTAATGAAAATGTCTTGCTGTATATTGCATACTTTTAGGACTTGAGGCTTAACCTATACACCTTCAGCATCTGTTTGAGCCGAATGTCAGTCTTGTAGCCGATTAATTAACTTCGACCAGATGGCAAATGTCACTTTCGCTTGGACTTTAGGAATTATTAATTAACGAATTACGAACCAAACTAAACGGTGTGAATGCCGACTACTTAAAAAAAATTGCTTTTCAGCCAAAGCATGAAATACGCAATGTGCTTTTAACCACTAGATGGCAGTAAAAATGCACTTCAGTACTTTTTCAAACATAGATGGCGCCATACACTGCATGGGTGTTTCACACCTTAAGAGTTGAGACACATAGATGTCGCTAGTAAATATTTTTCATATTGTCGAAATACGAAATTATTTAAGTTGCCAGCCTGTGTTGCTGGAAAATTGGCGTTTAACTTTTATGTTTACACTTGAGTGATTTCTCACACTCGTAACACCAGGCACCAGGTTGGTCAAAATTCATACAAACTCTCATAATTTCATATGAAAGGGTGTAGACACAGACAGTGGCGTACACAAGATATCATTTGGGGGTATTTGGCGTACAACTTTTGACTTCAATTCCATTTGAAACCATATTTCGCATGAGTAATTTTTGTATTTAGGGGGATTTGAACCCAGAAACCTTTGCCCACCGTGTGCGCCCCTGGTTTCAGTTAGCTATTTTAGATTTTTAATATATTACTCTAAATAATATATTACTCTATAAAAGCAACTTTTTGATTGTGTTTTCAGGGCAGTAAATAAATAAATTAAAAAAAATAAATAAAAATTTGTTTGCCTAAAAAACTAAGCTACTTCAAACCAATTAATATGAATTTATATTAATTCTTGTTTAGTGAAATATTTGTTTTAGTACTAATTTTATTTTAAAAGAAATACAGTCGTGTCTGGGTATAGTGAACACCTCGATATAGTGAACAACCAAATTTTTACATGGAGTACTAAATAGTGAACAATCGAAAATCTCTAAATAGTGAACAAAATTTTGAAAGAAATTTCAAGTAAAAAGCAACAAAAAACACAAGAAGGAATCAAAAATGAAAGAGGGTATTCCCCTATTTTGTATTTTTGCTGTTGATTATGGTTATGTTTTTTGTCGAATGCAAACCGATTGTGGTTGAAAGTGTGCTTTTTTATGTGTATTTAAAACTTTGTGAACGCAAGAAGCAAACGTCTATTCCCCAATTCTTTTAATTAATGATCTCTTGAATTTATATACACCAAGTGTATTTTGAGCAAATAAAACGAGTTTTTGAAAACAAAATATTTACCTTGAAATAGTGAACAACCTCAATACTGTGAAGATGCCTTGCAATAACACTGCACAACAGCATGTCTGCTGCATGGAGTTTTTTACATGAATCTGAATCGTTTTTCCACGCTGTTTTCAAAACCATATTGCGTTTTTATGTAACAGCTTTGGTTTTCGCAAAAAATGGGCGAGTCACTTTTTCGAATTTTCCTCGGTTTTTTTCTCGTTTTCGACTGTAATTTCTGAACCAATAATCCTATCGACATGATTTTTATGTAGTTGCACTAACAACATCCCACGGCATTTTTTCTGACATTAATCAATTTTATGCGTTCGAAGTAAGAAAATATTGAATTTCAAGGCGTTTTTTCTGATGGCGAAAATTGTACAGATGTTTCATGAATCAACTTACGAAGTACATATATGAATATCTTAAGAAGAAACATCAAGCAATACAACGCAGCCAAATTTTTTGACGTAAGTCACATTCTCATCGAAATAATATCAAAAATGTACCATAGTCATTTTCAACACTTTTCAGCTGTTTTTCCTTTAAAACCTAAGAGCCTCGAAATATGCAAAGTTTTTAATTTTTTTTGTGTTTCGAGCATTTCAAAATCTTTTTGTTTTTTGCTTCTGTTTCAGACTATAAATGTAACTTATAAAAGAGCATATTTTGAGGCTCCTAATTTTTTAAGGGAAAAGTATGAAAATGATGAAAATGACTATGGTACATTTTTGTTATTATTTTGGATGCTAATGTGTATTCCGCCAAATAATTTGACTGTGTTGTAATGTTTGATGTGTCGGCTTTCATTATACACCTAACTCGTTAATTTATTTACGAAAATTTTGTATATTTTTGACCAACAAAGAAAACGCCTTAAAATTCCATATTTTCGGACTTTGAAATAGAATTACCGCGGCATTTTAACACTTATAACAATAAGTTGCATTGGAAGAGAAGCCGTATGGTGTTGTTAATGCGATAAGGTAAAAATCATGTCAATCGGTTATTTGGTTTAGAAATTACGATCAAAAATATTGAAAAAGTAGAAAAAAAACTGAAAAAATGACACGGTACCTATATCTCACTACCTAGAGCTGCTAGAAAAAATCTGAGGGTAGATTCGAAGTCAGCGCACCCAAATTAGTAAGAAAGAGTAGAAAAACTCCATGCAACAGAAAAAAGTGTTTTTCGTTGTGCTGTGTAATTAGTTCACTATATCCAGACACGACTGTACATATATTTTTGTTTCTGAAGTTATCCTATTTTGAATATAAAATGCACCTCTTTCTAAATAAAATGTGTTTGCATTGAATAATTCATATCCAATAAATGCAACTTTTTGCTATTTGCAACCACTCTATGGAACAATTTTATTGCGTTTTGGGAGATTCAACTGTATACGTTCGTGAGAGTAAATAGGCAAAATAAATCTGAACTTTAGAACTGAAATATTTAATTTCAAAATATCCAACAAAAAATAATTCAAAGTCAGATTTTGTCGGATTTGGTCCATATACATACGGAACAGTGTCTGAATTCTAACTGGACTTTCAGTAGAACTCGGCGAGTTTTTAGAAGTAAAACGTTGGCTTTACTTTGAAAAAAACTCATTTTATAGATTTTAGTCTGAATTCTGTGCTTCAGGCTGCATGACTTTATAACTGCCAAAGGCCTTGCCTACTTCTGATAAAAAAAGGAAATCAGCTTAAAAAAACGTATGCAAATTCTACACAAGCACTAATACGTATTTAAAATCGAAATAAGTCTCGGCAGACCCTGGTACCAGTGGCGCACGCACTTTGAAATAGAATAAAGTTTAGATGTATGAATCTACAGACTGAGATCCAAAACATGTATGTTTTTCATACCTGACATATTTTGGTCCTGAACGTTCAAAATAGAAAATTTAGTTAAAATGAGACAATTTTTCTCTTTCATTTGATACCCATATCTTCATCACCGCACAACCGGAAATATTTAAAAAAATATTTGAAATGTGTTTGTCCTTAAAATTTTAACGTCCCGTAAAAAGGACGTTGGGTGAGAAAATGAAAATCTGACTATGCCAGGTTACTATAAACGACATTAGGATGGGTCTCGGCAAAAAAAATTATTTTCGCCAATGTGAAGTTGGTGTTTTCACTCATTGCATCATAACTTTGTAATTTTTATTTCGATTCTATTGATGTTAGGCTTAATATTTGCACAAATAATATACGTGGGTGGTCCGATAAGTACTTAGCCTACAAAAGAAAAACGAAAATTTTGGAAAAGTGGCGATTTATTTCTCAACGTAGTCTCCTTTCAACTCGATACACTTGACCCAGCGATGCTCCAACTTCTTTAACCCGTCTGAAAAATACGTTTTCTGGAGGCCTCCGTGGCGGCGATAACCTCCTCCTTCGACTCAGAAGCCCGGCGAGTGACTTTTTCAAGTTTGGAAACAAAAAGAAGTCACACGGGGCCAAATCTGGAGAATACGGTGGATGGGGCAGCTGTTTGTAGCCTAATGCGACCAATTTGGCGAATCACCGACCGATATTGCTCTTTTTCCATTTTTCTAAACATCCGCGGACACGTTCGTTTCCAGACACGGTTAAAACAAAACTACAAATCCAATACGGCTAAAATTTTGACAGTAGCCGTCTACGAGGATGTACTACACGATAGTAAATTTTTCTTACGATAGTGGCACCATCGGGCGGTGGGGCTAAGTACTTATCGGACTGCCCACGTATCTTTCATCTTAAATTTTAAAACCAAAGTAGAAAATTTATTTTATCTATAAACAAAAATTCGAAAATTTGATTTTTGAAAATGGTCGAAAAATTCACTTTTTTACAACTTTCACCGCAAGTAATTTCTCCAAATCTCATCTGATTTGGACAATCTGTATATCTCTGGAAAGGGTAAGGTATTATTTTCTGACCGACGGACAGCTTCTGTTAGTCGGATGATTCGTTTACGAGATATGTGCTCATAACTGAGGTGCATTTAGGTGCATTTTTTGTGTCGAGTAGTGTTATTGATGATTGAATATATATGCAACGGTCATAAATAAAATTTCTGTACTTACTTAAAGATATTTCGGGGGGTTTAAAAACCCCAAAACGCCTCCCCCTGTGTGCGCCACTGCCTGGTACAAACAAATGGGTCTACATTTCGAAGCTTTACCAAAGTCTATAATCCGACTTTACTAGTACTATTCTTCTGAATCATATTTTTACCCTACGCCAACATTCTGCACAATTGTCGTTGAGCAACACTATTTGAATGAGAAATGGAAATGCTCAATGCAATTTAAAGTCAGTGGTTCCACTCAAATAATAGTGGAGTTCACTTTTCATAGCATTTTAGGTGTGAAGCTGCTATCGTAGCAATCTGACGCTACAACTGCTTTCGAAAACATTGAGAAAATTCAAAAATTGCTACGATAACAAATTTACACCTCAAATGCTATGAAGAGTGAACTCCGATAATATGTTCCCCACATATTTTCGTTTCAACTGGCCATTTCCTGTCATAGCAAGAGGAATCTCTATGAGTCACTCATTTTTCACCCATAAAACCTACATACCCTTCTTAGCAACACTGCTTGCTTACCGAAACCGAAAAGATTGACACCACTTAGAGCACAAACTGTCAAAGCGGAAAACCTGCAATGCCTGCCAAACTGTTACCCGGCAGCAGCGAACGCTTGCCAAACTTCAGACACGAGTAGAATTTCAACGGGTGTAGTTGTGTGCGCGGATGTTGTTCAACCGAATTTTTGTGATCCAAAAAAGTTGCAGCGCCGATAGAATTGCACTGTGAGTGCGGTGTGTGGGTGGGGAGGGGGCGTCGAACGAAGTGCAAAAGTGTTGAATTAATATTCAAGAAATAATCATCATCACAGAAAATAAATTAGATTAAAACGGTGTGCATGAAATGTGTCGAGCGATATTGAAAATTCAATAAGAAAAATTCAATGTGTCAGTGACAGCGCCACTTTCACAACAGTCGCCCCCCTTCAGGTGGCCGAAACGATGTTAACAACAATGCACAACGGCGACGACGAACGCGCCAACGACCATCAAAGAAGCCGATAACAGCGTTTCAAGCGAGAAGAAGAAGAAAACAAACAAAACAGAAACCGACAACGAAACAACGCGAACGCCAAAACAAATGAAATAAATAAAAATAAAATGTTTTGACGGTGAAATTTCCAAGTGACCGAAAGTCAAAGAAATACAATTTTGTTAAGAAAGAAATTCGTTTATGAAAAAAATTATAATATTAATGCAAGTGAATTTTGCATATTTTTAGGCGTTGAGACGCGTACCTGTGCGCGTTCTGCAGCACTGCATCGGAGTCGTGCCGCGCAGCAGTGCCTGAAAAATCGCTAAAGAAGCGCGTTTAATAGTGAAAATTGGGAAAATACACTCGGAGAAAAGTCTTGATTTCAGGTAAGCAGCGACCATTGGAAATAGGTTTTATATAAATACGGCACCGTATGGCATCGTTGACAAATGAGAAGAAGTTTTCCGAATTTTTTAAATGCGTGCGCACAGTGGCGCAGTGCCACATAAGAATGGGGCAAAAAAAAACTGTTCGTTGACAATGTGAATAGCATGAAAATGCTTGAAAATTGTAAATTTTGGTTGAATACTTTTACTATTTTTATTTTTTCGTATATAGGTATGTTTGTTAATTGAAAGCTTTAAAGAAAATCATCAATCATCAAATTCACGCAATTTTATTGCTCAGTGAAGCAATATTAAATTGCAACAATCTGAGAATTCAAATCATATTGCTGAAGATTCATCGCACAGTGATGCGACTTCATACAACCGCGGGACAAAATTAGAAGGAGTGGTCCGTAATTAATAAAATTTGATATGCTAGTTAATCATGGTTTGCTGAATTGAAATCTCCACTTTGTTTTTCTTAAACTTTTGTAGTTTGGCAATGCCAGAGACTTAAATTTGTAATTATCGAAATTTTCGGTAAGTTATAGCGCCACGTGTGTTGGCTAGGTTTTTCAGACTTTACATTTAATCAGTTTCCTCTCATTTTTTTAATTTTTAGGTTTTTAATTTATATATATTTTAATTTATTAAATTAATTTATTTATTAATTTATATTTTAAATTAAATGTGTACTAGAAGCCTCAGCTTTAAAAATTTTGAGAAAACATTAAAAGCAAAAATTCCCATAACAAGTCTTAATCTATATTTAAAGTAAAGAAGTTGCTACTTCGTGCTAATCATGTAATTCTACAATTTTTGTTTACCCAATAGACTTAAAAACAGAAAACTTGTGTTTAAATTTTTTTGTGAAAAAAGTTCCGACATTGAGCAGTTTTTGCACACACACACTAATTAATTTTATGCACAAATTTTTTTCTGGTTTTCTTAGTTGGAGTTTTACCTTTCAAAAGGCATCAAAATCATTAAATTGGAAGACCATACATTTTTTGAATTTTGTCTATGAAACGAATCACTGTGCAACGCCACTGTGCTTACCGATCTTTTTATACTGAACAATCGGGGAAAAGGTTAATTTAAAAATGGACACATGTTGTGCACTACCTCATTATCGTTCTTTTTTTCTAATTCTAATTCATATGATTCTTATTATTTAAATAAAATGTAATGCCTTTGAAAATGAGACATTAGTTTCTGCATTCCATCTTGTTTCACTTTGATTGGTCACAACCATAAATTATATACATAATTTTTCAATTTTATTTATTTATTTTATTTATTTAATTATAAAACATTAGCATTTAAGAATTATTTCTTTTGCATGCCACAAATTGTTACTTATTAATTAATAATTGATTAGCTCAACAAATAACAATAGATTAACAACAATTCATTATTAACAATATATTTTAATTCAGTGGAATCTTAATATTTAAAAGAGAAGAAAGAAAAGGAAAATACAAGAGTGCAAAAAGTAGAGAAGGACAGAGTTAAGAAAAGTGTTTGAAAATATAATGCTTAAAGTGGCGTCTATTGGCAATCGATTTGATATGTATGGGCAACGAATTCCATAATCTAATGGAATAATAATTTTCCCAAATATTATATGTTGCAAAAAAATTTAATATTTTCTTATGAAACTTACTACTTTATTTAGCATAGTTAGCATGATCCGATTTAGCTCGGATATGCATCGTTTTACTCGATAACCTGTTAACATTTTGAAGGTAATTCTGTTAGGCCTCCATTTGCCTCTTGAGGCAAATTTTTCACCAGCAAAATAATTCCCCATAGACAGAAACAGTTCGTTATCACTTGGTGCTAGTTCCGAACTATAAGCAAGATGCTTATGGACCTCCTAACCAAGCTCTAAAAGCTTTTGGCAAGTCACTCTCGGCCTAGCGGTGTCCTGATGGAACACAATTCCCATTGGCCAAAGCTGGCTGCTTCTGGACGATTACTTTTTTACTTAACAGTTTGACCTCAGGAAAGAAACTCATGGAAGAAGTTGCTCTGCCAGAAATCAGCCAGAAGTAAAGTGGATGCATTAGAGACGAATTTTTCATCAACAAAATAATTTCCGATAGACAAAAACAGTTCGTAATCACTTGGTGCTAGATCTGAACTATAAGAAAGATGCATAAGACCGCTCCACCAAGCTTCAGGAGCATCTGGCGAGTCACTATCACACAATTCTGCTCCTATTGGCCAAAGCTGGCCGCTTTTGGGCGATTGCTTCCTTCGGATGGTCCAATTAACAGTTTCCCCTTAAGAAAGCAGCTCATAGAAGATGTTTCTCCGCCAATCCCAGCAAAACCTTACTAACCGTCAAACCAGGCTTGTTTGGACTCGTTCCGTTTTTGTTTTATGTTATCGTAAGTCATACACTTTTCATTACCAGTAACCGCTTCAAAATGGGTCCAATTTGTTATGGTTCAGATAGAAATTCGGTCCATGGGGGTTGTAGTTCATGTGTCACCCATTCATCGAGCTTCTTTTTGTATTCAGCCTTATTCAAGGGGTTTCAAACGGGTTTTTGGGCAATCAAAACAGTGCTTACCTGACAGTCAGACTCTACGAGTTCCATGATTTTATTGAGACTTGCTACAAATGGTCTTCCAGAACGTGGTGCATCTTTGACATCAAACCAAACTTGTGCTTGATTGGATGTTACAGTATCAAAACCATAAACACTATTCACATTTTTAGCCACTTGTCTTGCGTTTTCTTTTTTATCGAAGAAAAATTGTCAAATATGGTCAAGCATGGCTTAGTCAAGCAATCACAAAATTGTCCGAGATATTTTCGATAGTACGAAATCTTATCTTTCTTAAGCCAACATTTTTTTCTTACATCCTTTTTCTATTACCAAAAATTTGCTCAGAATGTTTTATAATCCAAGAAAATTATTAAGGTATCAAATCATTCGAAACTAAACTATTTAAAATGGAATAGAAAAATTTGGAGAAGTCTCAATTCCAAAGGATTGTAGAGCCAAAGTTGATAATAATTGACAATTTGGCTTGTAATACAATGCAAAAACCATTGAACCAGGACAGTTCAGAAAGGTTAGTAAAAAAATTAGTAAAAACAAGTGTCTATATGTCTTTCTTAATATATCTCACTTCAAATAACATTGAAACATTGAATGCCAAGACATCCGTACAGAGGTCTGTAACATTGTTGTCATTCACTTTATTTGCTGTCAGTCAAACCAGTCTCACTTAGTTAACATTTCACTTACCACACAATGTTTACTTTTCTGTCCGCAAGTGCATACTTTGGCCCTTTGAAAAACATTTGCATAAACACGGTTCGTGGTGCACTTCTGTACGCGTGCCTAGCAGTTCCATGTTAAAAATCAAAGCAAAAACAACAATGATAACGATAACTAAACATCAACAATTGAAAAGACTGACTGCACACAAGGCCATTGCCGGCAAAAGTGTAGCTATTTGCCAAGTAAACAGTAGCAATGGTAACAAAACAACAACAACAAAAAGGAAACCAAAACATACCGGAAGGTTTGAACTGTGGGCAAGTGTGAAAAAGCATAAGTAGACGACTAGCTGTCAGGCACCGCATGCAACAGTGCAATCATGGCGCTACATTCTAATTGTGGTGATGAGTCACTGACAGCCGTGACGGCCGTCGCTTATGAAGACTACACAGCAGCGCTGCCGATAAGCGCTGCCGCCAATGTAAATGTTGCTTTTATTTGTTGTTGCTCTTTATGTTTATAATTGAATTGACGATTGTACATTGAATTGCTTACTTATGAAGAAAAGTATTTGTGAGTGTTTAGTTTCACATTTTACAATATTTGAGTCGAGATTTTTGCAATGGTCTCAAAGGTACTAAACCTGTCTTCTATCTCTAAAGTCCTGTGGGACGTAAGGCCTCTACAAAATGATCCTTTGCAATAAGTTTTATTTCTTTGAAGGGTTTCCCTGATGCTGATCTCTTTTTCGAGCGTACATTTAGATTATTTCTTAGGTTCCATTCAAAGGCTTTTCTACATATCCAATCCATCCCCACTTTCTTCGCTTCATTTCCATCTCTTTAATAGTAGTTTACATTTTGCCGAGAGTTCTGTGTTGGCGATTGTTCTGGGCCACCAAGTGGGTACTATACGCCTTAAACATTTCGTACAGCATACGACATTCGTTTTCTGCGGCAACGATTTATAAACAAAAACTTGCATGGCATATTTCCATGTACAGTAGAAGCTCACAAGTTTGAATCTTCCAGAAATTCGAACTGGCGCACAGTGATTCGTTCCATAGACAAAATTCAAAAAATTTATAGTTTCAGAATTTAACGATTTTGATGTCATTTGAAATGTAAAACTCCAACTAAGAAAACCCCAAAAAATCTGTGCAAAAAATTAATTAGTGTCTGTGCAAAAGCGGCTCAAAGTTGAAACTTTTTTCACAAAAAAATTTAAACACATATTTTCTGTTTTTTAGTCTATTGAGTATTTTTTAAATACATGGTTACCAAGAAGTTACTAAAACTTTCAATATAGATTAAGAAATGATGTGACCATTTTCGCTTTTAATGTTTTCTCAAAATTTGCAAAGCTGAGGCTTTTACTTCACTTTTAATTAAAAAAATAAAAAAAAAAAAATATTTTTCTAAATTAAAAATCTCAAAATTGGCAAAACTTAGAGGAAAATATCTAAAAAGTATGTGAAAGTATGTTCCTGGATTTTTTTTATTTTAAGAAGCATTCTTTCTTTGTCGAATAATGTAAACACATCCTCCGATATCTTCCGATCTCAGAAAATAATTCAATTTGAAAAGTGGTCTAAACACCTATTTTTCGAAAAAATTTAATTGTTTCACCCCTAAAAGTATGCAATCAGCATGAAAAATTGAGAAAACTGCAAAAAAGCAAAACATACATCTATTATTTTCATTTTTATTGCAAAACTCAAAGGTCCTATCAATGTTGACGTTACCGATTAAATGTAAAATCTGAAAAATCTAGCCATCACACTTGGTGCTATAGCTCTGCAAAAATGACGAAATTTCCAAATTTAAGTCCCAGGCATTGCCAAACTACTAAAGTTTAAGAAAAACAAAATAAAGATTTCAATTCAGCAGACCATGATTAAGTATTATATCAAATTTTATGAAGAACGGAACACTCCTTTTAATTTTGTCCCGCGGTTGTATGGAGTCGAATCACTGTGTGGCGGTTCGAATTTGCGAGCTTTTCCTTTTTTCTTTTTTACTCCCTGTTTTGGTGTTTATTTTGTTACACAGATTAAATGAAAAAGGGGAGTCACCAAATTCGCCGCACGTTCGTGAATGATTATTAAGTATGTAAACATTTGGCTCAGTTTCGATTAAAAAGTATAAAAACAAAATTATTAAAATGTCGAAAAAAAAAATTTCTTTGGACATTAAAATTAAAAACTTGATGAAGTTGTTCAGTTGTTAAGCGACTAATGAAAATAGACTAAAATGCCAATATAAGTTTTTACATTATTTAATGTGAAGAAAAAAATCGAATTGCATCACATTCAAGTTATTAGATGTTTCAATCTTTTTTGGACTTTTTGCATGAATTAAAAAACATTCAGAAATTCGAACATTACGGAAATTCGAACTACCCCTTGCATAAAGTGAAGTGGTTATGATTTTGACTCAGACAGATAATAAGTCGAAATAGATTTAAAACACTTGAGTGTAAAAAAATAATACAATATTACTCTCACTTGCGTATCGAGCCTCAAGTCCCATGCCCAGAAAGCCACTTTAACCCAACCTAACCTAAATGTCTAAGCCATCTTATCGATTTAATGCCCCAGCTTAGAAATCTCTTTAAATATACAAATTTGCAGCAATCTTTTTCTGTCATTATTTAATTATTTATACAACATACTGTAATAAAATGTGCTAATTTCTTATCGCCTCTATATGCATTCACCATTGCAGTGAATAGTCATCACTAACTTGCGATTAATTGAATAGATATTAGTTTTTCTAGTTGCTTTTTAATGCTGTCTGAGCGCCAGCTGCCGTCTGACAAACGCAATTCTGTTATCTCCATATGCGGTGCACCCCTGTCGAATTCCATATCTTATTTGAATATGCATTAAATTCATTCACCGAATACCGATTATTTGTCAGTTGTGTATGGTTATTGCATTAAACATGGTTCGCGTGGGACGCTAATTAGAAGTCTGGAATTTTCGGCATGCCATTTCCGATTTGACAGCAAGCGTGCTGTGTGCTTTGGCAACTTGTTGCAATACGCATGGCAGAATGCCACTCCATACTCCATCTCTCGCTCTCTTTCTCAGACTCACGCTCGCTTCTCTCTCTCTCTCTCTGTCTATCTCTATTTTAATTCTTAATGCCGCACGCCATCTGTATGGTTTCACCCAGCAGCAACATTGCATCTAACCAATTTTCGATTTAATAATTTTCCACATAGTCCAATGTTTACGCTACTCGTACGTGCTGCTCGCCAGCGTGCAATGCAAAAATCATTATTAAACATTAATGAGGCATAGAAAAACTTAATTGTTTTACCAAATATTTGACCACATAGTTGTTATTATTTTTTTGATATTCCAATTCATTGTTCGTTTGCCGCTTGCAGCGTTGTACGCCTTGAAATGTTTCGAGTTCTTGGCGGGATGACGTAATTTGTGTAGAATAGAATAACATCGCACAATATGCCATGACTTTGTTGCCCTTTGGCCGGCATTTATAACGACGCGAACTCTTCTCTACCGGCGAAAACTTGTTCAGTGTAACAATTCACAGAACTAACGAATTATGAAACCGGCGAGCTGTGAGATTAAAACATTTATGTATAGTATGTATGTATAATTTTTTTAATGATAACCAAGTCGTCCGAAAAAAATTTTTACCCAGACGTCGTCAATGGTTTTTGAAATTTGTATTGAGCTGAGTGGTTGTAGAGATTTAGTTTGAATACCAATTGGGTTTTTTTTTTAGTAAATGAAAAATCACAATCGGATTTTGTATTTCTAAGGGAACAAAACAAAAAACAGCATTATTCATGCATAAAACGGGGATAAGTATTAATTAAATAAGTATTAATTTATTATTACTAATTATTAATTATATTTTTACGGTGTTTGGTTGGCTCAGTAGTGTAGAGTCCGACCGATACCAAATTTTCTGACTGATGCCGATGCTGATTAATCGGCCGGAAGGGCGAAAATCGGCCGATGCCGATTACATAGAAAAAATAACACGAATGAATTCAATCAAAAATACAGCCTATTTTATAAAATAACAAAAGGAACTGTTACACATTGTTTGTAATATTCATCACAAAATAACCAAACAACGATAAAAGAAATAATTAAAAACTAAATAAAATAACAAGAGAATTCAGAATTCTAATACATTAACATGTATTAAAAAAAAATAATACCTATATCACATTTATCCACTGAGAGAGAAACAAAAATAGTGACGTAAACATTGCATACAAACTCAGTTTTTTTTCAACTTAAAATTACGATTTTTATATTAAAATTTGTACTCTCAAATTGCGACCCGTTGTACAGATGCAGTGGGAAGAAGTCAGAAAACAGATTTGGAAAAAATAAAAGGCCTGTTAAAAAATGCTTCCAATTAAAAAAGAAGCATAAGATTGAAAAATTAAATGCCCCTTCTTCTGATATGCACATTCACAGACGAAATGCGTTTCGAGAAAATCTCTGTTTTTAAGAATACCTAGTTTTAAAAAAAACATTTCTAGGAAACATTTATATTAAGCAGTATCTAAAAATAAATTACTGAAAAGGGGTATTAGAACTCGTTGGAACAAAAAACGAAAGCAAAAAAATGAAAGCAGAAAAATAGGCCGATGCATCTCGACCAAAAACGGTCGATGTGGCATCGGCCAAAAAAGGCCGATACCGATGCCAATACCTATTTTTTGGCCGATGCCGATACTAGCCGGTGCCGATACCAATTTTATTGGCCGATACTAGCCGATACTAATAAAATTTGGTATGCTAGTTAATCATGGTTTGCTGAATTAAAATCTCCATATTATTATTTTTAAACTTTTGTAGTTTGGCAATGCCTGAAACTGAAATTTGCAATTTGCGTTTTTTTTTCCGAAAGCTAAAGCACTAAGTGTGCTGGCTAGATTTTTCAGATTTAACATTTAATCAGTTACGTCAACATTGATGATTGCAAAGAGTAACAGAAATTGTATAGGGACCCTTTAGTTTTGTAATAAAAATTACAATAACTGATGTATGTTTTGCATTTGTGCAGTTTTTTTTTCATGTTCACGCTAATTGCCTACTTTTAGGGATGAATAATATATATTTTATCATAAAATAGGTGTTTAGAGTACTTTTCAAATTCAATTATTTTCTGAAATCAGAAGATATTGGAAGACGTTTTTAAATCTTTCGACAAAGAAAGAATTTTTCTTCAAATACACAAAATTCCAGGAACATACATTCACATAATTTTTATTTACTTTCCTCTAAATGTTGCCAATTTTCAGTTTTTTAATATTAAAAAATATTTTAAATGAAAAGTGAAATAGAAGCCTCAGCGATGGAAATTTGTATTTTCTGAGATCGGAAGATATCGGAAGACGTGTTTACATTGTTCGACAAGGAAAGAATGCTTATTAAAATACACAAAAATCTGGGAACATTCTTTAACATACTTTTTAAATATTTTCCTCTGTTTTGCAAATTTTCATATTTTTCAAAAATAATTTAAATTAAAAATAAAATATTTTAAATTAAAAGCGAAAATGCCCACATCACTTCTTAATCTATATTGAAAGTTTTAGCAACTTCTTGCTAACCATGTATTTACAAAATTTTTTTTTACTCAATAGACTAAAACACAGAAAACATGTTCTGAAAAAAGTTCCTACTCTGAGCAGCTTTTGCACACACACACACTTATTATTCTTTTACACAGATTTTTATGGGTTTTCTTAGTTGGAGTTTTACCTTTCAAATGACATCACAACCGTTGAATTCTGAGACCATACATTCTTTGAATCTTGTCTATGGAACGAATCACTATGCGCCTGGGTAAAAAATTTAAAATCTTTTAACACTAAAAAAAAATTGCGGTCATTTTGACGGTTTTTCATTTTTAAATATCTGTATTTTCTTTAGTATTTCTATCAACTTTTGCTTTGATGACTTTAATTTTTGTATCGGGTTCTACAATAAGTTCTACAATTAGGGTTCTACAATTACAGTTAGCCAAATCCGATGTGTACTTTTCGAGATATCAGCGGATATAATGTGTAGTCTTTGTATGTATGGAAAACTTGCAGTCTTTCTAGTGTTAACTAAGAAATAACTTCCGAGAAAATGTCGGCAACATGAAAACACAGATGATTGCTAATCTATTCAGAATGACTCAGTACAGCGTCACCCAATCGTTTGTTTACTGTGTCACATTAAATCGCCGGCTGAAATGGTGCCACAGCGGTAGCCCAGACTAGACAGCCATTTGGCGCATAAATTTGCCGGCGACCGACAGTTTGTTGGCAACTCAAGCAGGCTTAACTCAAGTGTGCAGCGGCCTATTGTCGCTGATTAGCTACAACAATGCCAAGTTTAACACACACGGCCGACGCTCGCTCAGCATGCAAATCAACCATGTCTGAGGCTTTTAACGGCACAGCACCGCCAAACACACTGTGACCGACGCAGACGGACGTGAAGGGGTCGCCTGAGCCATCTGCTAATGTCTCTTGCGTGCAGTTGTCTGTCAACGGCCGCCTCAGTGCAACCCCAACTAACGAAATAAGTAGCACTTGCTTGAGCTTAATTAAACGCTTGAATCGATAGTGTCGGGTGAGTGTTGGAGCTTTGTCAGACTAGATACGTGCGGCACCTAAGCCACATGTACGTTGTACAACCCTAAGAGCACATTGGCATATGGTGCGGAATTCATACCTCACACTCGCATACTATATATAAGTACATGTATGTATGTAAATAATGTGTATGTAGGCAACTGTTTTGCCAAGTGCGATTATTTGGACGCATTCTAGCTTTTGTTATGTTTAGCCTTCTCTTTTGTTTACTGAAAAAAAGATGCTTTATGTGTGTGTAAAAATGTGAGTGTATTTTGCCGACTGCTCGATTGGGGATCTGCTCATTCGAATCGCCGCAGAATGTTTATGCTCAAAACTCGAAAGTGTTTGGAGATTTTGGCAGCCTTTTATGATTTCCAGCGTAACATTATTCATTTTTGCATTTTATCGTATTGACTTAATTACAATTTAGAGTGCTTTGTATACTGATTTTTCTGAAAAATTGTAACAAAAAGAACAGAAAAAATTGCAGCTAATATTTAATATTTTAAAATATTTTTTTCTTTACAAAAAATTTGCAGTAGATGTTCAATAAATCGAACAAAATTCTCAAACTCAGTATACACATTTCGGAAAGAAATTTTCTATTTAATGAAAATTTTAAATTTGAAAATTTCTATACTAATAATAATTTTTGAATAGTCTATATTTACTACTATCCTATTGAAAACTTTATTACGGAAGCTACTTGTTTACTACTTATTTATCTATCTTTTAATGCCTGAAATAAATACATTCTTTGCGTATGTTCAGCTATCTAAAAACCACGCCTTACTCACTTATGGAAACCGTTCTTCTCTGAACTATCAACTAACTACTACTACTACTACTACTACTACTACTACTACTACTACTACTACTACTACTACTACTACTAACAACTAACTAACTTCATTCTCACCGCTCATTCGCAGCAATAAGGAACTCTAACTGGTACCGCTAGGAATCCAAAAGGGTCTATGTGTGACCTATTTGGCTAGTCAGCTTGCCTAACCTAACTTTTAATGATATTAGAAGAGGTCCCCAAGCATGACATAAACTCGCTGTTGAACTTTACTAGGAACACCCACATTCTCACCGATCACTTGTACGTTGATCCAACGCGGTTTATGTGTGACCTATTTGGCAAGTCAGCTTACCTAACCTAACTTTTAATGATGCTAGAGGAAGTAGCAAATCTCGAGATTAAGTTGCTACTAAAATTTGGCAGAAACAACCACATTCTCACCGATCACTTTTGCGTCGATCCGCAGCGCTAAGCAGCTCTAACTGGTACCTACTTGCCCAATCAGCTTACCTAACCTAACCTAACTTTTCAATGATGTCTTAGCAATGATTTCAAGGAGTTCAATACCATAAATTCTCACATTCTTAAACTTGTTTTATACTTAGTAGTAAATTTAATGGCTTCGAATGTTTCTTATGGATGTTTTCACACCCAAAAATCCATATAATGCAAAATTTTCTGATTCTTAAGAGTTATATATCCTATTTTTCGATAAACGTTTTCCCCAAAATATCAAATATTACTACTAATAAAATATTAATTGAACAACATTTTGCAAAAAAAACCTCTCAAAATGTCTACATATTTAAACACATGTTTATAAAAGTTTCAATGGTTTCAATATCTTGAAAAATGTGAACTTAAAAAAATACCATTGACATGGTTTATTTGTCATATTCAACTATCCCATGTGTGACATTATTTGTGTTTGTACACAATGACTACCGGTGTGAATTATTTTGTGTACACAGACTGTTGGTCATAATACGTTCATGGGCAAGAAGTACCCTACCGTCAGCATGTTAGCTAACGTTGTTGCGGAAAATTATTTATCTATTCAGTACATCAAGTCCACTGAATTCAATTGCCAGAATTCAATTCGCAAGAACTTACGACCACTTATTACATTAATTTAGGATTTTTTTTCGAATTTATTTCTTGGAAAATATTTGATTTAAATTAAAAATATGTTCACCGTACACAATCTATGATATGTCATAGCTACTTTCTGGCTATTGTCTTAAAGCCAAATTGACTGTTTGTACACTTTGCTCATATGCCGAATTTATTGAATATTTTCGTATGCACACTTGCACGCACACACACATATATATATGTTCCAAATTACAATACATACATACTCGTACATGATGCAAACCTGACCCAGTTCTGTAGACGGTCTGTGCTGCAATATTAAATTCAAATTGTGTAACATAAAATGGACGAAAGAATTTTCATTTAATTTTTCTGCATATTTTCAAATTGGTCAGAGGCAACTCCAGCGTTTAGACATGTGCACCTGCATATGTATGGATATGTAAAAGGGGCAAAAAGTATCATCTAAAAAATATAATAATAACTGACCTGGCAACATTCTTTACAGTTCAGTAATTCCTCGTTCCGTTGGGTGTGCAGCAGCTGCTCATGATTCCACAGTCATTGAGGCAGGTAGAGGAGAATGTATCGTCCAACTATGACTACGATTTGACTATGAACCCACCGCATTCTCTATGATGTTTTCTCCACAAATAACATAGATACGGCAACAGTGCTCCGGCATGCACATAACTTTTAGGGGTGACTCTCTGTTAGTCCTGCAGGGCGATTAGATGCAACTGGCAAAGCATAATGTTGTAGAAACAGAAACAACGAAAATGTCGTGGCCCGCAGCCAACACACAGACGCCATGCATTGCGTTGACGCCGCCGTACACATGTCGCCGTACGGGTCTGACTGGCCGGCGGGCTGACTGTTGAGCGCTTTAGCGAATACGTTGTGAGAAATTTCTATCAGTCCACCGAACAAATGTGAGCTCTTGGCAAATGCACGCTTCGCCGCTAACGACACCCATACATTTTATTATGAATATACGCAAACAGACGTGGCCAACATTTTATGGAACCCTGTATTTTACGATTTTTTTAATGGTAGTAAAATGTTTGCCATTTTTTGATTTTTCATAATTTCTTTAAAATCTTACGTCATTCTAAATTTCAAGTTGTAGCTCCATTGATAGTTAAAAATTTTAGTTTGTTTTCTCTAAACATTTCAATTTCTTGATATCCAAATAACTTTTAATTTAACCCATGCCATGTAACGTGGTTTTTCGCACCTCTTTTGTGTATCGTCACTTGTGTCTAGCTCTTAAAAAAGTACGTAAAAGTGCTCAAAAAAATTTGAAAAAATTCACAATATTTTATTGAGTACTCTAATTTAAGGATCAACCGCTATATTATCGATTTTTTAATTTGTTTAAATAATATAAATGCTTAAACAACTAAAGCTACAAGTCAGTTTCGGCAAGGAACAAGTGACCCGACGTTACATGTTAAGGGTTAATAATTTACTTTTTAGTAAATTTTTAAACCAGAATTAATAAAGTTGTAATTATTATTGATAAGGAAAGTGCACTGTGATCCAGAAGATCTTTTGGGTCCGCTTCGTGGATTTAAAGTATATCTGTGAACACAACCTCCGAGAGGAATTTAGTAGTGCTCCCAAGCTTCTTGATTCCCAATTGACATCTGTTACTAAATAGTCTCCAGGTTCTTCTTCCGACTGAGCATAAGTGCAGTCGATTCTCCAAGTATATGTATTTCACTCTCTTTTCCTTGAAAATTTGCACTATTCGTATGTATGAATTCCTAGTTTTCTAGTCCTATCAGAATACCTCTAACAATTATGAGATTTTTCTTCGTTAAACTCATACAATCCTGAAATCGTTTCCTTTTGTAAGATCGAATAAGCGCTTTGGAATGTTCTAACCCTGGTTGTTTAACCCAATAAAGATTCCTACTACTTACGTCATCCTTTCTAGTTATTGTTAAATTGTTATTCCCCGCATTGACTTTATTATACCAAATGTAAATTGTTTGTTAGTTAATATATTTCTTTGAAAATAGTTGCAGTGTTAATTGAAGAAAAAATAGCAATGTGACCCGGACGAAGCCGGTACTGGCATTCCAACATCAGTTTCCCGGCATGCCAGTACCCATTTGAAGAAAACCTGGTGTGATCGTAGTGTCTTAATGTGACTATCTATCCCCCCCCCCCCTCCCCCTGTGTGCGCTATTAAATCTATCGCAATCTTTCGGTTCCGGTAGTTTTGTGTCGGATTGAAGTATGCAACACCTTTCAATTGCGTAGAGTTCTGCCTTAATGAAAACATTTACATAGATGAAAATTGACATGACCCACATTGATTCGACTACAAACAACAACGCGACAAAATTAGGGGTTGTATGTTTTTAGTAACTGTCTTCTGATTTGAAATTTGCATTTTGTTTTTCTTAAACTCATTTAGTTTGGCTATGCTTGAGACCTGAAGTTGTAATTTGCGTAATTTTTGGTAAGCTATAGCAACATTTATGCTTCTTAAAATACACAAAAATCCAGGCACCTATTTTCACATACTTTTTAGTTATTTTCCTTTAAGTTTTGCCAATTTTCAGACTTTAATTTTGAAAAATATTTTCAATTAAAAGTGAAGTAGAAGCCTTAGCTTTGCAAATTTTGAGAAAACATTAAAAGCGAAAATTTACACATAAATTCTTAATCTAGATTGAACAACTATTTGTTAACCATATAATATATTTTTACGATTTTTTACTCAATAGATTAAAAAACAGAAACAAATGCTTCAATTTTTTGTGAAAAAGTTTTCAACTTTGAGCAGCTTTTGTCACCACACTACACAACTAAATTTTTGCACAGATTTTTGAGAGTTTTAGTTAAAGTTTTAGCTTTAAAAAATGATATCAAAATCGTTAAATTCTGACACTGTAGTATTTATTTTTAAATTTTGTCAATGAAACGAATCACTTCAAAATTTCACAAAGAAAACATTCCCAGCTAAAAAATGAATCACGGCAATTTTTTCTATTCGAAGTAATTCATGGCAGCCATGTATTTATTTTTTAGCCTCCACTGTATATCAAAACATTTTAGCTTTGCATAGAAATAGCAAATCCCACCAAAAACAAATTGTTTGATATTTTGTGTGCTATAAAATCTTGAGGAAATTCTCATCTATTGTCCTGCGCTAATAAATGAATACCATGAAACCGATGGCTACAACAACCGCATTCGATTCATATTCTCACGTTTATATGTATGTATGTATGTAAGTAGTAGCAGTGGCAGACATCGAAGCGCATTGACTTTGCTGCGGAAATAGCACATGGCCGTCTGACGTATCGACTTCAGCTACTTAGGCGGCGAGAATTGAGCGACTCGTCGGCTGCAATGTGATTCGAACGCGTCGTGGCGCTCCCCCACTCTGCGCCACGTAATACAGTGCAGCGATTTGTTGAGCAAATATTTAATGAAGCTACAACAATGATGACTAAATAACCCACGACATTGCTCAGCTACGAATAACGACACAACGCCACAACGCCATGGCGAACGTATTCGTGAGCTCACACGCTTCTGCCGGACGTGTAGACTGACCGCTTTGGTGCCGGCTTGTTGCGATATGCGAATTTCTTGCTTTGGTTTTACGCTTCGAATAGTTTTGACATTGCGTGGGCATCACTTTGGCAAACGCGCTAAGGTTTTTATTTTTTGTTTTTGCTTTTAAATTGCCACGGCAAAGTATGGCAATTAATGAGGAGCCAAATTGTCAACGAAATTGTGGAATAGCAGCGTTGAATAATATTTAATTTTTTTTATAGCTTTTTATGATTTATAAATTTTATTTCTTTTTTATTATTTTTTATTTTTTTTCTTTCTTGCAATGATTAAGTTCACTTGCATGGCTTCGTCTGGTCATCAGACTTAAGTCTACGCATTCTTGTAGGAATTTGTTGATTGCATATTTACATTCATACACATACACATCAACATAAACATGGGTCGATTTGTCGTTTTGCTGCCGACTGTTGCTGTGCAAATATAAAATTTCAGCTGCACAGCATCCAACAAAGTGCTGTGAGAACTTTGTGCTGACATTTAGAAGATAAACAGCGCAACAAGTCATACGGAAAGCATACAAGTTGTCAACAGTATTTGTTGCAGAACGGTGCAATGTCATCTAGCTGGATTTTTATAATGGATTATGTTGTTCCCTCAGGCAGGGCCGTAGCCAAGGGGCGCGGTTTTGGGTGTCAGAACCGTCTATGCAGAATCACAATCACAATTTTCATGATCTAAAAGCATGTCTAATGAGTGTTTTAGATCGTCGGCAGGAATGTCCTTTAAGATATCAGTACAAGCCTTTTGGATAGCTTCCAAGTCTAAAATTTATGTTATTGAGATGCTTAACCTTTGTCTGACTAAATATTTTTGTATTCGTCCCTAATCAATGCCCACCCGAATGACCCCTATTTTGAATAAAACTCTCAATAAATAAATAATCTTGTCCATACCTCAGTATTTCGTATCTTCCTCTGGTGATAGTCCGTTTTTTGAAAAAAGGTCTAACTTTAACAAATTATTTTGCGACTATGAAATATATTAGAAGACTTCTTTCCAGAGGGTTCATTGAACAAATACTGAGAGAAGCAACAAATTTTATTGTGATTTTTATTCAAATTGGTGGCGGAAGCGCCTCGGATCATCCGGGTGAGTATTTGTTATACAAAAGTTATATACAAGTTTAAACATGAGCAAAATTTCAAAAAAAATATTTGTTCATGTTATTGAAAACTACTTTCGAATTTGTTCAGGGAGTCGATAGATAAGAAACAGATATAAAACATGAATATTAAAGAGATCCTTCAGGTGGGTATAAGTAAAGCGAAGGTTAAATCCAGTTTCAAGAATTTTAGTGACGATTTTGGCTGAACTTTGATGAATTACCGCACAGTTTTGATGGAATATGAATGTTGGAATGTGAATGTTGGTCATCATTTATGTCCTGACAATTGTTTTAAATCCCATTGTACCACTCATGAATTCTGCCATAAGATAAACAATCATCACCATAAACTTGGTTTATCAATTGAAATGTTTCGATTAAAGTTTTAACATTAGAAAGACCGCAAATTTTTCATACCTACAAAGACTATCTTTTCATATCCGCTGATATCTCGAAAAGTACATATCGGATTTGGTTAATTTTTCATAAAATAAATTTTAAAATAATATAAATTTTTTCACGCTAAAAAAATAAAAGTCACCAAAGCAAATGTTGATAGAAATCTTAAGAAAATACAAATACATATTTAAAAATTAAAAACCGTAAAAATGACTGCAATGGTCTTTCTAATGTTAACAAGTTTAAAACAAAAGTTTATATTGGCTCTTTGTTGCTAATTTTTGTACCGATGACACAAACATACTTTCACTTCAGACGCAAAAACTTCGCTTCAAGTGAACAACATTTAATTCTTTAAAAAATTGGCAAAAAAAAGTTAATTTCCGAAAACACAAAATGCCCTGTTTGAAAAGTGTACTTTATTTTCAAAAGTACGTAATAGTAAATTGGCAAAAATATTTTTTTTAAACTGCCCCCGCCCCCCTAACCAAGTTCTGACTACGTGCCTGAGTCGTTGATTTTTAAACTTTTAGTTTCAATATTAAATTAAATTCGTTTTTTTTAATCGTTTTTCAATTTCGATTTAAACTTGCACAGAAATGCCAACAACTGCAAAATTTTTTAGAAATTAAAGTGTCAAGTGTGACATGTGAAATATAATGTAAATGTAAAATATTAATTAACGTTAAATTAATTTTAAGTAGTGTCCGAGCGAAAGCACTTTTTTGGGCCGAAACCGAATTTAGGTTTTTTTCTTAATATTCGGCCGAAATCGAAACTTTCTAGTTGAAATAAAAATCACGACATCAAGCATCAAAATCACCATTTTTTAACAAACGAATTTTACTTTAGGTAAATAAAGAACAAACATTATAATGTATACATAAATAAATAAATACTTATTAATAAAAACAATTCATTCATTTTTTAAAAACATAAACATAAAAAATCACCCTTTCGTACCTTACTCGCTAATATTCAAAATTAAATAATTTACTATCATATATTAAAAAATGAAGTTTATTTACATTGGTGGCATCTAAGTTCTCCTTCTCATCCTTTCACTATATATCTGCTCGGCTGCTCTAAATAGTTGTTTACTCTAGAATGTGGCCGAAACTGAAACCGAAACCACATTTTTGGGTCATACCGAAACCGAAACCGAATATTGGGTCGGACACTAATTTTAAGGCATTTTGTCATATATTTCAATAATTAATTTAAATTTATCTAAATATGCCAAAATGGGAACATTTTTATGGGTTCACAGTTTTAACCCATTGCTGCGTAATGGGTAAAATTTTACCCATGAAAATTGATTTTTTTTTTAAATCACAAAAGTCAATGTTTGAGATCTCACAAAACCATTGATAGGGATAGTTAGGGTAAAGATGGAACTACCTTAACCTAGTGAAGGTCACCCTAAAATTTCGCCATCTAGCTAGAGTTACCAGACTCCAAAAATCGTGAATTCTCCGGAGGTGGAAAATGTGGCGAAACGTAGTGGCCTTAGAACTTCACAAAAATCTGCCTCCTAACTCTCCTGTAAAAAATACAACTTTTGTTCACGTCTTTAGCTGATCACTTCACAAAGTATGGAAAAAAGCTACCATTGCTGCGTAATGGGTACAAAATACCTAATGAATATCTCAGCAACGTGCAGAGATATAAAGCTGAAATTTTGTTTGAAATTAGATCGTGTATGAAATTTTATCAAAATCGTATGAGCGGAACTGGTACCCGGCAGCAATGGGTTAAATCTGATTAGTGGACTGATTTGTTAATTTACCGACGTAGATGTAAAATATTAATTAACGTCAAGTTATTTTGTCATATTTTATACCAATTATTCAGACCTTTGCAACTATCAGTTACTTCAGTTAACCAGGCAACAGCTTTAAGTGTGCATTTTTCGCAATAAAGTTGAAATTTTATAGTTTTGTATATCTACTGTCGACATTCAATAACACCGCCACACTTTAGTCCCTACGGTCTCTGAATATTTGGCTAATAGTTTTCCACCTATTTTCTGCTGTGTCGTAATTTTCGTGGGTTTGTTGTGGCTACTATTTTTAGACACATTGACAAAGTATTGGTTTAGTATAGTACACAGCTGTTATTGTTGTTGTTGTTGTAAGCGTAGGGTACGAGAAGTGACGCGAATTTATATTATGTAGCCAATAATCGACTGCGAGTGCAGTAGCACACAAAGTTAGCAATGTAAGTGATTCAGTACAAAATCCATGACCAACGCACACAAGCAGAACCAACCAAAAGGTAACAGACGTAACATGGGCCAAGCTTTATTTTGCCCTCAAGAAATTTGCATAGTTTAACAGTAAATAAAATAAATTTTCGTTTGCGCCAAACTTTTGCACTGCTTGAAATCGAAACGCTACCTTTCTCTTTCACTCACTCGCCGCAAACAAACATCAGTTTGTCTGTGGGGTAACTTTGAAGCACGCCACAGTTGATTGGTATTTAAATGTTTACACTGCACGCCACATGCGGACAAACGACGCGACGTCGCAGTGCAGCGGCGGTAATCATCGACATTAATTGTTATTTTTACAAGTCGCTTCGAGAATGTGGTTTAACATTTGCTCCAATTGCCCTCAACCGAGGCGAAGTATGACCAATAGAGGCCAACTCTGGTGTTAGAGGTCATTAAACTCTTCTGATCCACTCCGACCGAGTGAGAGTTGTGTTTTCAAGAAATTGTGCACTGTGAAGTTGTTTTATTGTGGTCATATGTTGCTGTCTCAACTTTATACACTTGACATGTTGTTAATTTGTCCAATGACAGTAACGACGCGAACTCGAATTACTAGTTTGGTGGGTCACATTTAAACAATGCCTCAAAGTTTGCTGTCCACATGGCGATAAGTTGACGAATTTCAGCATGGAAAATTAGTTTGAAGCTGAAGCAAAGATGCCATCCGGTTATGCAATTACAATGTCTTACACAAAGCAAACTCTTGCTATGTCTTTTCGTAGTAAAATTCGGTACAGGAAGCATGCTTTGTCGGCTTTAATTGATTTAATTACACACTACGAGAAAGTGTGTTAACCCATTGCTGCCGGGTACCAGTTCCGCCCATACGGTTTTGATAAAATTTCATACACGACCTAGAAGTGACCCAAAATGAACAAAATTTCAGCTTTATATCTCGTTGCACGTTGCTGAGATATTCATTAGGTATTTTGTACCCATTACGCAGCAATGGTAGCTTTTTTCCATACTTTGTGAAGTGATCAGCTAAACACGTGAACAAAAGTTGTATTTTTTACAGGTGAGTTAGGAGGCAGATTTTTGTGAAGTTCGAAGGCCACTACGTTTCGCCACATTTTCCACCTCCGGAAAATTCACGATTTTTGGAGTCTGGTAACTCTAGCTAGATGGCGAAATTTTAGGGTGACCTTCACTAGGTTAATGCAGTTCCATCTTTACCCTAACTATCCCTATCAATGGTTTTGAGAGATCTCAAACTTTGACTTTTTTGTGATTTTTTTTTAAATCCATTTTCATGGGTAAAATTTTACCCATTAGGCAGCAATGGGTTAAAGTGTTAAATTCCGTGACGAATTCTAGGAAAAAATTTTGTAGAATTTTTTAGCAGCATATAGAAAACATGCTTTAAAAATTCCGAAATGTTCAAATCTTTCACTTCAAATCTGTCTACTCTATGAACTATGAAAATACAGCTTAACTACCTCCCCTCTTAACCCTTTCGAGACGGAATTTAATTTTGAAAACCAAAATAATCTTAGTTGAAATGTTCCCAGGCAATGAAAGTTGGGGCAAGGACATTATGTTGCATACTCATAAATTCATAAATAATCCTTTTATCGCGCTACATATAATTCGATTAAATATTTTGGTGCATCAAAAGATCTGAATAATTGTTGTAAGGGGTATTAAAAATTTGGTGCGACGTATTATGCCAGAAGTCCCAAACAAGCAGTTGCCCAAGGACAGGACCTCATTTTGGGGAGGGGGCAGGTTCCATACAACTTTGCAGAGCAATGCCATTTGAAGCAAAATTTTTAACTAAAACCCGTCGAAAACCCAAACACATACACGCTACTGAAAACAAACATATTTTCGAGAATTTTGTTTAACGACACTATAAATATATATTTACTTCTATAATTAGTACATTCTATTATTTGAGAAATATTCTGTGAAATTTTCATTAATAATTATGAAGAAATGAGGTAGTGACAGTGAATCATCGTAGACCACTCAAAAAAATAGTCTCATTGTGGTGAACCTCATAGCTCATCACTAGATCATCGGAAATTATGTAAAAAACTGACTGAATCTCATTAGTTTAAAAGTTTTTGCAAATAAAATCGACCATTTTTTTTCTAAAAAAAAAATTTATTGAATTAAAAATTTTGTTATTTTTTTACAACACTTATATGTAAGTTAGAAATTTAAAATAAGTTAAAATTGAAAAAAACAAAGAAAAAACTTGACAGCGTTACCTCGTAGTTCATGTAATGAAAAAGTGTATAAAACTTCAAATATGTGCCGTAGATTTTGACTTAGAGAATTCACCGACTCTGAAAAAGCTGACTGCTTATAAACGCATTTAAATTTCCGCTGCCGCTTGAAACCGGACCGGAGAGGCGAAGACTTGGAACTTCATATCTTTATTAGTTTAATTTCAATCAACTTCACATTTTCACATAATAATCTCAATATCTCCTAAATCCTTTCTGTTAATATACTTTCATCATATCGCAACACACTGAGATTTCATACTGAACTCTGTGCGTTGCAATATTTATATATTATATACATATAGTATTATATAATATATATATTTATTTATAGTCTTTAGTTGGAAGTTAATAAAAAAGTTCTAATTAAGAAATCGTTTTATTTACACCGAGAGAATCAAAGAATGGTTCAATAACTTCAATAACTTGCAAGAGGCTTCTGTCTAAGAATTACTTTTTCCTAGAGCCTTTGCCCAAAGGTTTTCAAAGGAGGATATTTAGTTGTACTACTTTATTTTTTGTCGAAAAATATCCTAAAATGAACTTTTAACTAATAAATTCCGAATTTTCTTCGATTTTTTTCGATAATTTTTTTTTTTGCAGATTATGGAAGTTCAGATAATTTCCAACAACTTTTATTACGATCAATTTTTTTTTTTTTTCCTAATATGTCTACTAAAAATAAAAAAAAATATTGGTATCAATACAGATTCTGAAAGGTGATAAAAATACCTTTCAAACAAGCCCAGATTGAGAAATCTACTATAACTCTGTCCGATTTTATGACGAATTTAATTAAATTATTCTATGTATATATTGAAAAATATCTATTTTGAAATTTTGGGGTGCTCCAAATCCGACTTAGAGCTATGGTCTCTTGAGCAAAATTTCTCAGAATCACCTATAGATTACGTTTTTGCTATACGCTTCATCAAAAAAAATCGTTCCATACAATTTGACCCGCCCTAATGTACATATGTTATATTATTTCTTTAAAAAGTCTTTAATATTTTGCTGCATATTGTTCTTGAATTCCAATATTGCAGTTAATACGCATTTTTTCACAGGGCTGGCAGCTCTAACAGTCACACACATACATAAACATGTACAATACTCGTAGACATCGGTGACATTCAGACCGTCAATGATGCTCCCACATAAACGTGTCTGTAACCATTTTCAAGCGTAATTGGGGCGTGTCAATCATTTCCACTGTATAATACATGTTCACATTATTTCATTTATATATTTATTTCATGTTGCACAGATTTACATTTACAACAGTTTTGAATTGTTTTGAACATATTCTAAATATTTATTGCACACCAAGGCGCCAACTCAGCTGTTGCACATCCAGCTTACATATAAATTACACATAAATTCGTATACATATGTTTGTGTGTGTATGTGTGATCTCGAACCCAAACAAATTTTGCACAAATTATTCAAATGCAAAGCGAATTTCACTTGGGAAATTAACTGAAAACTATTCTCTGCTAGCAGTCGTTATTGTTATTGTTTTTGTTGTTTGTAAACAAACTGCAATTTTTGCTGTTGCCGCGTCTGCCGTTTGGCTACTAAAAGCTGCGTTATTGTAGCACGAGAGGAAAATTCAAATTGCCAACAATTGTTGTTATTTCAGTCTCAGTGAAAACGAGCAGTTCGAAATTAAGTGACAAGGTGCGGACGGTGTCATTATTGCACTTTCTAGCGGTTTTATCGTCATTGCTGCGTTTCCACTTTGAGGCGTAGCAACATTCTAAGATTTTGCTAAAATTGATTTTTTTGCTTAAAGAAAATTTACCTCAATTAAGACTATGAAAGAAACTAGAATTGTTAAAACTGTGAAAAAAATGTCCATACCCCAATTTGCGCTCAATATATCCTTTGAAAAGAAATCCTCACCCTTTTTCTATAGTTGCAAAATAAATCGTCAAAGTTAGCTATTTTTTCGACCGTTAGAATGATTTTACTCCTTAATCAAACTGATTTTGTTTTTTAAGTGTGAACTTAGAAATAAAAAAGAAATAGATTCATAGTTTGAAAATTGGATATTTTTTAAGCGATAGATCAAATGTCGGTTGTGCAGACATTACGAACTTCCACATTCAAAAGTGTATTTATTTCACTGAAAAATTCACACTGTAAACATTTAAAACTGACAATTAATTTCTGTCCGTTTTCTCAGCAGCACATTGATAAGAAAAGAGCGTAAATATTTTAATAAAATCCATAAAAAGTTAATTTTAACGGTCAAAAATTCATTTCAAGCTAACATTCAACACAAAATTGTTAGTACGATCCGACAAGCATTCTAAGCGCTTTCCTCGCCCAGACTCCACGTGAATTGATCCTAATGAAATTTTTAACTAAATCTTGTGTTGGCGTACTAGCTCTGCTGATTTCTGTAAGTATCGATTAAACGATAACGCATCAAATTGTAATCATTCTGGAACATAAATTATTGCAATTTAGATTCCCAGCATGACTGCAGACTTTAATGTAAGTATGTCGTAGATAATAATGCGTCCAACCTTAAAAATTTATTAATTGAAAATTATTTCAATATAGTCCGAAGAATATGAAGTGAGTATGGAATGTCCGGTAAGACGACCAACTACAACCACAAAATACGCATTATTTTAATATAGAATCCAGACGAAGAAAATGGAGCGGTTCTACGATTCAATACTATTGTGAAGAAGTGCTCGAATCAGTCAGTCGAAGAATTACGAAAGCGATTAGATGTGCCGTATCTCATTAAGCCGACAATGGAGGAAAAATGTTTTTTTAAATGTTTTTTCGAATACATTGGCTTGATGGAGGGAGCTGAAACCAGCTATGTACAGGTGCTGAAGTCGACTCTAGGCGAAGAGGCATATCAGCACTTCCGATTCGAATGTGGTGATTTCGGGGTGTATATGGATCAAGGTCCCTGTGAGGCTGAATGGCAGTATTTTCGATGCTATATACTAACTAAAAGAGTAGCCGATGCGCCTAAAACCACCATTCCTCCTCATACAATTCATCATCATCCTCGTACTACCCACGATTATCATGTTACTGAGAATATAGATGATGCGGTCCATGATGACGATTCTCCCCATAAGAGACTCCATAACACTGGGTAGTTTTCGTCTTGCATGTAAATGAAAGTTTAACACTAGAAAGACCATTGCGGTCATTTTGACTGGGTTTCATTTTTAAATATCTGTATTTTCCTTAGTACTCAACTTTTGCTTTGCAATTGAAAGGCATTTGTTTATCGTGAAAAATTTTAAATATTTTTTAAAAATTATTTTGTGAAAAATCCGTTGTGTACTTTTCGAGATATCAGCGGATGCGATATGTAGTCTTCGTAGATATGGAAAACTTGCGGTCTTTCTAGTGTTAATCATACATACAGAAAGTTGTTAAGTAAAATAAAATTGTTATGTATGTTCGATTTAAAAGAAACATTAAATTTATTATTATTTGAAATCTGCATATGAGAGATTTACAAGCCAAAAGATTTAAATAAATTGTGGCTTTAGAGTAAAATAGAAAAGTAGAGGGTATTGATTTGGCGTTATAAGCACTGCTGGCAAAATTGCGTTCACATATTTTTTTAAAGGCTATTAAGCAGCCCAACCAGTGTTGATCTTTTGTGCAAGCCTTGTTTTAACCCTTTCGATATTTTGTTGCCATATGGCAACTTGCTACTTGGTGAACGTCTCAAACCTCTGTGATTTCAACAATAAATTTTTTTGTTGATGCTTAAAATAATTTAAAGCTTAAGGAATAATACAAAATTAATAAACTGTACTTATATTTAAGTTTAAAATAGATAATAATACACATTTTTTGAATATTATATCTTTACACAGTAAAGTAACAAGCAGAAAAAATTAAAAAAAATGTTTTAATTTGGCTTTTTACATCAATACAGATACATTTTTTAAAATAATTTTAGTTGAAGTAAATGAAGAATTATTAGATTTTTAGTTATGCGTTAAAAATGTTATGTTGAAGTAATTATTACAGCCACAACGATATGATTGCTGTCATATGGCAATATTCTAAAAATCAGGTTTCTATAACACAAATTAAAAACATTAGTATGAAATGATTTTTTATATAATCACGCAAAACACCAAATCGATAAATTTCAAATTGTAACTTTCCCCAGTAAAAAACTGTAGCGAGAGGGTTAACCGTCTAATAGGCTTTTATTAGTTTAAACACTCTTTGGGGTTCTAGGTTCCAGATCTTCTCCGGCACTAAAGTTGTCGCCCCTAGTTGGAAAAATAACTTTCTGCTGATTGCAGGACAATCACAGAAGTGGACATGTATGCAGGTTTCAGGTTCTTGATTTCATTTCCTGCAGAAAAATTCCCATTTTATTGAGATGATCCCCTAGTGAACAGTGACCAATCAGGTATCCAGTGAGTATGCGGAGGGTTTTCTTTAACATGAGGAGTTTCCTGGGTAGTCCTCTGTCTGAAGTTATGGATCGTTTTGTTGGTCCATTCCTCGGCGGTCTAAACATTTTCTTAGTAATTTTTGTGTGTGTTTTCTGCTCTCTGCAGTCCACAGAATGGTTCGGAGTCCATCAGTGGATGCATGCACCTTTTTTGGCAAAACGATCGGCTGGTTTTTGGCCTTTGTGACCCTCGAGTCCTCGAATCCAAAGTAACTTTATAAAGTACTGTTGCTTAGTTTCTGCTGCAAAAGAAGTGAAGATTTAATATGAAGTCTTCTGAAATAACTGAATAGGTTCAATTTTGTGCAGTGGGTTGCAAACCTGAGAGTTTATTGACATTAGGTGAAATTCCCAAAATAATGAAGGAAGTGAAATGCGAAATCAGCTGAATGCCACGTTCACATTTTGACGTAACTCATTTGCTTTATTTATAAATTACACTAACATTATATAACCTATTCGAAACAAACATCATCATCATCATCATTTATTCATTAAATTAATTTCAACTTTATGTTTCTTCACCTTCTATGAAACTTGTCATATATTTTTGGATATTTACGACTACGAATAACATTCACTGGCAAATTCAAAGCAAACCCCTGACGTCATTTCCAATTTCACTTTAAATTCTTGTATCATTATCGTACTTGCGGACGAAGTAAAGGGCACAAAGAGGTTGGTGAAAAATGCGGCAAAAACAAAACGAGAAAAAGAATTGCGATCGCATGCGAATTATAGCAAAGTTCAAGTTGTAGTTTATATATATGGAAATTAAATAAAAATTAGGAAATTCTAGGAAGAGAAAAAGTAAGCAGAAAGACTCAGATATACTAACAGATATGGATATATGTATACAACAACGAATTAGAAGCATTTTCGACACTTGAGCGTAGTCATTGCACAATTGTTGGTTGTTCAGTTGGTGTTGGTTAGTAAATTCTTTAGACAAATGTTGAATTGAATTTGCCTACAACTTTTGACTATTTAGTCTTAAAAAGAATGAAAATACACATTTTTTCTATCCATTGTTTTATCCTAAAATTTGTTATATTTTTCAATTCTCTTCTTTCAATTCTTCTAATTCAAATTCTAGTTTTCCCATCGTTTTTTTCTACATATGAAATCTATTGATTAATGTTGTTTCATTTCAAATTGCGTGCGAGATATTTTCTCATCTAAAGTGAAGTCATCATGGTTATATATTTGAATATATACACACACACCTCGTTGATTATGACAGCATATTCTCACAAATTGAGGTATAATACGTATCCATTGTTGTTGCTCGTTGTTTTGATTCTGGTTTTCGTCTAGTCAAGTGTTCGTACATAGTTACATACTTATTTGCTCGCACGTACTTGTGGTTGTTTTTATTGTTGGCATCATCTGTTGCCAGCGTTTCTAATCATAGTTGTAGCGACTACATGGGCCCAGTGTGACCAACAAACAAATTTGAATATTGCCATCTATGTTCACTTATTGTTTATTCATTTTATTACGCATCTGTATGCATAATCATTCCATTATTTATTTATGTATATACATATACATAAATATATATATTGTTGCATTCTATTTCAACATTTATTTATATGTTTTTCTATATTCTGTGCCAAATTGTGATCACATTTGGATGGAAACCAGTGCCGGCACATAATTTGCATTTCAAATAGTAAAAATTTTGAAGTTCACACTTCAGAATAACAAAAAGAGAGAGTAACTTTTTTTAGAATGTGGTGTGATCAGTTAAAAAATAAAATATGCGAGTACTTATTTACATTTAGATATTTGTATATTTATAAATATACATACTTGTGTTATAAACAAGCTCCTAATTCACTGTTCGGAATCGTGATACAAATTGCGGTCCCTTGGAAATTGCGGAAAGCTAAGCCTTAGTCTCATAATGGGGCCAAAAGAGTTGATTCCAAAGAATTGATATATCAGAAAAATTTATAGATATCTCAACAGATTTAGTGTATATTCGCAAGAACATGAAGCAATCAAAACACTCAAATCCAAAGTTTTTTCGACCGTCGCCGTTTAGTCAACTGTGGCGACAACGTCATCACATTCAAATCTTTGAACTCCTAAACATAAATTTTCAAGTGCTTGCTAACTGTTTTTGTTAAGCATTCGTTTATATTCATTTTACTGTTTTACACCAATTTAAAACAAATGGCAGCGTGTACTAATTTTTAGAAATATTAAGTTTTAACTGAAATACTAACAAATTTGTAGTTGTTGTTTGTAGCTGTTTTGAAGCAGTGTGGCTAATTGCTTTCGTTTTGTCGCCTAAAAAATAGAGAATAGTTATGTGTTTGGCGACAGCGACAACTGTGTTCTGTGTTCAACTGTGTCAAAATAATCGCTTCCATATGGACATTCTGATTCTATATTTTGACACATGTAGTCATGTCGCTGCCGTCTTATATGTACATAAAAAACATACAACAAATTTGACAGACGCTGGAAAAAAATCTGCCCGCCACAGCCTGGTAACACTGATCCGTCTTTGTTGGAAAATTTTATACTTTACTCTTGTTTTATATTGTGAATACCTCTAATCACTGACAACACTGACGTGCTTCCATTGGAAAATGTTATACTTTACTCTTTAGTGTCCTCTATTGTAAATACCTCTAATCACAGAACAAACAGTTCTGTTTCTTCTGCTGCTTCACGGCAATGTGAATACTTCTAGTAATGAAAGACTTAAGTTTTTACAAATTTTCGCTGATGAAAGTTGATTCAATATGCACACTTAGCAGATATTCCATTTGATTAATTTTAGTACTTTCTTCTTGGGCTTCTCGACATATTGACAAATGTTTAATTAAATTCAGTTGTAGTACGTCTTGCATTGTAAAAAGTACACTTCACATCAATAAGTCCTACCCATTTCCATTAGGCAAAGTTTTACGATTATGACAGCACACTCATTGCAGTGGGCGGAGTATGTTTGCATGTTCAACGCTACGTTGACCTTAAGGTGACAGTTTATTTCACTCCAAACATTTAACAGCTCATCAAGGTTGGGCAACAAACTGTCAAGAAGTAATTAACTAGGACTTTATATCTTTTGTTGCATTTACATTGTATTAATTGTTATCATATCAATTGAAACAGTGGCCATCTAAATTTGTTTTGAGTTATTAAACAATTAAAAATTAGCATAAAGACAAATTTCAATACACATTTTTTTGTTTAATCTTCTAGCTATTATTTTTTAATTTGCTTGGTTTATTTTAAATTTAGTTTATTGTACGTTCTCATAAAATTTAATTCCAGATTTGTTAATTCAATACAACGGCAACAGGTGTTCACACATGTGCCGCAATAAATACTTTCGTTCATAAGTGTTCAGGCATAAAATGACCAATGTCTCAAAATAAACACACACACACACACATTTCTAAGCTGGCTACTAAAAAGCATGGAGAACAGTGGCGAGGCAGCCAGCCCCTTGCACACTCATTACTATTTCATTCATTACTGCCAACTTCTGTTACTATTTACACACGTTTGTTGTTGCCGCACTGGCTGCGAGTGCTAACGTTACCACCCCCGTGATTGCGTTAGTGTTTCAAACGCCTACTTATGGCCACATTACGACAATGCTGAGCGCCACTTTGATTCCTGTTGCCAGCGACAAAGGGCGCAGCACTACATGAATTTGAACTTTTTCTTTTTATTTCTAAATAATTGCTACATTTTCCAAAGAACAACAGCAATTTCCACACAAGCCCAACCGACCAACATGAGTTCGGCAAAAAAGTTGCTGATGCGCCCGGCACGTATTGTGCCCTTTTAGTAAATTAAAACACGCCACTTGAAAATGGCAAAATAAATGGCAGACATAAAACAACAAAAGCAACTTTTCATAGTATGCAACAACGAGTTGACTTCATAGGGGAAGTCAGGCAACGTACTAATTTTATTAGTGGCAATGGCCAAGCAAAAATTTTAATAATTTTCATACATGCAACCTGTACGTGGTAATCCACCACAACTATGCGTGCTTTTTTTTTGTGCACATTTATGACAATTTTACAACATTTCACGTTAGCTGGAAGTTCAGCTCTTCCAGCGCCGCGTGTCACGCACAGCGCCAACTATTGGCCGAATATGGGCAGTGCGTTTTGTTGATCTTCATTTGTTAGTTTACTTTCGACGCACTTCAGCTAATCTGACAGGCTGGCAAGGCGAATATGTTGAAAGGAGATGCCAGTTTGCCTGAAACGACAGTCTTGATGGCGTTGGTTAGTGGTCCTAATGGCCAAACGTTTCATCGCCGCTCGCAGTATGTTCAAACTGCTCTGTTCATTCACATTTTTATTTGCTAATTTTTCATTTCAAAAATTCATTTAGATAATAAAACCGAAAACGACTGCAGCGAATTACGCATCATACAGGCCTCTGCTCTCAAGTTTTTATTAATATGTATGTAAATTTTTTTGCGAGGTCATAAACACGTCTCGAATGATGTGTGGCCGGTATACTTTCCTATAAAAATTGTTTTTCCTATAAAATTTTTTTTTTTAAAAGCGTCACGTCCTCTGTGTTTGCTTATTTCAGTAGAGTTGTGACAGTTGCACCGTCGATTCAAAGACTTTTTGAGCTGGTTTCAACTTATTTGTCTGGTAACTACCAGAATGTAGTTGGGCCTTAATAGTTTTCCAATTATTGGGCAAGCATTATAATAATAATTAATAATTGACTGGCACGACAGCCCGCTTACGCGAGACTTAGGCCTAGCTTCCCGCAACCACCCGTGTTGTGCGTGTGAATTTGTACGCGGGTGGAAGGGACCTACAGTTTTATGCCGGTTCCGAACGGCAGGTTGGGAGCTCTTTCATAAGCAAGAGCAAGCATTATGCTGATTAAAAAACCTTGAGGACATTTATTGATGCGCCTCCATCCAGCAGGACCATCCTGCGGCTGAGCAAACCTCATTTGAGAACCATTGAGCTTTTGTGTAAGGTTGGCCATTTTTATACCAAAGTAAAAAAAAAGAGGGCAATCTTGAAAAATTTGGATATAAATGTTAAGTTTTTTGTTTTTGTGTTGAATCACAATTTGTCCAAAACATAAAATGGTCCTCTCGTTTCCATTTTGGGCTTTTTCTAGGAAAATTTTGGTACAAAAAATGAGTCCGTCGTCCCTTTGTCTTTCCATTTTCCTATCAAATCTGGAATAAATGTCGTATATTTCTTGGTTTCTAGCGAAAAACTGATAAAAAACTTAATAACGACTCACTTACGAGCCAAATTTTTGTTAATCGGTTTCGTACTAATATTTTGAGAAAGGGGTAATTTTGAAATAAGTTTTAATAAGTAAGGCGTGACAAGGCAAATAAATATTTGATTAGAAAGGTAATAGATCTAAATATAATATAAAAAATATAAACTTAAGACTACAAAAGGTAATCATACTAAAAAAAACTGCAAACCTTACTATTACTATTATTCGTACGAATCAAAGGTACGAAATGGTTTAATAGATCTAAACAAATTTAATTATAATACAAACTTAGTGTGGCATTTTTCCAATCATTCTGTGTCGGTTTTGTACAAACCTGGTTATTTTTAGTATTTAAAAAAAATTTAAGAGTATAAGAGTTTAAAAGTATATGTATGAGATTTCTTTCAATGCCCACACAGCTTTATTAGGGATATCGTGCCATGGCAAATAAATATTTTATTAAAAAGCCAATGGATCTAAGATCTATAACATAAAAAACATAAACTATAGATTACGCGCGTCTATCGTAATAAAAAATATATTAATACCTAAATAAATTCTATAATTCGCTAACGAATCAAAGGTATGAAATGCATCTTTTACGAAAGATTTTCGGTGCTTTTACTTTAATTGGAAAAAAAGTGCAGTTGAAGCACATCGAAGTGCTTGTGGACGTTTATGGTGACAATACTCCAACTGTCCAATCCTGTAGAGAATGGTCGACGTTTTCGGAATGGCTATTTCAAGTTCAGACAAGCAAAGAATTGCAGGCATACTCTATGAAGATCCGAGTTAAACGTCATTGGGAGTGACACAAGAAACAATCTTCTTACGATTGAAATCCATGGAAATGTAAGGTATTACAAGCAAAACGGTAGGAATGCGAACAAAGATATGACAAACTTTCTTGGCATGACAACGCGCGACCTCATTGCACAAAGTTTTAAACAAATATTTGGAAACGATCAATTGGGATATTTTACCTGGACATTGCTTCTGATTATTATTATTCTGATTACACCGTGCGACAGCATTTTTCATACCGGGAAAAATCCATATGTACGTGAAACTAGAGACCAAATATAATAATACTTCGTACTCATTTTTTCATTTATACATCCCTTGTCCTTTTAAAAGGACTTCAAAATTTTGAAGGGGATAAAAAATAAAAAAATATGAAAAATACTTAACCTCGTTAGAATATGGCAATATGTATATTAAATGAAAGAGGGAAGGCGATCTATTTGTAAAAGAAGGATATGAAAAAGGTCCTTTGAGAATTTTAATCTTTTATATCCTTGAAAATTTATATAGAATTTTCTTAAAAAGTAAGTATGTTAAAACCCAAAATCTCCATCATCACGTTTCAAAATGTTATTAATCTAACTTTATTGTTTCGTTATTAACCCTTTCGCTGCAGGTTTTTACTGGGGAAAGTTAAAATTTTAAATTTTACGTCTTAGGCTTCTATGTGGTTATATTAGCAACATTCGATAAGAAATTTTAAAATTTTTATACTCGGACCCTGCATTTTAGAGTGTTTTTTTATGAAAGCAACCACATCGTTGTGGCTGTAATAATTACTTAAACATAAAACTTTTCACGCATAACGAAAATTTTAATATTTTGTCATTTACTTCAGCCAAAACTAAAAAAAAAAACCAGTATCTAAATTGAAAGAAAACGTCAAATTAAAAAGTTCTCTATTTTTTTCTGCTTCTTCTTCCTTTACTATGTCAAGATATACCATTAAAAAAACGTTTATGCTTCTCTTCTTTAAACTTAAATATTCAGTTTATTGATTTCGTATTTTTCCTAAAACTTCAAACTATTCTAAAGACCAACAAAAAAATGTATTCTTGTAACCATAGAGGATGCAGACGTCCACAAAGTAGCATGTTGCCATATGGCAACAAAATAGCGAAAGGCTTAAAAAAGACGGAAACTGCAAGTCTAATGAAGTACAAAAATTCTAATTTATTTGCGTATCAGTATTTTAAATAATAAATAGATACAAAATCAATGAAGCGAGAATAATGAAATTTTGACTGAGTACGCAGTATTACTATGTCTCTATTTTCACGCCCATATGGATTTTTTTCGGTGTGAAAAATTTTTTATTTTTGTCGCACGGTGGTACTGGTAATGTTTTTTCAAATGCAGCACGATTGGACAGATCCCAGGTTCACTTCATTCACAGAAATCGAAAATTGTCTCCTAACTGGTATAGACTCGAAAACGTAATAATTTTTTGAGTGGCAAAAAGTAGTAAAAAGCAATGGACAACAATTTTATTAATCTATCCATTAACTTTTTTTTTAAATAAATGCATTTGCGGCCATAAAAAAAGGACGGATAAACTAAAGTCGGACCCAAACTTCATTTAGACTTTTGGCAGGTTAGACACATCAGCTGATTGGTGCGCTGGTCTGCTAGTCTGAACCACCGTTCGACTCTGGATTCTGTCTTTCAATATGGCCAACACCAAAACTACATACAGAAAACACAATTTTTCTATTGATGGCTATCCTTTCAGCAAGAAATGGCAAACTTCTGAGCATAAATGTCCCATTAAGATCTCCCAAAGCAAAGCTTCGAGTCGGCATACAACTGTAGGTCAGTTCTGTGTGCAAATTCACTCGCTTTGCACGAACAGTTGTGGAAAGCTTGGCTTGATGTGCCAATAATTTAACCTATTCTTTGTTTATATGTTTCGCTTCAATATGACTTATTGCCAGTGTTTACATTGAACGATGAAATTTACAAAAGTCCAACCTCACCTAACTGACACTCAATGAAAAAAAGTATAAAGCAGACTAACAATAGGGACATGAGCCGTGCCGTATACCCACACAGCGTATGGACGAGTGCCTCAAGGTCGACTCAGACACTCTTACTTTCTTGCCTTAGCTGTTGATTCAACGCTTTCCCCGAACAAACAATTAGCGCTTTTTCTACGGTATGCAGCCACATTTATAACCCCCCCCCCCACCCCACATTTATAACCCGCTTTTGTGAATGTGGCTCGCCGATGCGCCGTCAGCCAACACGCCCTCAGTGCTACCGTCGTCTTTGCGGCCATAAAAGCGCATGCAACTGCCGCCACTATCAGCAAAAGGTGCGCCACTTTCAGCGGCCACTTGGCACTTGCCACTCGCCATTCGCCACATGTACAATAGTGGTCGTGGTGCTTTCCGCTGTCTGGCCATTTGTTGACTTAAGTATAATTAAAAGTGTGTCAATGTTTATTTCCGCAAATTAGTTTTTGTTAATTAAAGGATATGCGCGCTATGACACTGAGAGCGCGCTTCCTTCGGCCTGTCTGCTTTGCTTTCTCCGTGCTGGGCATTGTGCGATGGCACACTCGTAAGTCATAACGTGCGCCTGTTCTGCCCCCCCCCCCCCCTCCCCCTCAATTACACTCACTGTTGAGCACTCAATTAGTTGCTGTGCACAGTGTGCCAAAGGGGAAAAAATCTAACTTTTACTTTTTATAATTTAATTTCATAATGCACGCCTCAATGTCCTGTGTCGCTTTGTCGTTGGCCATTGTGCGCCACTGTGCTAAATTGCAAATGCCATTTTAAACTGTTAACATTCTGCACTCAGCTCAACTGCAGCTCATGCCCAACCCATCAGTTCATTATTCGCGCTCGCGCTCACTCTGGCAAATGCCATCAAGCCAAACGGCGCCGCAAAAAGCTCAACGCCACACACAATGCACGACTACATAGCGACACACCTAATGCGTCGCTTCCCGCCGCTGCTCGAACCGCACAAAAGCACAAAACACAAACAAAAAATTAAACACAAAAATATTGCACTATGTTGTCTTAGGTGTGTGTGTGTGCGTGTGTGTGTGTCCGTGTCCTTACTTCCCCATCCGTTTTGGTGTTCTTTTTTAATGTGCGTATGTATTGTTTGCGTCTGTGTATGTGGGGCGCTCTAATTTAACTCGGCAATGATCGCCCTTGAACCGTTCAAGCAGCATTTAATAATTATTGAGGTTATGGCAGTGTGCAATGTTTTAACAGACGTTTTTCAAGTGGTATCATAATGAAATAATACTCTAAAATCAATTAACCCTTCGCTGATTGACATGGCATATCAGTGTTGCCAGATTGGGGGGTTCCCCCCCTAGATTAGGGGTTTATTTGTTTGGATTGGGGGTAATTTTTCTGATAAATATTTTACAGGGGAATTAAGGGGAAATATTTTACAGACATTTTTAATTTTATTTTAAGTTGCATTTTTGTTACATCAACGCCTTGTTCAGATATATTGGCTAGTGGGTCTCTTCTTAATTTCATGTACCAAATAGAATGAGCAATTTTCATGAAAAATTCATTATAAATTTTAAATAAATGCATTAAAAATTTTGGGGAAATTTTAGTTTTTAGGGGGAAATGAACTTCATTTTAGGGGGATTGCTTGAAATCCATCTGGCAACACTGTGGCATATATGCAATGTTAACTTCTCGTTGATCTGGGAACTATTATAAACAGCATTTTACAGCCGTTCATTCTTCAGTTCTGTCTTTTATGTTAAAACTTTTGATTTCTAACAGATTTTCGTGCATAACATTGACAGTATGTGTATGTTAGAATAGTCCAAAAAATAAAACGTGTTTCGATTTGGTGAAATAATTTGATAATTGATAGTGATAGTGATATGGCGGTTGCCGTCGCTCAGCTGTTTAGTGCGTTGGATTGCGAGTATGCAGTGACATAGCGATAGCGCGCTACCTTCTTATACCGAGGCCCTAGGTTCGAATCCTAGCTCGGGATGGTGAAACACTCGTCTACTTCTATCGCTGTCCGGATGAAGTAGATGTGAATTACAAGAATCGCACAAGTGCGCTCTTGGCAGGCAATGGCAAAGCTTCCAAGTGTGAAAGAAAAACTGCATATGTATATATAAAACGGGTGAAATCTATGACATCACTCTCCTTTCCTATCCTATCCTTTCCCTTCTTCTACCATACCCCATGGCCATAGTACAATGGTCCAAATGGACTGAGTGCTATGGAAAGCTTGTAGCGTTGATAGTCACCCTCACATCACATCACATCATACAGTAATGACCGACCTAGGTTCGATTCCCCGTAGTAGTCAGCACTAAAATATGGATAAAACCGACTTTCATTTTTTTAAATATTTGTATTTTCTTTAGTATTTCTATCAAGTTGTTGGTTTTTATGTTTTTATCGGGTTCTACAATTAGTTTTACAATTAGGGTTCTACAGTTACAATTAGCCAAATCTGATGTATCTTTTTCGAGATATCAGCGAATATATTATTTAGTCTTTGTAGGTATGGAAAACTTGCGGTATTTTTAGTGTTAAGATGGCACCATTCCCTATAGAATTGGAAAGTTAGGTCTCTCTTTATAACGAGAGGCTTCGAGGTGTAAGTTAGGTTTGCATGTAACGGCTTTCATTAATTATTTAATTTAAATTGTTATAAAAAATTGCTCAAGAGATATTATAACGATACTTTAATATGATTTACGAGTAAAAGATTGTCTGTGGAATGAAATTTTAAAAAATTAAAACTATCAGCAAAGAGTTCAAATTTTATCAGGAAATTCATCTACAAAAGAGTGGACTACTCATTCAATGCGAATTAGTCCAACAATTCCCAAATTTTTTTATTGCAACGAAAACGTTTAAAATATTCATTGACATTAATTTTATTTCCTTCAAAGTAAACTCCATTATGGTTCAAACCAGCCCTGGAGGGAACATGACAAGGGGGCTTTCCAAACACTGGGTATCGCAATGGGCCACGAAGGCCACCGAGTGAACTTGCCTGTGAACGGCAAGCTACCCGCTAACCTAACCTAACCTAAACTCCATTACAAGCAATACACATATTCCAACCACGGTTGCCACTGGACCTAAATTTTGTTAACCAGATGTTGCTGGAAAAGTAACCAAAATGTAGCTAATGTAACCATAACTAAAGACAAAACGAAGTTTCGGTCGTTCCTTACTGTAGCCGATCAAAAACATCCAAGCAAAAACAAAAAAGAGAAAACAGACGCAAAGAAGAAAAATTGCATGTCAATTACGATTTGTATTATTACGTCGATATGCATTTATTCCCAGCAAACTACATTCCAGCAAACAGCAAAAAGTCATCAAACACGAATAAAAGTAACCAAGTAACCAACCACAACAAAATTCGATTATTTTGATTAAAAGTAACCAACTGTGACAACGGTGATTCCAAGGCTTTTCGCAATCTTGAAAACACAGTTCAAAGGTGAATTTTGGCATCGCCTCAGTTCTTTCTGCGAAATCTCCTTTACTGATTCAATAGTCTAAAAACGCTTTTCGTGAAATGGTTACTTGAGTTGCGGGAATAGAAAAAAGTCACAAGGAGCCATTTCGGGTGAATATGAAGCTTGTGAAATGGTATGGACGTTGTCTTTGTAGTGAAAAAAACGTCGAGTTGACTCTCTGCAATTCAAGCATTTACGCTTTAAAGAATTTCTCAAGGCCATCAAAGAAAACGTTCAACAAATTCAACTTGATTTTGAATCGACTCTGTGGTGATTTTTCAGCTTGTTCGAGAAGCACCATTCCGATAATTGTTGATTAGTTTCGATGTCTTATTCATAGAACCATGTCTCGTCACCGAAATTATGCCGTCAATAACATTTTGGCTAAATGAAAACATTTCTTTAGTAGCATAAATTCGGTGCTATTTTAGCCAAATATTCAACTAAATTCGCAGAACACAACTCAAACTCCCAACAGATGGCGCACAAACAAATATTTGAGCACCAGATGACAGATGTACCAACCCAGAAAAAAACCCAGATTTTGACAATATCTCAATATTGTTTGAATAGAAAATTTGTTGCATTTTTTGATCAGAGAAAGTAAGATGTGTTCGTGTTTATGTATTCGATCCATGTGTTTGCTTTCTCTCAATTTCTTTCTCTCTAACAAATCAAACAAGTCAATTTTAATTTCGTTTTCTGCCACAACTGATTCCATTCACTATTTTTTAAAATATATGTTTTACTTTTATCACACACAATCACAGCAAAAATAATTAATTCTAAACTTGCGAATGTGCAGAGATTTTCGCTTTTGCTCATTAACTTTTATTTCCTACATTAACTTGTTCCCTAATGTGCAATATGCAACCACAGTAATTTAAGTCTCCCCACAACACTCATTCATGCCATACTCTGCCCTCTACTCTAAACTAAACTTGGGGCATTTAAAAAACTTTTTATTTTTAATGCAACCATTTGCCAACATTTCATTAATTGTTTAACATTTTTAATAAACTTTTTTATTCATGAAATATATTTGTTTCTTTTGAATTGACTTACAGGGCTTACATGTGGTTGGCTCTGATTGGCAATGACACACAAATAGCAACGACAACAACGAGGATAAATCGAACCCCAATAACAACAACAACAACAAAATTTAATCTTTCACAAAAATGGTATTCAGTCTCGGTTGCCTTGCGCTACAGCGTGTGGTAGTACCAATCTTACTGATAATAGGTGAGTACACACACACACACACGCACTCTCAGCACATTACACTTCACTTGACTTGAACTGCGCTTAAACTTAAACGCTTTATATTAAATTAAATTAATTAGTGTTTGAAAGATATTTTCTCGCTAAAACTCTACAATCACTAACAATGTCCAAAAAAGTCTTATTCCCACATTAGTACTCACATGTGGCGTCGCACAGTGGCTGATTCTGCCGACGCAGGTTGCAAAAATCAATTTTGTCATGTTCGATTTGAGGGAAACTGTTATACTTGTCCGATAGATAAATGCTTGGACCTAAGAAATCCGAAAACCTTAACTAAATTGGACAAATAGTTTTGCTTGTAGGGCCCGTCAAAGTTGAGCAATTTGTAGAGTGTGAAATAATATCAGCAATTTGCACTTTTTCGGCAAAGCAGAAGTTTTAAAATACGGAAAGGAGCAAATGAATTGAAACTTTTTGCACCAGCATCGTAAAAGAAGGTATTTGTAGTAAATAATTAAATACCAGGTATGCGCCTATGAAAGCGGTAACGACATCTAGCGATAAATAGCCGAATATTTATAAACTTCGGAACCGTACCAAATGTCATGTTTACTTCTTCTGTCATATGTCAACAATATTCAGTTCACAATTTGTCAAGTTTCATCCAACAACGCATTGTTTGACGCTCCGGAAAATGTCGGATTACGTGTCTACAAATGACGATTTGCGGACACAGTTAATTTTGTGTTACCATTTGAAGAAAAACGCTTCTGAATCGCATCGAATGCTTGTGGAAGCTTACGGCGAGCATGCTCTTGGTCGCACACAGTGTAACGAGTGGTTCAATAAATTTATTAAATTGGTATAGAAAAAAAAAACTTGGTTGTTTTTGTTGTCTTTTCATAGGCACTCACTTGAAGCACTGTTTTTATCACACTTTTTGAACTTTCGATAGACTTAAAAAAAAAATGCCATACTTGCCCGAGTTCCGTCTTTGGGAAAATTGTTCATTAGTCTTCTGTGAGTACTGTCCTGAAGAGATCGGGTGCCCGATTTTACCCGCCTGGATTTCACAGCGATTTTTCTGTGGCCACCTCGCGCAATTTTGTGCTTTCGGGTGCGTGCGTTCGAACAAGTTCGTCAAGATTTTGATAGTGAATCAATTACACGCGATTATAATCGTTCCCAGGGCATGCAAATGTGGATTTTGGCTTCATTTAGGATGTGATACAAGCTTGCAACTCCATATTAAGTCGACTTTTTTTTGGCGTATATTGCTGTAAGCTCGAAGTAAAGAGTACTTTGCTTTGGCTTTCATTTCCAGCAATCAGCTATCATGTATCCTTTTATGTAATGTTTTTGTTTTTAACAAAATACTAACACTGTATTTGGCATACAATTTTTTTTTAATTTGAGCAAAACTCAGTCACTCAAAGAAATTGGTTACGTCGAAGGGAGTTTGCCTGCAGCCAACATATGTATCTACGACTAAAGAGAAGATATCCAGGACTTATCGCACTATCAAGTTTAAATGGACTGCGGCAAACCGTACCAAATTTAATTTTGTCCAGAATAATGAGGAGTGGTTGAAAAAAACAATTTACTTCGATGCAGGAGATGCATGTAGCATCAGCGATGACCAATCATCGACATCAAAGGCGGCAAAAGGAAGGCCGAAAAAGTCAATTTAGGACTGTGCCTCATTCACTAAAAAAAAGGAAGCTTATGTAGGCAACGGGAAAAATAACTACCACACACGCATCGGAAGCTTTGACTATGAAATTTAATAAGGATCAGGAGAAAATGAAAGGCATTATAGTGAAAGCAGTTTCACTAGCAAGCCCGAATCGAGTTAAAAGAATAAAGGACAGTATTCCCATCCCACCCAATATGGTAGCAACCATATATAGTCCTAATGAAACTTTAGCATTGTTTTCAAACTTAGGATTGTCCAAAGAAAAATTGACTTTTTACGTAAATTTTTCGAATTCTGGTTCTCATTTTGAAAGCAAAATTTATGAATTTTTATCTTTAAACTTAATTCTTTCAGCTTATTTCTTAAAATTCTTATTACTTTTCATCTTTTTTAATGAATTTTCATTAATTTTGCAACTAAAACTTAACATTGTTGCTCTCATTATTCTTATTTACAGTAAGCCGAACTTTGACAAAGTATTACGTAGCACCCTGTACCTCGATTGAGTTTATTTTTTGGAATACAATAGCCTGATGAATTTCTAATTAACAGCAAAAACATTTTCCAATTATCTCTATTCGTTCAGAAGTTATGATTTTCGCAACCTAAAATGACAAATTGAGCCACTGTGCGTCGTTTGGGTAATTAAATCTAGATGTAGCATGCTTCTAGGTAATTAACACTGATAAGGCCCACGACTGAGCTTTCTGACAGTGTTGAAACTCCGTGAACACGTTTAGGTTTTTACTATTTTTGTAATTAAACAGTTGACCATAAATTATATGATAAGTATTGTGTAGAAAGTGAGTTGTAACGTTTTTGAATGAAAACTGTTAGATTTTCTAATGAACATATTTAGGTGAACAAGGTTGGTTGCGCTTTAATTAATAAGTCGACGTTCAAACCCACAATCCTCTGAATCAAAGAGTTTAGCTTATTACCATTGTTTCTTAAACATAAGAAATACTTTAATCTGCTCTGCACCTGATCTGCATCACCTATAGTTGTCCCAAAATGGAGTTCAATTCGCACTTGTTGGCGAAGCCTCCAAATCCCATCTCCAATTCCCATCAAAGAGTTTAGCTTGTTTCTATTGTTTCTTAAACAAGAACATCAGTCAGAAATACTTTAATCTGCTCTCCACCTGATCTGCATCATCTACAGTTGTCCCAAAATGGAGTTCAATTCTCACTTGTTGGCAGTAGCTTCAAAATCACATCTCTCGTTCTTAGAAACGTGTAAGAAAGCATTCAGAAACGTGTAAGAAAGCTCCATCCTTGTTGACTCCTTGAAAGCTCGTTGCATGTGTATCACTTTTCTGTTGCCATATCCGCAATAGAGGTTAAAATTAATAGATTACTGCTCCAACCACATCAAGACGTTCAATTCTGAAACATTTTTGTTGCCCTGCGATTTCGGGATAATAAAATGGCTTTAAAAACGGATTTCATTGTATGCAACTTTCTCAGCACATAATTCTAGAAACTAGTAAATTTTTTTACATAAACACATTTTTTTCCTGTTAGATGTCGTTTTTATGAAATAAAACAACATTTTATATAAAATAGGTTTTTTTTGGAAAAAGTTGTATAAGATTGAAAACAAAACCACTGAAATTCATTCATCTTTTCTAAAAAAAATACTTACAATAAGTTTAAACTTAGTTTGTTGGAGATCAGTTAGTCAGTTAATTAGTTTAAAAATGTTCATTAAACCAATACATAGCTAAAAAATTGGGAGCTTGAAAGTGCTAGAAAATTGCTCAGAAGCTGTTGTTATTCCTAGGTGGGAAAAATGTAAGACCGACCCACAATGAATAATTATTTTCTTTTTATTTAAATATTTTTTTCATACAGCCAGTCAAGCGTTAAGTGGACCAATTTGCTGAATTTCCTAACACTTCAAATCCTGCGATCCCGCAGCATTAGCCTCGTGATTTCAGGGCTGCTAAAAACAGCAAGAATGCCGGGATTGCGAGATGCGGGATACTGGGATTAAATGCTTTTAGTACACATAGATGACGGCAGCGGCATGGCCACATCTGTCAATGTATAGAATTCAGAACGTTTCTATGGGGACGATTATTTTGACGACTGCACCGATCGCAGTTATGGCGAACCTCAGAACTATTCTCTATTTCGTAGGCTACAAAACCAAAGCCCTTTGCATCACTGTTTCAAAACATATATTTTGAATGGCGTTCTTCTCACTTTTTCGGTGTGCCTTGAACAAAAAATACAAAATTGTTAATAACTCATTTAAAATTCTTACCCATTGTCATTTGTTTTTGGGCCACGCTACGCGATTGTGGAATGGTCCTCCTGCAGATATTTTTCACCGGCACCTATGATCTTGCTGGGTTGAAGACAAGAGTCCATAATATCTTCACACAAAACCCTGTCTCCTAATCTCTAGATCCTTCCAGAATCAACGCAATGCCTCGTATTTATAGGGCGCTTTGGCTCGTATGTTTTAAAAAAAAAAAACATTGGTTAATCTAGAACCAACTCGATGATCGCGCGTCTTCACCACTGAGTGTTGGCCTTAAAAAAAAACCTCTTCTCCGATCAAGTCTAAGTTTTAGCTTTCTGACGTATAAAATAACGCTTAACGATTATTTAAGTTAGTATAATTCCGCTTTGATTTGCCAAACCTAATTACTCAGCATAGTGTTAATAATTTTATTGTTTCTTCTTAATTTTTGCATTCCATACATTTGACTGCTTTGCGCCTTGAACAGCTGCGATATATCGTCCGACCGGTATATCGGTTGTGTACCTGTTGATGTTTTTTATATCGCCGTTTATCCCGATTGCCACTACTCGCAACTTTAAAGGATCCGTTACCGCATATTTCATAATACTTATAGCGCTAAGTACAATTTTGTTGTTATGCCATGCTGCACTGCAGGTGGTAGTATGGACATTAGAAAACGACGAGGAGTTGAGGAAGTGCTCATTTACGGTGCAATTGTTGCGTCACGTCGGTTTCATCAATATGACAAATCTACCGTAAGTACTGTCTCCTGTTATGCTCCCTATCCCTCCCTGTCCTTTGTTCTCTTTTTAGTTGAAATTCTCATTCTATATTTTACTTTTGCATAGGGCGGTTGCCATCGTAGAATGGCTGGCGCCGGATGTGGTGGTTTTCATAACCGCTCTCGTCACGTATCTGACCTTAAAGAAGCTGACGGCGCCGGTATCGGCGGCGCAACTGGAGGGCGGACAATCGACTGACACAGCAGCATCCATAGTCAGTGATGTGTCTTTTATTGGGAGCGAAATAAATTTTGACAGCGTGATAAGAATTTGTAAGTGTTACAACATATTTAAAATTTGATGTTGATGTTTAATAAAATATATATATCATCTTTCCACAGCGCCACTCTTCTGCTTGGCTACACTGTTCTTTGCTGCCACTCTGCGACCGACTGTGCCTGGCGGTTTTTACTTTCTCATGTTCCTGTTCTCGGGTTCATACTGGGCCATGTTCAAATCGCTGCGCCGGTAAGTAAACAAACACTCCACTGAAATCGAAATCATGATTGTGCAATTAATGCTGAAACTCTCTTTCGACAGTGGCTATTCACTTTTGCTGCGATTGATTATGGCGGTGATTGCGTTGCACCTAATCAGCCTGTTGGCCTATCAGACACCATGGATGCAGCAGTACGTGGACAGCAACAGTCTGCCGGCGCGGTAAGTTAACATGACATGCCATCTCAATGCAATCGGCGCACTAATTCAAACATTTTCGTCGGTTTCAGATTGATGGGTTTTAAGCCTTTTATAGAATCGACATGCGTGCATGACATACGCATATTGTATTTTGATCTCTCTTTAGATTTCATCTCGTACCTCAATCCGTTTGTGCTGCTCTTCTCATACTATGCGTTAGCGCTGACCACAAATAATATCAATCATTTGGTAAGTGGAAGGCGATTGTGTGCACGTGGTGTTTTCATTTCGAGGGTAATTGGTGGCATTCTAACAAGTCCCATTGACTAATAAGGAGCAAACAACAATACGAAAAAAATCAAACAATCAAAATCAAAAACTAAATATCATTAATTTTCAGGCTTCCTAGTCATATTAACTATTCACGTAAACTAACATGGCTGTAAGAATTTAATATACATTTTTTTTGTGTATTTTTTTATTTTGTTGTTTTTCTTCTTCTTAACGCTGCTTATGCGCTGCGCAATTGAAATCGAACGCGCGGCAAACGCAACGACCTTGCACGCCTACCGCGCTTAACACTTGCGATACCTTAACGTATGCGCTTTCAATCAACAAACTGTCACAAACTGTCACACTGCCTTTCACATTTGCCAAATCACGTTAAACGAATTTGCGTCACTTAGATTATTGAGAAGCCTGTAGTCGCTTCGGGGCAGCAACTCGAAAATGGCAACAAATTCAATCGGCAATTATCGTTGACGGCACACGCATCGCGTGGTAGCAAAAAGGATAGCTGGACGAAAAAGCAGCGTTTGAACGTAAGCACACACACACACAAACACAACAAATACATACATATGTACCTACATGCATACATATAAAACAAATACAACGCGATATTTTAATTATGGTTTACCGGTGGAATAATGCGTCGAACTGTACGGTTGTGTTGGGCTACCTTCATATCCTGTACGAAATCGGGCTGGTCCAAATGTAGTTTTTCAACTGGTTGCTTGACAGTCATAGCTGACCTCAGAACCGACTCGTTTCCTTGGAGCAAACTCATCCTTTTAACGTGGCGGTGTCCTAGGCGACATTCAATTGTCCCCGTCTGCATCCATTTGCAACTAGTCCAAGGTTAGTCCGAAGTAAAATAGTTTATAAACGAGTTGCAAAGCGACTAGTTTGCAAACTAGTTTATTCTGGATTAGTTTTCTAACCAGTTGATTTTTATAAAGGAAAATAAATCATTGAAATTTTTAAATATTAATTTTATTTTAAAAATATTATTAAAACAACAAAAATTCATCGCGAATAAGAACAAATATTGATGCACGTAAAGATGAACTTCGACTTGTTGACACACTTCTGTCGAAACTGTTTGGGGTCTGACGCAATTCAACATCCTGACTTCGCCTGCAATTAATACAAAAATAAATTAATTAATAAATAATTACATAAATATAATTACATAAATTTATTAATACATACCATTCGACTGCTGCTGCAATTCGTTGCTTCACGCAACCACGCAAAATTCTAATTGAAAGCATTCAAGGTAAAACGTGCAAATCGAGCGAACTTCGAGTCATAGAAACAGAAAGTTCGAAAAATGCAAAAATTTCTACGTTGTTGTTGTAACAAAAGTATCGCAAGATCAGCCGTAACAGAATTTTGTTGATTATTTCAACTCTGTTTCGTGTTCGCCTATGAACGCGCACACAGAACGTGAACGATTAGACGCGAACTGACTGACTTCTGCATCCGCTGACAGCTACTTGGACAACTAGTTGTCCAATTTACTTACAAAAAAATCAGTTGAAAAACCAATGAATTTTGGGAGCCAGTTGTCTCAGGTCCGACAGGGTATAAAAGCTCACATAATTGGATGCGAAAGAGATGTGCGAGAGACTGATGTGTTGTCTTGGAGATAATCTTCTTTGACTCTTACAAATTCATGCATCGTAGGTTTTGATTTTCTTTTTTGAGCTTCTTATCTTCCAGTTGTCCTTCTTATACATCACGTACAACAATTGCATCAACAATTTGTTGCATGAAGTGATTAAATGAAATGAAAAATTTGGTTTTGACCCGAGGCCAAGTTGTAGCTAAACTAATAATTGTGTATACTATAAGAATGACTAAAAACGAGAGAAAATTGTGAAAATGTACACGCGATATTAACCATGGCCTGGTATAAACTGGTTTAGTCAATGCACTTACTAACTTTATCAAATATATAAATACGATAGATAGTGCCTTAACCGCAGCAGGACTATGAAATTGTGTTCTGCTCTAGCCGGCATTCCTCCAATATTGCCTCCACTCCCTTCCCCAATCGGCTGTGAGCATAGCAGCGAAAGTGCGCTGTCGGCTTGCGCTGATTTAATTTCGCTCTGTTTGCTTTGATTCTGTTCATCTTAAGTTTATGCTCTTCTACTTCCGCTTTAGGTTTCGTTACGCCGTGAACAACGTCCAGTGACTAGCATTGAACCGACTGAAACGACACCTGTACGTAAACTAACATCTGTTAAGCTATGCCAAATACGAAACAAAAGCAACGCCAAAGCTAAGCTGTCATCTTTCCGCCATACAAAATTCTCTAATAACAGCTAAATACCTACATATGTGTCGCAATATCATCTTCGTTTGTGCCCTGCTCGTAGCTCCGTAACTAATGCTCCCCGCTCTAACATCTGCTGTGGTGTACTCGTACTTGTGTGTGTCCTTTTGCCGTAGCAAAGTATTCGAGAAAATGTGGTTTTGTGTGGTGTCGGTTGGGAACACTTTTGCATTCAAATACATTTTAACTCACCGAAATGCAGCATTCAATCACTTAAAAAAGCAACATTCTTGTAGTTTTGTATCACAGCGTCTCTGTCACCGGTTACGGTCACATCAAATAGTGCGCAAATAATTCATTTCACAAATTATTATCTCACAATTGGCATACTGATAGTTAGTGTCCTTAATCGTTTTGTTCTCATACATGTCCAAAAAACTTCACCTTGTCTGTCACAACTAACCGACTGCTCGTCAATAAAAAGTCATACGCGTGTACATAGTTGCTCATCAGGACTCAGACATATTTAATTGCAACCGTTAATATGTGAAACTGTCTAATAATTGAATTAATAATTTGTTGGTGTTTGTAATGCACAGTGAAAGTTGTTGTACTGATTTGCATTTGAATATTTGTCAGCTGGTGCGGCGCCGAACCAGAAGCAACCGCGATAACACAGTTGAATCGCCCGGCGGAGACATAACGCTAGAAGGCGTTAGAAGCGAAGAAATTAATTCCGACGAAGATATAACCGCAACAATATGCGATCAAATTTGGTATGGCTTTGCCAGCATCGGTGGCTTCATTTATCAAAATAGTTATATCTTCACAAATATCCTGATGATGGTAAGTTGAATGGCACTTGATTAAAATTTAGTTTACTGTAACTGGAATACTTTGCAGGCATGGTCCATTGTCTATCACAGCTGGCTGACTTTCGTGTTGCTACTGTGGGCGAATGTGCTCTGGATGATTCCGAATCAGCGCAAGGCCATGATGCGTTCAAGTCCATTCATAGTGCTGTATGCAGAATTTCTGCTGATAGCCCAATACATATACGGCATGAACTTGACTAATGATGAATTGCCCTCGAAAGTTAATGTAGGTATAATGCGATCAGGGCAGCTCTGTGTCTATAACTCGTTCTCCCCGTAGACGTCTGGCATTAATTTGGGTCAGATTGGACTGGATCGGCCGCAGGAGCACGGCATTGAGCCCATTGTGCCGCTGATTGTGAAGACCTCGTTTTTGCTTATGTTCTGGGTAACATCGCGACAATTTTTCAAGGAGAAGATCGAAAAACGCAGCTCCATACTGGCCGACATGATCGGTCCGCTGCACCTGGCCATATCCGAAGTAACTGTTAGCCAATTGCATGGCAACAAGAAAACGTCGAAATTCCTGAAGATGGCAGGCGACGTCATTAAGTATTTGCTAGTGCGGCTTTGGACTTGGCTGCTGGTGCTGGTTATTTTCTTATGCGCCATTACGGGCAAGCACATGACCGGCTTTCGCATTTGCTACATGGCGTTATTCCTGTTCTTTTTGCTGGTCTTTCAATCGTCATCGAAAGTGTGGGTAAAGGTGATGTACGGCTTTTGGCTGTTTCTGATCTTCTACGCGATGTCAATATTGATACTTATTTACACGTATCAATTCGATAAGTTTGATCAGTATTGGTATGATTACTTTAACATATCCAAGACGCTGTAAGTTAGCAATTTGTTGCAATTTGCGTGCCGTACAAATTGCACAGAAAATATTGTATTACCTTGCAGACAAACCGACATCGGCCTGGAGCGCTACAAAACGAAAGATCTCTTCTTGCATCTTGTCTCGCCGACCATTATTGTTATACTGACAGTCATACAGGTGCACTACTTCCACGCACGATTTATTGCATCGCTGCATCAGCCGTTAATAGTGATAGAACCGGACAAGGACAAGGCCAGCGAAGCGCACACTTCAATGGCCAGTAAATACGATCAAACGTTCGATGTTCTAACCAATACGACCGACCTAATACGTTTAACTCTCAAGCGAGCCTTTAAGTACACCAAGAGGATTTTAAAGAGCTTTAAAAATCTGATTTGGCGCTTCTTAGAGGTGCACATGATAAAGGTCGTATACTTGACCGCCTTTGTGTGTGCTGTCAGCGAGGTACGTGCATATGCCCGGATAATGTCGACAAATTGTTCCAACTAATAACGCCACGTTCTGTAGGTATGTGTGCTGCATATAAGCTTTGTGGCGCTGTGCCTGGTCGGCATTGTCTCACGTTCGAGCGTACAGGTGTTCATCAGTCGCATTATCTCGTTCATCGTCACAGTCATCATAGTAACGAAGATGATTTACCAAGTTGGCTATTTGCATCACAATAAATACGACGTACAATGCGTAAGTAAACCATTGAACCTGCTCTTGTAAGGCGTGGGCAGTAATGGCGATGCAAATTTCAGACGAACAGCAATTATTCTGGAAACAATGCTGCGTGGTTTGGCTTTGTGAAGGCCTCTGAACAGACTGGAGGACTCATTGCTCTGCTGAGGAAGTACATCATATACATGGCGATGGTGACTCTGCACGCGGTTGTCAGTTTGCGGCAGCATCAGATGCGCTTGGTCACCCGCACCCAGCACGAGCCAGTGTCCAAAGTACTGTTTCCGTCGGTGACGCGCGCCGATGCCGAAACCAATATCGCAGGAATGGTTAAATACTTGCTGAATTATGGATACTACAAGTTCGGCTTGGAAATCTCGTTGATTGCTCTGGTAGTAACGGTGACCTTCAGGCAAGACATTATAGCGGTGTTTTATGTTGTCTGGCTGCCAGTGTTCTTGATGCTCCATCGCGCCAAGGCTAGGAACTTATGGGGAGTCTTCCAAACGTGCATATTATTATCGTTGCTGCTGCAGTATTTAATTTTGGTCGGCCTGCCACCCAGCTTGTGTATCAGTAAGTATAGCTCGGAGCACCCTGAAAGCTCCGCACAATCAACATGCTTTGAAATGAATTAATTTATTTTTAATCACAGCATACCCCTGGACAGATTCAACTTTCTCGTCTTCAATTCAGCGTTGGGCCATGCTGCCGGGTCATCTGCAGTACAACCATGTTCCGAAACTGATATGCGATTTTATTCTTCTGCTTCTCGTTAATCGACAAAAGCGCGTATTTTATATGGAAGCACGTACAGGCTCCAATTATCCGGGTGGCTCTAACAGAAACGTCGTTCGCGATATAGCAAATTTGGGCAACCAAGATTTTGAAAATCCAACTCATGATTTCCTCTCTCACGTCCGTAACTACTGCGATGTATTCAAGTATGCCATTCTGTGCGGCTTCTTTTGGGTAACGCTGGCCGTTGTCTTTTTGGCCGGTACAAATATTTCCGACCTACTGGCACTGGGCTACCTCATTGGGGCGTTCATTTTCTTGTGGGAGGGCTCCGACTTCTATCTGCGGCCAATCGAAACAATTCTGTTTCGTTGGAGATGGCTAATATGCTACAATGTGGTGAACATTGTGGCCAAGACGTGGCTTCAAATGGCTGGATGCCTGTTCATGGAAACCCTAACGAATAAGTGCTGTTGGCTGGTTCACATGTTGGGCATTACATGTGCATCCGCTCAAAAAACCATAAGTGAAGATGACGATATTTTCGGGGGCGAATGCCCACTGATAACGACACATGTCGTTCTTTTATGGGATGCCATATGTTTCGGCTTTCTACTCTTCCAATTGCGCATATTCAAATCGCACTATTTCTGCCACATTATCGCCGATACAAAAGCAAACAGCATTCTCGCATCGAGGTCAGTAGCCTAGTGCAATCGATTTCAAACTATATTCATGTGTGCAATCTGATTTGCAGAGGTGCTGAAATAATCGAGGATTTGCGACAGAAGCAAATTCAGCACCGGCATGAGCACGAAAAGGATGTGCTGGTGAAGATTAAGCGTAAAATGGAGAGGATTCGTGCAACGCAGCAAAAGATGTTGAAGCCCGTCGACAAGCCCTCGCATTTCGATGGTAAGTTGCTCGTTTTGAAACATGTTAGAAAAACTCTAACGGCAATGAGTTGCTGGCTCTGCACATCCTTTGCAATGCTGTGCAGCTGCCATCCGCATTAACAAAATTGCTCAGGATCAAGCCATCTCGCGTGGCTTTTGATTTTTGGCCGCGTTTACATTGCGATTGTGACTTTTGTTTTGTTTTTACATTTTGTGTTTTCGCAAAAACAATTTTTGAGTGAAAAACACAAGAATGCTTATTGGAGTTTCATGAATTATGTATTGTGTGGCCAATTGACACGAGTTTGTTCCGAAAGAAACGGCCGAAACGGTAGTGGTGAAAGTTGCGCCTTTGGCACACAACAGCAGCTTCTCATCATGCCAAGGCTCCGGTTACCACACCCCCGACGACGACGACCGCGATGGCACCAGCGACGAGTGTAGCTCAACAGGCAGCAGCAACGGTTCGGCAGAGGACCGCGTGCAACTTATCGACGGCGTCCAGGCCGGCCAGCAAATACGCGTCGAGTGCGCTGATTTCGGAACAGAAGTACAAACTGACTACGCCGATGTTAATTCGCTGAGCGATGAGGCCGACAATGCTTTGGCCGAGAATGTGGTGCGTCTGCGCTTGCCCGAAATCGATATTCAAACCCATGTGCAAGTAGGTGACATTCGCTAGTTTTTCGCACAAAAGCTTGCCCCATGCATATGTAACTTGCATTTCCCTAAACACTCCGCAATTTAGCCGAACACGCCAAGTTCGGATATGACGACATTGCCGCTCGATGGCTTTTTGGACGCGAATCGCCTCTCGTTGGGCTCGGCACCCAACTCGGACATGGCCATGCAGCAGCACAACGACTCGAACGAGTCGTCGGAAGTGTTTGCGCCACCAGCATACGTAAACTGCTTTCCTTGAGGCGTTGTGCTCTTTACTCACAGTTCCATTCCAGGAAGCGGTGCAGGCGCGAGCACGGCTCCACACACTGATGCCGCCAGTGCCCACCTCCTGCAGCCTGACGGTCAACGTGAGCGGCGGCAGCTCCATCATATCCTCGAATCTGACCGCCAACGGGGGCGCCACTGGCGGCCGCCATCGACGACAGTCCTCGGTGAATGCAGTGTCCTGGAACGAGACCGTCTCGGTCAAGTGCGCCTCCAAAGAAACCACACCCAGCGTAGAAGTATGTGAACACTTCAAACTACCACAAGTGTGTGCGTAATATTTAATAACAAATAATTAACTGTGCTTGTTGCGTGCTCGCAAGGAATCGGAGGATGCGCAAGTCACTTTGCGGCAGCGTTCGCTGCATCGGCGACATCTCAGCTTGGGCAATGCCGCCTACTCGGTGGACGAGCACAGCACACTCCAGGACGGAAACCGGCGCTACAGCAACGTGTCGTGGGCGCGCGACGAAACGGCACTGCGTGCCAAAGCGCGCCCTCACAGCTGGGGTCCCGTGGGTACGGCCTATTATTTGGACTCGTTGATGTGCGATATCGCCGAAGCAACGCTGCATGGACAATGTATTTGGAGCTACATTCTTAAACATTCCAACTATTTATTTCCAAACTTGTACAAACATTTGCCCAGTGTACTTGTGCGCATATATATTTTCCTGTTCGACAATAAAGAATGAAATCTAGCGTCTGATAATGCACTCAAAGTTGTAAATAACACCGCATTTAAAAGTTTCCATGTTGTTTCATTACCGGAAAACTGTCTGTTTTCCGCAACTTGTATAAACAAAACAAACAGTAGACAAATCAAAAGAGAACTTGCGTCAACAGCAAAGCGCCTTGTGAGTTTCTACATTTTAAATGAAAATTTTCCAATACTTAGTTTGATCCTAATCAATGGACTGATTTGGAGATTGTGTGTGTGTTTTTATTACTATCCTATTCATTACGATTTGGCACGATTTTTTTTGTTGGTAGAATTTAGAAAAATTTTAAATTTTTAGCTAAAACGGTCTCATTTGCATAAGCATTGCGCACGTCGTGAATAGTCTATGTGGACTTGGAAGAACTTTTGCAAACTGATTTGATTCAAAGGCTTCCACTTATGTATTGAATATTTGATTTGCTCCATAAGATTTACGTATCATTTATGCTGCTTTAGTGTGCTTATTTCGTTCTTGAATTTTCATTTAATGTATTTCTAGCTCATGGCAATCCACTTCCTGGCACAAGAGTACATAAAAGGAAAGAGATTAAGTTACACGGACAGGGTAAACATTTCATTTTTATTAAATCCACTTATTGTTTGTTATATTATGCAATGCACTGCCTTTAAATCGCTTACAAATACACATGCAAGTTCTCAAAGACATAAATACTGTAGGCAAAAACGACTGCGATTATTTTTGGTTCGTTTTCCTTAACTTTAGATGAATATTAGTAGCATTTATGAATTTTGCTTCTTTTTAAAGTTTTAATGTAGCTGATGCGTTTTTCTGTAATTCTTATTGCTTAAAAAAGGTACTTAAGGGGGGTTTCTACCTTGTGCGTTTAAAAAAATCCAATTTTTTTTTCATGCATTTTTGGATTAATACATGATTGTAGAATACGCTCCCAAAATTTGAAGTTGAAATCTTTCGAATTACGGAAGCAATTTATAGAAACAGGTAGCGGTGTCGGGCGCGCCGACCTGCTGAAGCAAAACTTTGAACGCGTTTTTCTCAAAACTACATTTTTTGACCTGGCGGAAGTGATTTAGGCCACACGAGTTGAGCAATAGCTACGAAATTTTAAACAGTCATTTATCAAGGTCTTAGCTATGGCACGAACTAGGATCTTCAAGAAATAATAATTTTTTCTCATTGAAAATAGAAATTTGTATTGAAAAAAGTAGGTAAAAATTGAATTTTTTAGTCAAAATCGCATATTTCCTTCATTTTTCATTTTTTTTAAAAAATCCTAGTTCCTGCCATAGACAAAAGGATACAGAATAAGAAACAATTTCATTTTTGTGTTTCAAGTCATCTCAAACAGCGGCAGGACTTCCGTGAGTCAAAAAGTCCTTCCGCCATTGCTCGATGGCCCCCTCGCCCCCTTTGCATATTTTATCTTGAAACTTTTTTTACTTGTACAATAAACATATACCTACATCCATCCAGTGTTTATCTTTAAAACCTTCCCATCAACAATTTTTCAAAAAAACATGTTTTCTCGGCCGCACAAGGTAGAAACCTGCCTTAATTGTTTTGTTAATTCCTTATATTCAACAAATTTCTGTGTCCTAAATGTTTGCCATTCTTTTGCTCCTTCCCCTTTTTTACATAATAAACCTTGTCAGCGAGAAAATCTAAATTTCCAATTCAGATTGAATTTATCTTTGTACTTACACACCGGACCACAGATTTGATTGAATTATCTTATTTCAAGATGTTAAGGGTATAAATCCTGAGTCCAGCTAGCCAACAAATTTTTGAAATTTTTTTTCAATGTTTAGTTTTTGGTTTACTTTTAAATTTCACTCCAAAACTGAAGCATTTTTGTGGCCCATAAACCTCAAAATTTTCACTATGGTCATTTTCTCAATGTTTAATTTTTGGCTTGCTTTTCAAAAATCCACTCCAATTTTCGTGTTTACTGAAACTTTGTGTTTACTTTTTGGCAACAAATTTTTACTTTTATTTTTTGTTATATAAAAGCGAGTATAACAACCTTTGTCAAGTTTGGCTACAAAAATTTGCTTGAACATTCATTCGTGGAGTGATTTAATGTAATCGGGAGGAGTAGTCTTTTATACTTTTGGTTAAATAGAAATATGCCTTTATCATCCTGACACTAATAAGTCAATCAAAATTGTGTTACAAGTGCACCTATTCTGGTGGTCCAGAGTGTATAGGATACATACACTAACAAATTTAATAAACATTCAAAGTTATTCATTTAAATTGTATTAGTTTTTATAGTTAAAATATACACATACATGTCTATTTCATGGGATTAATTTTGAGTATTGCCAACTCCAACTTAGTACATCAAATCTTCTGTCAAAATATGTTTTTTATAGGTAAAAGTTTTAGGTAAAGTTAACCCAAAGTTAGGTAAAGTAGGTAAAGTTTTAGGTAAAGTTAAGCCAAACTCTTAGTTATTGTTAAAAATGAATCATGAGTTAAGTTCAACTTGTCAAACATTTGTTGGGCCATGAATTGCATAGCTTACAGGCTCTTTGTTAAATGCAACACTTCCCTAATTGGCGATCTGCAGTTGTGTTGTCTTATTGGATTTGAGACGAATGGCATTTTTTCATCAATTATGTATTTATTATTGAACTTATTGAACTGTATTAGAATGTTATACTTTTGGTTTTAAATTTAAGGTAAATTAGTTATTGAAGAGTTCTAGTAATTAGTTTTTGCATAGAATATTAAATTTGTTTGGTTTATTGATTGAGTTTCACTGATTTTCTTTAACAGTGAATTATAATTGATATTTAATTATGCCAATCAATTCCAATTAAGCTTAGTTTAGATTTAAATTAAACAATATTTTGTTAATTAAACTCTTTCAGTTAGCTGTGTATTTTATTGGCATTTAAATAATAACAAATTGAAATTCTTATAGTCGGTTTCAATTGAAAAAGCTATTCGAAATAGTTTAATATTTTTTATTCGGTTTTACAGTATTTATTGAAATAAGTCATTGTGTAAAAAGCGCAAATTTAATCAATGAAGTTATATCAGCTAATTAATTTTAAATTAGTACATTGTTCAAGGCAACTTAAGTACTAATCTTCTCGTACTACCCTGGCCCGATATGTCATATTAATACTTTCGTTATACCAAATATAACGACATGAACAGTTTCCTGTCTCGAAACCACAGAAAATCGATTTCGCAGGCTTTTTCATAGAACCCTACACTTCTCAAGTAACCATTTCAAACATAAATTGTAACTTTTAGGAACGGATTTATCTCGTATACATTTAAAAATATGTCTTTAAATGTGTCTGCCTGTCTTGAGCTTTCAGAAGATCGGTTTCGCAGGCTTTCTCATAGAACTCTATACTTAATAAATAATACTGTCTCGAAACCACAGAAGATCGCTGGCCTTTTCGTATAACCCTTTACTCTTTAAATAATCATTTCAAATATAAATTTTAACTTTTAAGAAGGAACTTGTCTCCACTATGGATGCCTGTAAATGTGTCTGCCCGTCTCGAGCCTACAGAAAATTGATTTCACAGGCTGTTTCATAGAACTTTATACTATTTAAGTAATAATGTAAAACAAAAATTTCAACTTTTAAGCAGGAATTTGTCTCATACACGTCTATAAATGTGTGTGCCTGTCCCAAATCCACAGAAGATCGAACTCGCAGGCTTTCTCATAAAACTTTGTACCAATTAACACTTTCGCGTCCGCTCTCTGTGCAGTTAAACTAAAACCTATTGCCGCTTTGTTTACGTATGCCGTTGCGTTGGCGCCGCTATTTTTAATTTTTTTTTTTAGTAGTGCCCCGGAAACAGTTAAATTACAATATTTAATAACATAAAAATACGTGAATGGCTCCTACGTTTGTTCGGCATAAAACGTAAAAATACGTGAACGGCTCCTAGGTTTGTTCGGCATAAAACGTAAAAATACGTGAACGGCTCCTAGGATTGTTTGGCAAAAAACGTAAAAATACGTGATCGGACGCGAAAGTGTTAAGTAATAATTTCAAACAAAAATTTTAACTTTTAAGAAGAAATTTGTCTCATACACGTCTATAAATGTGTGTGCCTGTCTCAAACCCCCAAAAAATATCCAACTCACAGGCTTACTCATAGTACCCTACACTCATAAAGTAATAATCACACGCACACACACACAAAATTGCTGCAATATGTACTGTAACATTTCGGTTTGTGATAATGTTTATATTTTAAATTTTGTGTCTTCTGTATCTTTTGCATATTTTCTGTTTTATTAGAAACTGAGGCGTCACAAAGTTGTGTCGATGAAACGGAAAGACCTCCACATAAAAAAGGTTTCAAATTTTGTTGTACTTTTCTGAAATTCTGCTGATTGTTGTAAGAAATCGGTGCAGCCTTCTACAGATCAGTTGGGCTTCTAATTAACATGCTTTCAAATCTAAACAATTGCCTCCTAATGCCAATTAGTACAACTCAGCCTAACCCGGTTTACACTCACTTGAACAAGGCGTATACTTTATATACCTATATATATTTCCAAGTAATTTCTTGAAAAACGGGCGTTTTTTTGGTGTTGACACTACCATGGTTTTTGTTCATAGTTGGCGATGATTCGCTCACAAGGAATTGGTTATTATTGGATTTGGTTACTATTATTAAAATACTCTCATATTTACACAAAAATACTAACATAAAAATATCAAACCCTGCGAATGAAACATTAACCTCATTACTTATATCTGTCCTCAGCTAACTCATCGAAAAATTGTATGTGTATATTTGTTATTAACTTTCAACTCATCTAATTTTTTCTCCTTATATATCTATTTGTACAAAAAAAAATTTATATAAATACATACATAGCTGTGTTTTGTGGTTTGTGTTATGTGTACTTTACTCTGAAAACGATACGACTATATTCATCTATATACAAAATGTCTTTGTCATAATTTTGTGCACATTTAATACCAACTTTTCTTGAATTTTCACCTGCGAACTGTAGCCGTGCGCGCTGGTGACTACTACATGTTCGATGAGCTCGATGACAAGTTTGAATTGGATATGATCGAAGACGAAAAGGACTTCCTCGAGGATCAGGACAAGAAAAGACTTAGTCGTCGCAAAACTCTGACGAATGTAAGTGGCCATAGATTGAACATTAAGCTTAGCGTTTACAGAATGAGAAATAGTTTTCACCATACAAATTTCCTTATTTAAGCCATTCATTATAATTATTCACGCCATGGTTCGAATGGACTGAGTATCTTCAGACTAGACCAGTTCTATTTATTTTTATTATTATCATATCATGGTTTCGTTTATATCATCGATTAGGGTGTCACATATCGCTACGAGCACTGAAAACCGATTAACCTTCGGAAAATTTATTTATTTCTTTAGTCAGGGTTAATTAGACCTTATTCACGATTTGATCGCCCATAATTCCACAACTACTAAGGACTTTTGATTCTAAAAAATTCAAGAGTGTACTTGGAACTTTGTTTTAGCAATTTATAAAATTTTTAGGTACATACGTATAGAGTTTGTAACATATTAAAAAAATTCGCAGGAACAACAGGTTTCGGAACAGGTATTCTTGCTTAAAGTAGGGGAAAGCGCCTAAAAGGCCCAGCTTGTTTTCGGAAGGTTAAATTTAAAAATGATGGAGAGGGTTATATGGTGAAATAATGTTGATTTCACAGGTTTTTTTTTATTAAATATGCAACTATAAGAAGCAAATTATTAAAAAAAAACTCGTTTTTAATATTAACTTTATTGCTAACCCGGCAGCGCCTAGCGTAACCATATGATCACACTAAACATGCGTTAAAAAATTAAATTTTCTAATATTACTTCATATTAAATCGCTCATAAAATATTTTTGCAAATTTCGAAAAAACAGAATTCCGGCACATTCGGGTTAAAGGGTATAAACGGACTGCTTTTAAAAACTATGATGATACAATCTACAGCAAAAAAAGCATATTTATTGTAGTAGTTATAGTCTTAAAGAGAGAATTTTGTGTTGATTCCAAAATAAACAAATTACCGTATTTTTAAGTTTTGTATGTAAACAGAAGTGTTCAATAATTTATTAAAAACAAAAATAATTTATAAATATATATATATATATACGCGATATACAAAATTATTTACATATATACATGTGTTTTATAATTCATAAATAATTGTTCAAAAACCAACCACAACTGATGAAAGTTAAAAAGTACATACAAAATATTGTAAACATTTGGAAAATATTTGTATCTTTTTGAAATTGAAAAGTTGATTAAAAAACGTGAAATCAACAGTTTAATAGTTTTTTTCATGCGTGAATGTTTAGATTTCGCATAGGCTGACTGACACACATCGTTACCATAATGTATAATCTTCCAATTATTATACCAAGCAGATCAAATGCATCTTTCTGAAACACACCATAAGTTACGATCGGACATAAAAACTTTGCAAACGCATTTAAAGCTAATTTTACAACCGTACAACTTTGCTTGTTACTGTACTTTTTTACCCATTAAGATGGCGTTATTTGTTAAAAGCTGTTTACGATATGTATTATTTACAGGTACTACTAATTATTTCCGCTAAACACTAGCACTAACAGTAAATGAGGTCGATTTTAAATCAACTAATAGCATAAGTGACAGTGGGGTGCAATGAGTTAAGTACTGTAATTCAGTGGCTGGATATTTGAAGTGACACTAATAAACAGTTCACCTGTTATAATTCAAATTTTGGCTCAGTGAACATTAAACAGAAATATATTTTTCGTTCGGGATAACTTTCTCCCAACATAAATCGGTAACTTGAAATCGTAAACAAACTTAAATGAAAAAAACTCTAATTAGTTAATTCGTTTTTTTTTGTTGTTGAATTCGCTGTGCTACATTCATTTTCTTAAACAGCTCACACCGATCGTTGTTGTTTCGTATACGTTAGTCGTTGCCATTACGAACAGGGCAAAAGAATTTTCAAATCACTTTTTTTTTGTAACATTCCAATAATTAACTAACCGAAAATCAGACATCTGCATAAAGTGAGTTCGAAAACATATCGTTCTTTCGTCTGTCTCCTTGTCAATTTGGCTGAGTCATGTTGCATTCTATTGCTTCATAATTTTTTAGATTCATTATCAAACTGCAAAGTTGATGCGATAATTTTATACATAACTACTCAAATTATAACTCAAATTATTCAAAAGAGTGCCATACTTTCTCATTTATGAATCATTTATAATTTGTTCTCACAAGAAATTCATTGTTTTTTTTTTGTCAAATATTACAACTAATCTGGTTTACTTTCTAATCTGGTTTACTGCATTCGAAATTTGCATGCATTCGGAAAATTTACAAAAAACAAAAAAAAAATACTCAAACAAAAACAAACTTTAACAACTGACCAAACATAACACAAGGTCTGGAAGGATTTGCAGAGCGCCGAATTTCGTCGTCGCGTTTATGTGCGCCAACGTTCGTATGCATCGGCGCCTGGATCACGTATCGGTATCAAAGTTGACGAAGGCGAAGTGGGTGTACGCACATCCACCCATTCCGAACCGCTCAACTATCCGATTCATTCCACGTCGACCGAATCATTTGTGAGTTCAGCGCTGAAATGACCGTCAACTGTTCAAGCACGGCTTCATACATATCTATGTATTTTTCACATATCTGTTGTCTATGCCAAATATCACCGTCTTTAGTGCAAGTCATCTATTGTTTGCCGAAAGCCAGCGGCAATTTCTAGTCACATCATTGTCCGTTGAAAACAAAACTCAAATAAACTTGAGATTTCAGCGAACAAATCGGTTCGAATCCCCATATATATTTGCACATCGTATACAATATAATTGATATACTACATACACATATACAAACTATATACTACACAATCATGCAATTGCATTTACTCTTAGCTGTATTCATACACATTTCTATGTTTTAAGTCTAAACTTGGCTCAACATTTATGGTTCTAAAGCAATCTCAACAAAGTTAGTAAAGTTTATATCAGGGACCGGAAATAACAGTTATTTGTGAAAATTATATTTGGAAAAATTACTATGAAGGATAAGTCATACAAATAAATGAAATATATCAATACATTTCTTTTCGCACAGAGAATCAAACTTGGTAATAATTTTTTGTTTGTAGTTTTTATGGGAAAATTAAAAAATAATAATGTTTGTACATTTTTATGTATTTTTATGTTGTCCTATGATAACAATTATTGATGACTTTTATTCCAAAAAGTCATCAATAAAAATCAGTCGGTGACTTTGAATTTTTTTAGTCATCAATACAAATCATTCAGTGACTTTTATTTATAAAAGTCATCAATAAAAATCATTCCGTGACTTTTATTTGTTAAGTCGCAATATAAAAGTTATTTTTATTAATCGCAGTACTGGACTCATTAAATTATTGACTTTAAAAAAATAAAAGTCACTGACTGATTTTTATTGATGACTTTGACAAAAAATTCACCAATAATTGTCATTTGACAGCTAAAAAAAACCAACAAAAAGTGATATTTGTGGACTTCTTATTAGTCCACAAATATCACAGTTAGTTACAAAATCACAAATTATTGTTTCAACACACGATTTTTAAAATATAAATAAAAAATAACTGTTATTTGTTGTCATTAAATAAAATGTAAAAAAATAACTCTTAAATATTGATGTTTATAATAAAATTTATAACTGTTACGGTCCCTGGTTTATATGTCTTAAATGTTTTTTTGTTAATTTTTTTTATTTTATAATACACTTTTTATTTACAATATGTGCATTAGATTGTTTTGAATTAGACATCTTATTTTGCAATTATTACGTTTTTGTGTGTTGATTTTTTTTTACTCTCAAAATACCAACAAACCAAAAATGTTTGTAATATTTGTGTTATTTTTCATTTATTTTATAAATAGTAAAATATATAAATATTTAAACACATTGTTGTACTCTTATTCACAGGAGGAAATCCTACAGCAAAAGAAAACAAAGGAGCGCCAAGAGTCACCAACTACCAGCCAGGCAGCAGCTGCGGAAAAGCCACCAGTAGTGCAAACGCCAAAGCCAGAACCTGAGGCAACCACCTCCGCTCACGATTCGGACGACGGTACAGTTTCGCTTTTGTTCTTTAAGGTGCACATCTTTGACTCAACTAATGTTTATTCATTTTTAGAATTTGATGCTAATCCGATAGTACGCTTGCTGGAAGGCTTCATTGTGTCAGTTACAATATTCTTGAACCGTTTTTCACGTAATTATCGGTATGTCAACAAGATTTTATCTGAAGAGAAGAAAGCATTGAAGGTTTGTAAACAAATTCGCAAAATAATTCAAGTCCATATTGTTTGAAACGCGCCACTCTTGCAGGGATCCAAAAACATCCATCAGCTGGTGCGTTCCGGTCAAGCAGCTATATTTGCTGCCATCAGCAACAGTCTTGGCAGGTATTTATAGAGCAAAGGGCGTCCTGGAAAATCTAAAGAAATGTCCACCCTCACACAAGCACACGTGTATACATGTTTATAGAATGAATCGGATATAAATTATGCCGCCGCATATGAACTATTCAAATAACCACATTACCAATATGACCAATATGTATTCTTGTAATTTTATAAAATCAACTTGATTTTGCTTCGCTCGAAGCACGTCATTTCCAAATTTCATACTTTTTTTGAGCATAAATAAGAATTTGTTTTTGTTTATTGTTTTTAGTAGCGAGCTTAATTGTTAGTGTACTGCTGAAATTATTGATGCATTATTTAAATAATCAGTTTATAATTATTTGTTTTATGCATTTCTTACTTATATGATTTTTTGATATTTTTCTTTACTTTATGTTATTACCTGTTCCTGTTCCTCAACTTCTTCACAACTTCACACTATCGTTGTTGTTGCTATTGTGCTATTGCTTTGTTTTGTCAGTAGTGAAGATGAAGCGCCATCTTCATCTACCGCAAGGACATCCAATGGTACACAAAATCAAACCAATCCATCACCACAAAACAATACCAATATGTCCAACAACAACACCACCACCAACACCGCCAATGTACCAATAGAATTGCAATCTCAAGCGCAGCTATTAGGTGAACAACCAACACCACCGCCACCCGAACCATCACAACCACAATCACAAAATCCACACGTAGTTAATATGATCGAATCGCCATTCGAAACTGCCGAATCTAGCACTAGGTAAATGTATACATTAGTACAACGCCGCATTTACCTGTTTAAGTTTTAATATTCATTTAGTTGCTTTATTTCTTACAACACGTCGATTAATCGACCTTAAAATAATTGGCATATATTAGTGATTTATGTTTGTAAGCGTATTGATTGTTCTTCATTCTCAAGTGATTTCGATTTTTCAAACCATTTACTAATCATTATTCACGTTGCGTCATTCTCATTTTTTTTAGCAAAACGGCTGGCAGTTCTCCCTCATCGGTAAAAGGGTGAGTCACATGTTTTACATTTCAATATTTCAATATTTTATTTAATCGGTGGTTGAGTACAATTTGCCGACTGTATACGTATACAAAATATTGTATATTTTAAGATTTTCTGTAAATACATATTTACAAATGGACTGTTGATTGTCGGAAGAAGTTGAGTTGTTAGAAATCAAATTTTTGTACCATAAACCTCTTCCAGAACTTGTCAAGACTGTTACTTACAATGAATGAAATTTAATTTAATTTGAAAACTCATCCTAAATGAGATTGAGGACTGTCCTCGCAAATTTTTCAAAAATCTGCATACATTCAAGACATTCGTATACGAATGCTGATATTTTTCTGTACATACCTATTGCCACTTGTGTACAAACTTTACAAACAAATTTATGCTTCCACAAAATAATTTTTGTATGAAAAAAATTAAATTCAAAATTATAACTTTTTGATTCTTTGCATCATATGTCAGCATCATGAACTCGCTTTCTATTACACTCGCTGTCAAGCATTTATTACTTCTTATCCTATTGTACGTTTATTATTGTCTTTCCTTAAATTCTGGCAACCACATCACCTCACTGCTGCCAAAAATTGCCCATACTGCTTAACGTTTGCTTGTTAACATTTGTGGCAGACGCCATTTGGAGAGTTTGCCCGAGATACGCATTAAAGCATCCTCATTCGATCGCAGCCACAATACTTCAGGTTCATTGAGTAAACCCTGCTCGTGCGAGAAGGTGAACAGGTAGCCAAATACTCCAAGCAAATTGCTCTTCCGGAGCGGCCATGTTTTGCATAGAAGTTTGAAAAGTCAAAAGTATTTCTATTTGTCGATTCGGAGTGTAATTTAGTAGCCAGAAGAATTCAAATCATTGTCATATTTTGCATAGTCAAATTTATATTATTACTAAGAAATTAAACAGTTTGAAAATATTTCGTATTATTTCTTTAATGTTGCTTGCATCTTTCGATTTATTTCATTTTGAATTCAAGCTAGAAATTTGCATTGTCAAGTGAAAGAAATAAAGCCTCTGTATGGAGGGGTTTGCATGTGCCATAGTTTCAATTCAGACAGCATGCCTCAAATGATTTCAATTACATTGGTGCTTTCTTTGTACGATTCAAGTATATAGTAATACATATACTTACATATATTTTATAAAGTTGATATTTCATCTCAACTATCACAAGTAGCTCTTTTATTTTCTGACAAAAACAAAATAGACAGCGACTTAATGGTTTCATAGTGCTTCATAAATCGAAGAGCAAACATAATATTTTGTCAATAAGTTGATCCATTGCATTAACCCATTCGAGACCGATTGCACACCGTGTGTGCAATAACAGTAATGTGCAATTATCAGTTATTCTGAGTAAACTAGTCGTCGAAATAAGATTTGTCTGGAACTAATGAATTCTGTAAAGTACAGGAAAACAAAATTTGGCATTGGTTTTACTGTGTACCAAACATTTAAACAACAACAGCCTTTCTTACAACAACAATACAAAGAAAAAACTTCGCTCCTGGGGACCGTGTTAAAAAAAATCGTCGTCTCGAATGGATTAACCGAAGTACCCTCAAATCGTTCTCTGATTCATTGAAACGCAGCCCACACAGTCGATCGGTTCTTCGCTGTTTACAATTGCAGTTTATTGCGCTGCATGCTACAAAAATTCTCATGTGAGATGTGCTGCTACCAATTTAGCTTCGATTTCTTAGACTCGTGCTTCAACAATTTTCTTTGAAATCTTATTTTTTCAAACTATACTATTGCGCATTTGTTGGTTGGTTCAGTGGTTGCTACCACAGCTTGATAGAATAATTACCACATAAAGTGCCACATGCTTATTTGTGTTCATATTGACTGGTATTTTTAATCCACTTTGGAGATTTAAGTCAGGGACCGGAAAGAACAGTTATTTATGGGAACTATATTTGAATGAATCATGTACTGTCGAAACACTGGAAGTGATTAGCAGCTTTTAACTAGTGCTCCGAAGTATTTTGATTTTTTACAAATATAAAAGAAAAGTAAACCCTAAATTGTGACTTTGTCGGATATCGCTGATTGGGTATCCCCCGGGAAGTCTAGTAATTGCAAAGATAGTGACTTTAAAAGATCTTTCACAAAAGTGGTATTGAAAGAGGCAAGATGCCGCCGCCTGAATGCAAAGATTGTACAGTGAAGTTGATACAAATGGACGAAATGATGTCTTGTTCTGGTGGATGTGGCTGTAACTTCTGTCTGAAATGCAGTAAAGTTAAAAGACCTGAACTTAAAATAATGAGTGAAAACTTGAACCTAAAGTGGTTTTGTAATCAGTGCACCCTATCGGATACAAATACAAAATTTGTCGAAATAAAACACTTACTACAAAAAAGTGAACAAAACAAAATTGGTCATGCCGAAATAAAAAACATAGTACATGAAGCAATAAATCTTAAATATACTCAAATGAAAAATAGTATAATAACTGACTTTAATGCGCTCCTAGTACATAACATCGAAGTCAAACTAAATCAAATGAAAAAAGAAATTATGGATGAAATGTCAGAAGAACTTAAAAAGAATAATGATAAACTAAACGAACTTTGTACAGATAAAAACAAAACCGCGAACTGCCAATTGTCATCCAATGTAATGACATATGCTCAAGCAACGAAAATAAATGAGAACAAAATTGTAATAAAACCCAAAGACAAAGCTAAAAGAAGTCGGGAAACTAAAGTTGCGCTTAAAAAAGTAACTGAACCTACAGAGGGCTTAGTAAGTGGTGTGAGGGAGACAAACAGTGGTGGATTAATCGTTCAATGCAAAAGTAAAGAAGCATGCGAGCAGTTGCAGCAAAAAATCACAGAGAGCATCGGAGACGACTACGAATTGGTGAAAACAAAAGATAAAAGCGAGGTGAAAAAGATTTTTAAAGCAATCGGCTTAACAGAGAGGATTAGCAATGAGCGCCTAGTTGAGTGCATAACTAAACAAAATGACATATGCGCAGGCAAACAATTTAGAGTAATTAAAATCTATGTAAATGTAAACAGAAGAGAAGAATGTTACAATGCTCTTATTGAAACTGATCTGTTGACGTATGAGAATATATTAAAACAAAAGAGAATTAATGTGGAATGGGATTCGTGTGTCGTATCTGAGCATGAAAGTGTTCTGAGATGCTTTAAGTGTTTAGGATACAATCATAAATCTAATGAATGCATTAATAAAAAAGCCTGCAGCAAATGCGCAGGAAATCATGAGGTGAAAGATTGTAGGTCCAGTATACAAGGTGCAACCCAAAGTAAACAGGACTTTTATAAAATAAAGAAAACGGATGATTATTTTTGTATAATTCTTTTTATTTATTCAAAATACTCTCCTTCTGCTTCGATACAACGTTTTGCACGGTCCAAAAGCATTTGGAATGAGTGTTTTAGGTCATCGGCCGGCATCGCCTTCAGAATGTTGGTACAAGCCTTTTGGATGTCCTCAACGTCCTTATAACGGTTTCCTTTCATCGGCAAATGCAACTGACCGAATAAGTAGAAGTCACAGGGAGCCATATCAGACGAATACGGTGAATGATTGATGGTAAAAATGCGATTTTTGGTCAAATAATCGGTCGTAACTAGGGCTCTGTGAGCCGGTGCATTATCATGCAATAAACGCCAACTTCCTTCCTCGCGATATTCTGGCCGAATACGACGAATGCGATGCACCAAACGCTTCAAAACTTCAACATAAAACAAAGCGTTAATTGTTTTTCCCGGTGGAACAAACTCTCGATGAATTATTCCCTTTGAATCGTAGAAACAAATGAGATGAGTTTTGATTTTTGACTTCTCACGGCGGGTTTTTTTCGGATTTGGCTCATCTGGGTGTTTCCATTCGGCACTTTGACGCTTTGTTTCGGGATCATATTGAAAGCACCACGTTTCGTCACCGGTTACGATGTTGAACAAGAAATTTGGATCACGTCTGGCTTCCCGAACGATGTCTTTTGCGTGCTCAATTCTCTGCGCTTTTTGGTCGTCGGTTAAAGTGTGCGGAATGAAGCGAGAACACACTTTACGGAGACCCAAATGTTCGGTTAAAATGCGATCAATTGATGTTTTGGAGATGTTCAATTCCATTTCCATCAATTCCAATGATGATTTTGGCTGCATTTTGATAAAATCACGCACAGTTTTGATGGCATCGTCAGTAATCACAAATTTCGACTGGCCGACGTGTTCGTCGTCATTCAAGTCTTCACGACCATTCTTGAATCGATTCAACCACTCATTAACACGGCCACGGGATAAACAATCATCACCATAAACTTGCTTTAACAATTTAAACGTTTCGGTAAAAGTTTTACCAAGTTTAAAACAGAACTTAATATTAGCTCTTTGTTCGATCGACATCTCGTACCAAAGTTAAAAACATACTGTCACATTGAGCGGGATATTTCGGCGTCTACTAGACCAAATGTCATGAAATTTAGACAGTATGTGAATGAAAGATGTACCTTTCCAACGCATGTCCTCACACATAGATGGCGCCACCAGAAACGTCCCTATTGCAAAAGTCCTGTTTACTTTGGGACGCACCTTGTATTAAAGTGTGTGAATTGTTGCGAATTGGTTCACAAAAAATTATTAGATGTTGATGTAAATCATTATGCGTTCAGTAGAGAATGCCCAGCTTATAAAAGATATCTACAAAGTAAGACAAAATCACGTAAATAGCAATTAATAAATAAAGATCTAAATTGTATTTATCTTAATATAAACAGTATTCTATCAAATAAATATGAACTTGAAAAACTTATTGAAACTATAAAACCAGCTCTAATCTTATGTGCTGAAACATGTACCACAGTGGAAATTACTAACCAAGAGTTGAACATACAAACTTACAATTTGGTACGATGCGACTCTTATAGCAGGCACACTGGTGGTGTCTTAATCTATATACACAGTGCTATTGAATATAGCATTAAATATAACAAAACAATAGATAAAAACCTTTGGTGTATATTTGTAAAATTGAAGCATTTTAACCCTAAATGGCAAATTGGGGTAGTTTACCACTCACCCAGCTCAAGCGATGCTAATTTTATTAATTATCTGAGTAACGTTTTAGGTAATACCTGTGAACTTTCAGAAAGTAATATTCTGGTAGGTGATTTTAATATAAACTTAAATAGTGTAACAACTTATACCACACAGTTAATAGAGCTGTGTAAATCACATTCGATGTATCAAAAAATCGATTTCAATACACGTATAACCGATACATCTAAAACAAAAATTGATTTACTTTTTACAAACTCTAATGACATAGTGTGTGAAAAACTAGAAGAATATCAAATATCCGATCATGAAACGATCCAATTTAAAATTAAACATAGCCCTAAATTTCATATGCGAAGCAGGATAAAAATAACTTCATGGGAGTGTTATAATAGTATAGCGTTTATAAATCAACTGCGCCTATGCGACTTCAGCAATTTTGATGAAATTGACTTGGAGAGCAAGGTGTCGTTGATTAACTGCAGTGTTCTTAATGTGATGCGAAATTTAACGTATGAAAAAGAAATTCAATTAAAAGTCATGAACAAGTGGTATGATAATGAGTTAGCCAATCTTAACAAGTACAAATTTGAATTGTATAAAGTGGCCAAAATATCGGGAGACTGGGAGGAATACCGAAATATAAAGAAAGCATACAAAAAATTAGTAAAAACTAAAAAAGTGAAACATATGGAATTTAAGATAGATAACAACAGACACGATAGTAGAATGATGTGGAAGTGCCTAAAACAAGCAATAAGCATGGGGAAGGAAAATTCTTCTATTAATAAGATTGTTATCAATGGTCAAATGTTTGATAATGAGCTAGCTATTGCAGACAATTTAAATAAGTTTTTTGTAGATAGCATTGCAGATATAAGCAGCAATATAGAAGTTGTTGATAGAGACACTAATATATCTCATCAGTCAAATACTCGCTTTAAATTTAATCATGTAACAGCTAAGGATATCGAAGATATAGTCCAGAAGTTTAAAAACAAGAAGGGAGGAAAAAAATTACTATCTGAAGGCGTTGTAAAGGATTCTGTGCCGTATTTAGGTTTCTTTTATGCACAAATCATAAATGAAAGCCTAAGCAGTGGTGTAGTGCCAAACATGTGGAAAACTTCAATTATAGTTCCAATCGAAAAAGTTAAAAACACCATAAAAGCAGAAGAGCTGCGGCCAATAAACACACTACCATGTGATGAAAAAATTTTAGAAACTGTAGTAAAACACCAATTAGTGCAATATTTAGAAAGTAATAAGATAATTATACCTCAGCAGTCAGGATTTAGGGAAAAGCATTCCTGCGAGACAGCTTTAAACATGGTTGTAGCTGAGTGGAAAGAGGAACTTAACAATAAAAATACGATATTAGCGGTTTTTGTCGATCTAAAAAGAGCATTTGAAACAATTGACCAAAAAATATTATTGGATAAATTATCAACAATTGGTATTAGAAGTGTAGAGTTGAAGTGGTTTGAGAGTTTTTTATCTAATCGTAAACAACGCACAATAATTGGTTCGTCAATTTCAGAAGAGTGTGACGTCAAGATTGGCCTACCACAGGGCTCAGTTCTGGCTCCCATCTTATTCAATACTTATATTAACGATATTAATTCCATTTTAAAATTTAGTACAATAAAGCTGTTTGCTGACGATGCATTAATCTCGATATATGGCACAAACGAAAATGACATAAGAGAAAAGTTACAAACTGATTTAGATGCTCTCTATATTTGGCTTTGTGCTAACAAATTAAAAATTAACATTGATAAAACAAAATTCATGATCATAACAAGAAGAACTGTTGCAAATATCATAAGTCTTAAAATAAATAATAAAGAAATTGAAAACGTACAAAGTATTAAGTATCTGGGTGTTCAAATTGACGCTAGATTGAAATTTGACGACCATATTGACCTCACCATAAGCAAAATAGCTAAGAAAATATGGTTTATTAAAAGAACTTGCAAACATTTAAGTGCACCTTATAAAATAAAAATATATAGATCAATTGTTGAGCCCCATTTTATCTACTGTCCCACAATTTTGTTTATTATGAGAGATTTTCAAATTGAAAAGCTGCAGAAAATGCAAAATAAAGCTATGAGATTCATTTTAAATAAACGCTATGATACCCCAATAAAAGAAATGCTAAATAGCTTAAATTGGCTAAGCGTAAAACAACAAATTTTTTTTCACACCATGAAATTTATATATAACATTAAGAACGGATATTTGCCAGACTATTTAAGAACCAATATTAAATTTAACTACGAGGTTCATGACAGAAACACAAGAAAGAGAAACGATTTTAAATTACCTTTTTATAAAACAGAATCGGAAAAAAACAGTCTATTTTATAAAGGGTTAAAATGCTACAACGAGTTGCCTGAGAGTATTAAAAGCTGTAATATAAATGTATACAGAAAAAAATTATATGATTACACTAAAACGTTGGAGATAAGATAAATGCTGTCGCTTTGTAGTACATAGTTTTATATTTGCAAATTGTTATTTAATATTAAGGTATTTTGAATTAGGTTTGTAAAACCGTAACAAATAAATAAATAAATAAATAATCACTATGAAGGAAAGGTCATACAAATAAATGAAATATACCAATACTTACTTTTCTTTTCGTACCGAGTATCAAACTTGGCAATGAACTTTTATTTTGTAATTTTTATGGAAAAATTAAAAATAAGAATTATTTTTGAAAATTAAAAATAAGAATAATTTTTTATTTATATTTTAAAAATCCTTAATAGCAATTATTTTTTATTTGCTTTCATATTAGTCCACAAATAACAGTTCTTTTCGATTTTTATTTTAGTTGTCCTGTGATCATAATTATTTGTGACTTTTATTTATTTAAAACAGTTAGCATAAAAATCATTCAATGACTTTTCTTTTTTAAGTCATTAATAAAAACCATTCAGTGAATTTTATATATATAAAAGTCATCAATAAAAATTAGTCAGTGGCTTTTATTTTTTAAGTCGCAATATAAAAGTAATTTTCATTAATACATGCAAAAGTAATGATTCTTCCAGAAAACAGAATTGTCAAGTCAGGTCTTGTTGAGTCGATCAAGAATATATATGCATTTCGATACTTAATGAATCCAGTACTGCAATTAATGGAAATTACTTTTATATTGCGACTTAAAAGATAAAAGTTACTAACTGATTTTTATTTATGACTTTTATAAATAAAAGTCACTGATTGATTTTTAATGATGACTTAAAATATTCGATGTGTATATTATACTTGTTCAAGTTCTGTAAGCACATTGAATGCAGTCAACAAATGATGGTAATGTGACACACTCTTTGTTTTTTTTTGATAATATTATTTTGTAATATTTTAAGCAATTTTGTTCTCGGCATTGTCAGAAATCCATACTCATTACTCAATCAGGGAATTTGAATTTGTTTACATTACCTCTACCTATGTAAGTGTACGATTGTAAAAATTTTGAAATTATAATTCTAAAGTATACTTGACTTACAAAAGGTCTGCAATATCTCTTAGCCAAATTTCATGCTTATATAATTTGATTGCAATTTTACAGCGTCACAGAGTTCGCCTTGGAAGAAGAGGACTTTACGACACGCGATCATCACATATTGATTGAACTACTCATATCATCATGGTTTGCACTCCTCTCCAATACCGATCTGATTTGTTACATTGTCGTCTTTATCAATCAGGTATGATATCGCTGTAATATAGTTGTATATAGTTGTAACTGGTGAAATTGTTCGCTTAGGTGATGAATGCCAGCATCATCTCGCTGCCACTGCCGATAATGGTGTTCGTTTGGGGTACCCTGTCGTTGCCGCGCCCCACCAAAACCTTCTGGGTCACCATGATTGCCTATACGCAGGCAAATGTGCTCATCAAATGCATTTTCCAGTTCAAGCTGATCTGGTCGAACTATATCAATTTGCCCAATCAACCATTGGCGCCGGCAAAGATTTTCGGTGTCGAGCTGAATCCGAACTATGCCAGCTACGATTTGCTGCTGCTGTTGGTATTATTCTTTCACAGGTGAGTCTGTGCGCTACTGAATCGAAGCGGAATTGCCCAATGTGTATTTGATTGTTGGCCACACACAGGTTCATACTGAAGCTGCACGGTTTGTGGAAATCGGAGTACAGGGACAGCATTCGGTATCGACGGGAGTCAACTGCAACTGTGTAAGTAGGATGTGTTGTATGCATCATTGCGCATGAAAATTGTCATTAAATAATCCGTTTTAATTTGAAGAGGTATGAGAAAAGTGTGCTTTCTGAGAAAATTGAGTTTGATCGAATGATTTCAATTAATAGCCAAAGATAGATTATACTTGACGAAGAAAGAGATTGATTCAAGCAGTGGCAATAAACCGAAGCAAGGGTTAAGTGGAATATTTGCGAAAAGGTATTTCGCATCTGTGCTTATTCCTTGATACCATTAATACCGGTTGTACTAAACACCAGCAATGACAACGTAACACCAAATAAACATTAGGATTGTATTTTAGTAGAGTTGTCTTAGTCTTAGTCTTAGACACAAGCCAAACAAAAGAAACCACGAGAACAACAAACGTATTGAAACAATATTAATACATAGTAGCGTCCGTTTGATTGAGCTGATTCTCAAAGTGCTGATCAATTCGAAAACATTTCAGCAAAGACGGCGCCGAACCTGCGAATGACGGCATAGTGTCGCGGGCGGAACCTAGCCCAACCGAACCCAACGAACAACAAGGCGAGGATGGTGGGAGCGCTGCCGAATCAGGATCTGGAAAATACTCGCGAAAAATAAAACAAATGAAGTGAGTGGTTCAGTTCGCTTTGCTTGCCATATCTTTTCAATTGTTTTCTCTTCAGGCGCACCACATACTTTTCATCGCTATTTAAATTCTTCAAGAATCTAGTGAAAAAACCACGCCTGCCATCGGATGTCTACGCGCTGATGTTCCTGTGCGACTTTATCAACTTCTTCGTTCTGTTATTCGGTTTCACAGCGTTCGGGGTAAGAACGTTTCGCACTCAATCGGCGCACAACAGCTCTAAAGTGTTAACACATATATATATTTGGTATAATTCGACAGTCGCAACAAAGCGAGGGTGAAGGCAACGGCGGTGTGCAGACGTACTTGGCCGAGAATAAGGTGCCCGTGCCCTTCCTGATCATGTTGCTGGTGCAATTCATTTTGATTGTTATCGATCGTGCATTGTACCTCCGCAAGGCGTTGGTCAATAAGATCATCTTTCATTTTCTCTCCGTGATTGGTATTCACATTTGGATGTTCTTCATTGTGCCAGCGGTGACAGAGCGCAGCTTCTATTCCCTGGCGCCGCCCATCATATTTTACATAATCAAGTGCTTCTACATGCTCTTGTCCTCGTATCAAATAAAGTGCGGCTACCCGAAGCGCATTTTGGGCAACTTCCTCACCAAAGGCTTCTCGTTGGCCAACATGATTTCTTTCAAAGTGTAAGTTAGTTGATTTGCACAATGCTCGTGTGTTTTAAAAGAGCTTTTATTCCATTTGCGATTCTTAGGTACATGCTGATACCCTTTTTATACGAGTTGCGCACCATACTGGATTGGGTATGCACGGACACCACGATGACGCTGTTCGATTGGCTGAAAATGGAAGACATCTTTTCGGACATTTACTTCATAAGGTGCAGTCGCCAGATGGAAACGGACTTTCCCGTCATGCGCGCCCAGAAGAAAGCTCTGATTTCGAAACTTCTTATGGGCGGATCCGTCATTCTCATCATTGTCGTGTCAATTTGGGGCCCGCTGTGCCTGTTTGCGCTGGGCAATGCCGTTGGCCAGTCGAATACGCCGATCGAAATACAAATGTCCATACGTATTGGCTCGTACGACCCCATCTACCAGACGCAGAACCGCGAAAGTATGGTCGATTTCCACGGAACTATGTACGACGATATGCTAAAAGTCTATCATAAGGATAAAGCGGCCATAACCTTCCTGTCGGGCTATGACTCCGGCGATATTGCCGCAATTCGGCTGGCTGGCAATTCGCCATCCCTGTGGACCATATCGCCGCCGGATAAAGAACGACTTTTGACAGAATTGAAAAATGGTAATGCATACACGCCGTTCAAATTGACACGCAATTGACCAACGCACCGTTGGCTTTAAATTTCACAGACTCGGCCATAATAACACGTTTTACGTACTCGTTGTCACGCATTCCTCCGGCCAAGGGCCTGTTGGGAACGGTCGGGTCAGAGGTAACTTACATGATGGAGAAGTCGTTTCCGGGCAGAAATCCCCTGATTAATATGCTCGAGGGTGTGTCTACTTCAGATGTGGTGACTTTGCCAAATTTAGTACCAAAATTCATAAAGGTAAGTTCGATATATTTATGTATTGTTGTGTTTGTTGTAACGAAACATTGCAGGTTTTAAATTCTGGTGAAATCGGAATTGTGCACGCTCTGATGCCCAAGAATGAGAGTAAGTTTATACGATAGTACAAAATTATGGCAAATTTAATTTCCTCTTTTTCAGCCTACCGTCCGTTAGTGATCAAAATGCACTCTTTGGGGAACAATGGCAGTGACATCTGGTGGGAAATTCGTGAATTTTGTGACGATAGCTTCCACACGAATATCTTCGACAAGCTGCCGCTGATGAACTGTGCCTCGGGTATTGTGCTGTACACATTCAACGACAAGAAATTCCCATCCACTTTCAGCTTCTTAACTGCGGGCGGGTATGTCCAACTTTTATGTCAATGACTGAAAAATTTGTTTCGATTCGTTTGTAATTCGTTGCTTCTATTGTCATGTGCTACTTGCAGAATCATCGGATTGTACACCACGTTTGTGTTGTTGGCGTCGCGTGTCTTAAAATCACTAATAGCTGGACAAAATCGGAAAATCATGTTCGAAGATCTGCCCTACGTGGATAGGGTATTGCAGTTGTGTCTCGACATTTACTTGGTAAATTTTTCATAACGTTTTAAAATCAACTGAAATAATTGCCGCCATGTTGGCTATTTTCAGGTGAGAGAGGCGTTAGAATTCGCACTGGAAGAAGACCTCTTTGCCAAACTAATCTTCCTGTATCGTTCGCCTGAGACAATGATCAAGTGGACACGACCCAAAGAAGAAATACCCGACGATGAAACGGACTCGGAGTCAGTGCGCAGTCGTTACAGCCCACGTCGACCAGAATCAAATAATACGTAGTTTTAAGTAGCTTAATATCCGTTTCTCATAAGCTTCAAAAATGTCTCTCAATTCGCTCATAGCACCAACCCATAGACACTCAATCGTTGAGATATTGTTGTTTTGTTTTTGCAGTTACTAAACGATTCAAAATGTTTCCCAAGTTCACTTTACATTCGTTGATTATTTCACATTCGTACCAAAAACCTAAAGAACTGCCGACGATTATTGTTGAACACTATTTTTTAAAAAGAATTTAGAGTTATAAGCGAAAAGCATGATGTATTTGTTATAATTTCATTTCGTTTCCTAATTTTCTAATAAAATATATAAAGTAAAGAACAAATACAAAGCATACCTATACACATACATACATACGTAGATGCATGCATACATGTGTATAAAGAACAAAACAGAATAGAAATCAAACTAATAATAAAATATGAAGTCATATTCAGGGATTTTTAGCATTTTATACTAAATTTGTGTGTTTAATTTTCTAATTGCTTAATGTAAAACTATACTTGCATAAGATGTGTAAGTGAAAGTAACGAAACTATTTAATACGAACAAATACAAATACAACAAATTGTAGTATATGACATACAAAGTACACATATACTAATGACATATGTACACTTAGGTTATGTCAATTTTGATAGTTTCCATAACTGAATCAAATAATACAAAGCAAATGATTGTATGAAGTTGTGCTGTTTAGCTTTGCAGTTTAGACTAATTTCGATTATGATATTATTAAATTACGTTACAAGTATATACAATAATATTTATATTAAAATTGAAGCCAAGAGATAAACTAAAATTGTCACAATATCAACGGTTAATACGACTAACGCATCGGTTTATGACGAAACAAATTCTCCCATCCACATTATGTTTATTACGAAGTGCGTTGCAGTCAAGTGCTGTCATGATGCGCCATTGAAGCCAAAGACTTTCTGCCTTTCTGGTAAACGATGTATCACTATTATTACCTTTTAACTGTCTTAGTTACCATTGTTCAAGCCTAGAAAATACTTTTTCGATTAAGATTTTGCAATAAGTTGGTACGTTGAGAGTGAACAAATTTTAAAGCAAATGCTGTGATTTGCTTTTGAGGTCTTGCAAATTCTCTAAACGAAAGAGAACAAGCAGAATTTCTGAATTCTCGACCCAAGTAGTTTACTTAGCACAATGCTATAGCAATCAAAATGTTTGGAATTTTATGTTGTAGAATTTTAAATTCTATCTTCCTAAATATTTTGCCCGCTTAAAAATTGTAAATTAAATTTCTTCGAATTGTTACACAAAAAAGGCTTTCATGTAGGAAACACTGCTTCGAAATACTACTTAAACATTTTTTAAAGAATATTTATAGTTTTTGTGTTTAATTTTGCTCCAAAAAAAAGTAAAGTTCTGAACGATTTTCTTGCAGAAAACTATGCAATAAAATAATAAAAGACCTCAATGAAGTCATTTCGACTCTCGTGGGCATTCAAGCTTCAAGAAGTCTAATAACCAGTTACAGCTTCGTTTCGGTCCCATTGAGTTCCAATTTAGATTCTACTAGTAACTAGCAAATCTGTCAGAATAAACATTGGACAGATTTGCCTTTCTACAACGAGACGCTGTGTCGCTGTAGAAAATAGTGTGATGTGTCTGCATGCAGAACCTGCAAACAATTGCGATAACTCTGTTTAGATTCAATATTGGTGATGTCTTCACTTAGTCCACAATGTCCAGTTAGACGTAGAAAGCCGCCGGCGTTCACTGAGCTATTCATGACTGTTGTTCAAATCGAGACACAGCGAGCTCCACTTGAATTTATATCACTCAAAGAAAATATCCAAGTGCTGAGGTATTTTCCCTGCATTCAAAGTTCTTGATTCTCTTCTCTAGTCTTCAGGCTGAAGTTTTGTCGCCGATCTGAATGGCATTTGACTGCAATTACATCCGCTTTATCAACTAAATACATACACCCCACTCTTTTGTACATTACCCAACTTGCATATATAGTCTTTTCGTTTTAAAATCATTGAATTGTTAAACTGGCATTTGCTTCCCTTTAGTTGCGTTTAATTGAATTTGCTAAGCACCAAATATTTCGCAAACACACGGACTGGATGTGCTAATTCGATTCGAACCCAGCAATTTGCCAAGTTGAGACGAGCTTCGATAGCATTGTCCAGCGCGTTCATATCAGAGCTTTTACTTTCAAGCTGCGGTTGCTTGCAGCTTTCCTAGAGTGTGTAGTTAACAGCGCGCGGGGAATTGAGCAGCGGCACTGCGGTGCGAGAGTACTTCGAAGTGCAATGACAAGCGGTGTCAATACTATTTAAATAAAATACTTAGATGTACATAATCGTGCGGGTGTAATACTTATTGAGCATGAAGCTGCAGCAAAACACATATTTGCATACATTCATACTTCCACTACACATACACAAGTATGTGTGTGTGTGTGCTGCTTACATTAGATATTTTGTATGAGAATTTTGTATATTGAAATTAGTCGACATGTTTGCAGTCAGTCTAAACGAAATTAAAGTCCTAACGAAATAGAAGCGTTTTTACTATGGCAAAATAAATGTACCTATTTTAATGTTTACTAATCAAATTAAAGATTAACACAACAAAAGCTAATGACGAATGAAAAGATAATGACAAACATTTGTATTTTTGAAACTATTACAACAGATACCAATAAAATTTATGTACAATCTAAGTAAAAGGCCAACGGGTGGTTTTCATTTCAATTGCACAACAATTGCATTCATTTGTTTATTTGTCATTATAAATATTTGAATGCATACACAAGTGTAATAAATAATGTTATAGATTAGCCGAAAATGGCATTGGATATAAAACTAATTTGCAATTTACATTTGCAAAGCCCTCTCCCAACACCCTGAAGTGTGGTTTCCAAATTAAAGTTTTGCCTGCTTCCGCGAAAAGTAATCATCGGCGCTGGCAAGAACGCAGCGCCGGCCAAATATCGGCACACTCCTGTCCGCTTTAGCTATCGAAGGCGCTTAGGTTATTCGCGTCGAGCAGTTGCGGTAGTAGGCAAACTTGCGCTCCGCTGTGTGCGTCGCCTCTTTGTCGCGGCTGTCCGTCTGGCCGAACTGTACCGTGGGATACACCTCCTCCCACTCGGACTCGGAGCGACTCAGTACGCCCTTGGAGCGCGGCCGCTCCTGCTGCGACACGTTGCGAATCTGCTCCTCGGCCGGCAGCGGATTGTTCAGCATTTGTGTGACACTGCGCGACAGCAGCACCGGCTGGATGCGATTGTAGCCGCTGCCGGTGGGCTTGTAGCGCGCCAACTTGGTCGTCAGTCGTTCCATTTCGTCGGACATCCACTTGTGCATCGATCGGGAGCGCATTTCACTCGACAACTTTAAACAGCACCCAGCAGTTCCAGTCGCCTGCTTGCACACCAAACGTATCGTTGGAACTGAAGTCTGCTCGCCGCAAGGCTGCGATTTTATATGCGCCAAATGCATGCGTGCTGCTGCTGGGCTTCTGTGCGCTTACGTAAGCCTCGTTGTGCTGAGCTGTGCTGTTGATATCTGCCATCGCCATCGACCGGTGCATTTCGACAACAGAGGCCATCAAACAAACGAAGGCAAAGTGTAAAATTGCATCACCGCATTTGGGGTTCACGGACATTGGCCGACGTTATCGATTCACATTATGCACGCGTCCCAAACGTAATTGTTGGCGCTCTGCTTCCTCGCTTCGTGGTAATTTCACTTTCATAATGCAATGCATGCGCACTTGGTTATTGTGCACTGTATTCAAATAGGGAAGAATTACAACAAAACAACGCCATAAAAATGCATAATGTTGAGCGCAGAAAGAAAGCGAACTGTATGTGATGTCACTTGGCGTTGTTCGCAGTTCATTGATCATTAAAGTTCACAGTTTGAAAATTTTTAAAAATCGTTCGACGAAGATGATGAATTTTTAAAGACGATTCCAAACATTTGGCTAGTTAAAATAGTCGCTCAGTGCTGCTTTAAAAACAAATCAAAATGTCTATTTTGCATTACAACAATAAACGAGTTCTGATAAACTTCTATTTAAACACATTTTTTAGATAATTATGAGTGCGCATATATATTTTTATATATATTTATGAATGTATATATTTATTCAAATTATTTAAATTAAAAAATATTATCTTAAAATTGTTTTCAACAATGTTTTCAAAAGTGATTTGCACTCTTTGAATATGTGCAGTTCTATGCCAAAAAAAAACTATATTTTCTTTTTCATAAGATTCGAGTATAGTCCATCTATACGCAGTATAAACAATTCTAAAGTAACATTTTCATGATTTAAATATAATGCATAACAATGTCATAAACATTAATATATGGTAAATAAAATGTTATAGTGTAAGGAGAGCATAAATCGACAACATCTCTTCACCTACGAATTGAGTCTCAGATAATTACTTAAGCATAAATATGTATATGCTTTCAACTTGCACAAGTAGTTGAATACAAGTTGTTGTTTGGTTTGTTGTTGTAGTATCTAAATTTCGGGTGGGTTTAACAAATATACTGCAAATAACTTTAAATAACCTTTAGGACTTTAGGAAATTCTGCAGGTCTCGTCATGTAAATCGCCATCGCCATTTACGAAATTCTCTTCCTCCAGCGTTGATAATGCACCGCCCTGGAGTACTTTGTTGACCGCTGCACGCGCCAGATACCCAGTCGTTTCGGAATAAACCAGCGCATAGAACGGCGTCATGTCGCTGCTGTCCTTACGCTCAATGTTATTATCCTGAAAGAATCAAGTTCAATTGTTTAATTGATGGAATATACAAAAACGAAATAATGCAGGGACTTAACTATGATAAGTTTTTTAAGAAAATAATTGCAATTTTACTATTAAAATGCAACATAAAATTATTTGTTGATTATAATAATTATTTGCGACAATTAATTTTTACGTTGCGTAATAACTGTTATAAGAAACAAATTTGTTTTTTGTTCTCGATAGTTATTATTTTGGAATTTTTGTTTGTTTACGTTGTTTCATAACTTTTATTTATGATTTTTTTGTTTTTTACTTTGCCGATAACTATAATTTGGAGAATTTTTTTTTACGTTGCTTCATAACTTTTATGAAAGAACATTTTTTTTTACTTTGCCTTACCACATTTTGAGTATGAATTGATTTTTAATTATTTAGTTATTGGTGGAAATTAGGATTCTGCAGTTAATTTGCGTTTGTCAATTTAATAATCAATTCATATTCAAAATGTGGTAATTCAAAGTAAAAAATGTTTTTTCAAAATAATATTTATCGGCAACGTAAATGAAAAAAATCATAAATAAAAGTTATGAAGCAACGTAAAAAAAAATTTCTCAAAATAATAGTTATCGGTGACGTAAATTTAAAAAATCAAAAATAAAAGTTATGAAGCAATGTAAAAAAAAATCCCAAAATAATAATCGACAACGAAAAATATACTTATCACATATAAGAGTTGTTATGCAACTCAAAAATATTTATTACATGATAATAGTTATAGGGGATGTAAAAAATTTCTTATTTTTATTTTCTATTTTTTTATTTTCTTTTTTTTAATTGTATTTTTTATATTGTTTTTTTTATTTCTTATTTCTGGGAATAATTATTATAAAGCAATATTTTTAGAAATTTCTTAATATAAATTAGAGCAATTTTTTTATTCCCAAAAATATGGATACTAATTATTTTAGGTCTCTGAAATAATGAAATACATACCTTGCAATACATTGCAAAGGCTTCCGTGAGTATGTCATCCAGATCCAATGCATGCTTAAAGTGCAATTCGGGATTGCTGTAAAAAATTCGCAGTTAGACCAATTGCAAGTTCGAGTGTGGCAAAAGTTGTGCCAATTACCGATTGAGTATCGTTGCTATTATGCACAGCAGCTCCACTGTAATCTGACGCCGCTCGGGACAGTCGATGCACATCAAAGTCTCCTCAACGAGCAGCGAAAATGTGATTTCGCCACGGCTCATATTCGTGAGTGTGGGTACCGCCGGCAGCACGTGACCCTGTGTGCTGATACCCAGCGGCGTACGTTCCAGAATTTCCCAGATTTTGCTGTAGAAATGCTTTGGCACACGACAAAGACAACCCTCCAATTGGCGACGCTGCAGTGATGTTAGTCTAAAAGGCATAGCACATAATTTAGAAACAAATAAAAAATACCATCAACCGATGGTTTACTTTTCATCTGCAGCCCATTCAACAACAGTCAGCACCTTCTGCAGTAGAATGCGCACCTGATATGGTGACAGATTCTCCAGATCAATTGATTGCTGGCCGGACATTTGCAAATAGAGGCGCATAGCTTCCAGCACCCAGCCAATGCGTATCTGCAATAAAACGCACAATTATATACAATGAACACGTTACAAACTGCTCGCAACAGCGCACCTTCAGTATGCCCCTGAACATGGACGGATTGGTAGCGATCAGCCGGCCACAGTACAGCACCACCTCTTGCTGCAGCACTGCCTGTATGACATTGTATGGCTGCACAGTTGTGTACATGACATTCTTGATCTCGGCCGGAGTCATGGGCTTGTCGAAGTTGGTCTCCTTCTGCCCAATCACGCCAACGGTGAGCTCCTTGCCATTGACCAGCACAGTGGTGATGAAGGGACTGATGGAGTCCACAATGTGATGCAGCAGCGAGGAGCAGTAACGCACGGCGCGCCAGTAGCGCAGCGAACCAGCACGATGATAGAGCTGCGTGAGTGCCTGATTCACATTCAAGCCGTTCACCTCAAAGTGCGAACCCTCGCGATTCAGCAGTATGCCCCACAACTGACACAGACAGTAGATGGATTCGGTGTTGCGCAGCGTTTCGATAATCTCGTGTGTGGGCTTGTGGGTGAAATTCTAAAAGCAAAAGTACACTACATGAGGGGACAATGTTTATAGAGCAGCGCGAGTTGCACAACTTACGTCGAGTGAAATCTTGTCTTCGGTATAGGATAGGGCCTTTGGTACATCGGTCAACGACTGGTAGCCAATGTATTCGTGGTTTATTTGTGCGAATGCGTTTTCATTATCCGTCAAATTGCTTTGACTCATGAAATCCAAATGTTCTGCGGAAAAATCAACAAGACATTTTACAATCGGTTGACAGTGGGCATGACTTGAGCACGATTTTTAGCATTTCTAACAAATATTGGACCAAAGATGTCCAATGATGATTGGACCAATTTCTTAAGCATTAGAAAAGGCGCAAAATATTAATGCAAGCATTTGGTTTTTTTACACAACATTATTCACTTCATACAATAACTGCGCATAATATATAAAAATCGTGCTGATTGTCGTTACATTTCTATGATGATGATGTTATCTCTCACCAATGCAGGAGCTGCTTATCAAATTCTGCAAACGTCCAATGCGCACCTTCATGCCGTCGCAGTAGCCCTTCTTCAGCATGGCCAGCAGATCGAGCATCTCCTTGAATTGCGGATCACGCATGTGCTCCTCACGTATCAGCAAACACACCGTGGGACGGCCCGAGAGGCGCCAGTACTTGCCGACGAACTGCAGCTCCGTCTTAATGTCGTCAATTAGCAGCGCCATGTCGCGGTACAAATAGAAGTCGGACACCTCGAATATCAGCGGATAGCAGAGCACTGTCATGCCGCAAATGCGATAGACTTTGCTGGTGCCCAACGAACCCACGGGACGCGGCGGACGGCCCGACAGTCCAACCTTGTTGTTGACGCCCAGGTGCTGGTAGACTTTAATGAGCTCAGTGGAGGACCAAATCTGCACAGGTTCAACCTATGCGAACAAACAAAAGCATGCGATTAGTATTAACTGTTAGCACGATGGAAGCGAAGCCGTGCAGCTTACCTCGTGTGGCGTTTGTGTCTGGATGCCATAGGTGGCCATCATTGCCTGCAAACGCATCGATTCGGCAATCAATACAATTTGCACGACTAAGTCGGTGGCGGTGCCCTGTAAGATACGGCAACAGATTAACATCGTCGACACGCATGTGCGACCACAGACTTTAGTCAATTCAGAAAGAAACATATGCACGATGCCAATTCAGTTGAAACTTTGAAAAGTGTAGTTGGTAGATTTTGTAATTTTCAGTTACAGAAACAACCAGGAAGAAAGATGCTGCGCTTTTCTTTCTGCTTCTCATAGCATGCAGCACAGATAGAAACCAATCAAGAGTAAGGCATGCAAATGAATTAGATACCGTGACCATTAAAATCTAAACAGTAGTTTAATGCAAACCAATCATAAATCAAACTAACAAACAATTGTGTGGGCCAATGAAATTGCTTGAGCAAATTTAGATGTGCAGCTGCACTGCACTGCACTGGAGTTCAATTTTACTGTCTGACAGAATGCATTCTACAAATGATTCAGATGACTTGTAGTTAGAGTATCGTGAAATTTCGACATGAGCGTTAGTGGCATTCAAAGGCTGAGAAAGATTGTACAGAGGTTGCTGCATAAATTACCTTCTTTGCATCCAGTATTAATGGAACGCGCGGTTTCTAGCCACAAATGAGTGTTAGTTGAAAGTTAATTGGCGTTTAGTTAGCATTTAAAGCAACATTAATGAAACGTACAAGTTCGAGTTATGGTTAAAGTTATCGAGATGAACGTTGTGCGTCCCGTCAGCTTCGTCACTTACTTCAAATTTGTGTTCTTGCCTAGTTTATCTTATTTATTTTTTTGTATTTTCAATGAATGTGAAACAAAAAGTTGATAAACACTAATAGAGATATATGCAAAAAATTAACACAATTTAAAAACAAATCATAATTTGCAACTATGTATATAGTACATGTTGTGGAAAGGAAAACATAGAAATGAAAAGTATTAACAACAAAATCAAATGTAAACAAAAAAGTATTTAAACAGAACTAACAAAACCTGGTGTTACTTACAGTGCCCGGTTTTGCCTATTATGGGATGAGAAAGTAAAAGAAGTTGTAGAAAGATGAAAAGTCAGAAAATACACATTTCATTTTAGAAATTGAACATTTCAAACCAATCTCTTTTGTATTTAACGAAAATCAATGTTAGTTAAGGAGAGAGTGTGCTTAGTTAGTTTATTGGGAAAATTTTGAATTTTGTAAGGTACAATTTCGAATGAATGGGGAATGCATAGAGCAAATATTGTGTGTTTAGATGTATTGGAAAGCAAAGCCAATTCACAAACTGGTAGCCTGGTTAGTTTCAATTCAAATTTCAACTGTGGGGAAAAGGAACTACTACTAGAAATAGAACAGCAATGGCGATGTCAATCTCGGACCATTGTGGCAGTTGTGATATTTCAAGAATTTTCAATTGTGGCAGCGAAGGAAAGCAATAGAAATTGCAAATGTTCACAGAATACTTATAAAAATATTCATATGAGCATACATTTTTTTACATGGAGCTTGAAAATGAATCAGGAAATTATATTTAGACGCAAAATAAAGTTGATTATTTTATCAAGAGATAAAGAGGCTGCAAAAGTAGACATTAACCCTTTCGCTATTTTGTTGCCATATGGCAACATGCTACTTTGTGGACGTCTGAATCCTCTATGGTCGCAAGAATACATTTTGTTGTTGGTCTTTAGAATAGTTTGAAGTTTTAGGAAAAATACGAAATTAATAAACTGAATATTTAAGTTTACAGAAGAGAAGTATACACGTTTTTTTAATGGTATATCTTGACATAGAAAAGGAAGAAGAAGCAGAAAAAAATTAGAGAATTTTTCGTTTGACGTTTTCTTTCAATTTAGATACTTTTTTTTTTAATTTTGCCTGAAGTAAATGAAGAAATATCCAAATTTTCGTTATGCGTAAAAAGTTTTATGTTTAAGTAATTATTACAGCCACAACGATGTGGTTGCTCTCATAGAAAAACACTCTAAAATACAGGGTGCGAGTATAAAAATTAAAAAATGTCCTATGGAATGTTGCTAATATAACCACATAGAAGCCTAAGAGGTTAAATTTAAAATTTTAACTTTCCCCCAGTAAAAATCTGTAGCGAAAGGGTTAATAGAAAACAAAATAGTTGTGGAAATTAGTATTTTTAGGAAAACATTAAAAAATTCCCACATTTCGTGTGCAACATTGAGATGAAAAACAAATGTGCCATAAGATTTCACGATTGACATCACCAGTGCAATGTACAGTATATAAAACAAATCAAAGAAATCAACTCAAATTGCTACTTGCGACCAGTATTAATGGCACTGATCGCCAACTAGAGCCAACTACAGCCGTTGCACATTTGAGTACATAATTTTCCAGTCTCTGCTTGAAGGATGTAGGACCCGTTTACAGCAGCACTAATTAATGAATACTCTGCAAAAACTACAGCAATACTGGCAAACTTCAAATAATTACACATTGCATCTGTAACTGCGACTAATATCACACTTTCTACAAACTAAGCAATCAAGAATATTGTATAACATTACAGCAACTATGCATTCACATGCGTTCAACATTTGCCGCTGCCAAAGCCGCTGACTTGCACACACTCTACCCTAAGGCCACTACAAGAGAACCAATTAAAAACCACATATTTGAAAACATACTATAAATGCATTGTTGTTCCGCGAGCCTCTAGCAACATTCGCTAACGCCTTCAATTTGTTTCAAAAAATGAGAAGAAAATCATGTGACATATATGTAAATTGTAGAAAAAGGTTGCATTGAAAAGTAATAAGTAAATGCTCGTAGTGAAGAGCACTACTGAGGTATGACATCAACAAGGCAAGAGGCAATCTAAAATTCAAGCAGGGTTTTGTCAAGTGTAGCTCATATATAGTATTGTACATTATATATTTGTATGTAGGTAGTGTAATATAGATATGCGTGTATGTACTAGTTTTTCAAAGACATTTTGTAATGTTTGATTGTTGACTTACGGTATGTTTCTCATCGAAGGCTTTTCCCTGCCGTAATGTACGGATATTTTGTAACCAATTTACATGTTATTTGGGAGTATTGTAAGAGGGAATGGTAAGAGGGATTTGACAAAACATAAAAATATATAAGACAGCCAATTGCATTATTATAAATTAGGTTTAAACAATTATTTCAAGATTTGTTAAGATCAGTCAGTGGTTGTCAGTATATTTCAGCTATTAGACGAATTATTTCTAGTATTCGAAGCGTACCCTACTTCAACGTGTGTAAGTGCTGTGGAACTTGGTAGCGCACCTAAACTAACACACATACCTGAAAAGCGGAATAGCGACCAGCGCGACGCGGCCTGTTATAGCTGGGCAGATAGCGTCTGATCGGATCCAGTTCGTTGATGTGCAGCAGGCCGCCAGTCAGCAGTTGTGCAATGATGAACAACGATTGACCCCAAAGGAAAAGTGATTGTGATGGCGCGCGCACATAGCCGCCCTCGCCGTCGGGTGCGTAATACATGGCCACCACGGGATCGCCATTGGCATCTGTGTACAAGCAACCGCGCAGCTCGTTTTGATACTCCTCAATTTGTTCGGTATTGTTCTTGAAAACCCCATCGATTACCATGACGATGAAGAACAACGGCCACTCGCACTCGTGTCCTTCGAAATCCTTTATTTCACCGGTGTGATAATAGCTGAAAAATAAAATGCATTTATTGCGCAATGCACACTTGTCAAGGCAGCACACAAACCGTCTGTCTTTCTCTTCCAATTTGCTCAGAAAGCCATCGCGACTGAAGCGCTTAAACCCCTTCTTGCTGCGCAAGCGCGTAATAACGTTGTGTTTGGTCTGCTCAACCAGGCTTTCCTCATGCGAAGCAAAAGCAGGAAACGATAACGTAAACAACAGCGAAGCATCCACACCCTAAAATTGCAAAAAGGTTAATAACAATATACACTTTATTTATATGTTAATTAAAAAATATTAATGGTCATCAACAAAACCAGACTTTTCCAAAATCATATGGAGAATTAAAGTATGTTGCAAATACAAAGAAAATGTTTACCTTTGAACTTGATTCCCTCGGCAACATGGTTTCGAAGATGCTGCGATTGCGATTATGCGCATCGATATCAACATAAACCACACTCCATGAAGCGCCTTTCTCGCCAAACAGATTGCAACCGTTTATGGCTTCCAGTGCCGATTTGGCCATGCCTTGAAACAATAAAAACGGTAAGCAAATCCAGGAAGATATATTTGTGGGCGCAAACCTATAGAGGAGGCGTGAATTTCTGGAGTGCCGTTGTTGTATTTGGAGCCTCGTTCCCACATACCAAAGTCGGGTGTACGATAAGCACGTTCAACGTAGTAAACTAGATTTTGCACAAAGGCCACCTCGTCCTGGAACAGAAAACAAAATTATTTCTGTCATGTTTCTAATGTAAGACATTCAATTTAAACACTTACTTGTGTATAAACAATTTGCAATCCTGATGTGATCATCTGCACCAGAAATATTATGTACAGCGATACCAAATCAATCTGCAGATGATTGTACGCATCATCCGAGTAGATTTCCTCGCCGGTGTGCAAGTGAAATTTGCTGTGCAGTGCGTGTTGATTAGATTGGCGCTGTTTGAAAAGTTCAACACGATTCGCTTGCTTCACCCAGCACTCCAGTATGCCGCGCATGCACTTCACCGTCGATTGGCCCAGTTCGTACGACTTGCCGCGATCGTCATCGATGCGCCTGTAGGCCTGGTACAAGCTCCAAACAGCCGACGCACAGTAGACACTGTCACGCACCGAGCCCACCTCATGGTTTGTGCTCATGATGGGAAAGAGGCCGGTGATGGGGCTTTGGTAGCGCAGCAACTGCCGCTTCACTGCCGGTAAAGAAAGTGAAAGGTGCACCGTTAATTACAATTATCTATGTACACTTCATAAACAGACTTAATTGCGCCCAGGCATATTCAAATAAGCGAAAGCTTGTAAAAGGCTGGTGCACAGCTTATCGCAAATAACGTGCGCAGCGCATTTCCGCAAAAGGCCATTGACACACTTTGACAGAGTGGCTGAACTAAAAAGCCGCCGCCACCACTATCGCACCCGTCATAAACACGGGCACACGTAAACAAACGTTGCACAACTACGGCGCAGCTTGTTTACATTCGCAGAGCACAACGCTAATGACAACAAAAACAGAAGGTTCATTGCTGTCATTTCAAACGAGCTGCCATTCCATTCCATTTGCTGCCGGTCAAGCGGCAAGCGCAGCGAATGAGCGGCGAGGCAATTTAAAAATAGCCATTTGCCGCTGCTTTCAATTTATCAACAAAGCAATGCAACAGCGCGTTGATTGAAATGGCAGCACGCCACATTATGTAACCTTGCGGGAATGGCGCTTATTGCCTACCGATGCCATAGTAGATGTCGAGCTGTTTCACGGTGTCCTCGTAGTTGGACGTCTTCAGGAACGTGTCCAGGTGTAGTTCCTCCAAACTGTTTTGTCGGCCAGCGCTCGAGGGAGCGCCCGACGGTGCAGCGCTGCCTGGTGTGTTCACCGAAATGCTCAGCCTGGTCAATAGCGAAAATGCACAATTAAAACATGTTCGACGCTGTTGTTCGACATACTCACGCTTTTGGCAATTCGCGCATAACTGCGGCTTATTTTCGCGTGCGATTAAATTAAAATGAATTCACTTTCTTTGCAATGGGCACTTCTCAAATTGTAATTGTTGCAACACCAAAGTAGAGAAAGAATGCAGCGAATACCCTTGCTACCAGTGGTAAAAGTCAAACTTGACATTCGTTTGACAATCAGCTGTAGTAAACAATTCATCAGCTGCCGTTATTGCGCATGTTTCGTTGGGTATTACAGGGTGCGGCAGCAGATGCAATGCTGAAAGTAACTGAAAGTACTGTAGTTGGTACCAATGTGTGTAACTGAAAGACGGTAATTGGTACCAATGTGTAGAAAAACGAATAACCCTAAGAGATTTTTTGAAAATACAAATTGTGTACACTTGCTTAATATTTTATATAAATATCAATTTAAGCCATTCAGGAGATTTGGCAACTTAAACTGTTGGAGACGCAAACTGTTTATTTCTTGAAATTCACAATATTCCCTTTAATCAGTACAAGCAAAGTTAAACAAATTTTCATAGCGTCCTATGTTCTCTTATTCAGATTAAAAATGTAAATTTTTAGGTAAGTGTTAGTTTGTTTTCGGAATATCGCGCTACATTTTTTTTGTTGCAATATTGTTGAGGTTTTAAAGCCTCATGCTGACCGAGTATTTCTCAAGTAGTTAGCTGATTTAGAGTAATTTTTGCTTTATATGACGAGAGAGACATGTGGATTAATTGAGTAGAAATCGATATTTGTGTCACTTATGTCCTTTGCAAACAGCCAAATAAATTGAGGAAATTTATCTCTAAATTGAGATTGTCGCTCTTGCTGTTCACACAGCTCAATTTTGCTTACAGCTCAATTTAGCCGTTATCGATAATGTTATTGAAATTGTTTTGTTTTGACGGAAGAAAGTAGTTTTTTCTTTTTATTAAAAACATTTATTGAACATTTAGTAATATTTATTCAAAATCACTACTACTACTTTTTTCTCATTTCTCATTTTTGTTTTGGTTTGATCTATTTTGAATAAATTTGTGTATCGATAACTTAAGTCTTCCGGAAAACACGAAGATTGATATTGTTTGAATTTCGAGAAGAAAACTATTTCTTTCGTCCTGCCTTTGGCACAAGTAGTTTTGAAGTGAAAAATATACGAAATCAGGATATACAGGATTATGAATACAAACGATTGAAAAACATAAAAAAGTATATGTGTACCAAGTAGAGTCCGAACGATTCCAAATTGTTTGGCCGATGCCGATTAATCGGCCGGAAGTTGAGAATTTGCCGATGGCGATTAATCGGCCGAAAGGGCGAAAATCGGCCGATGCCGATGCAGATTTCATGGAAAAAATAACAGGAATGAATTTATTCCAAAAACACAGTCTATTTTATAAAATCATAAAAGGAACTATTACATATTGTTTGTAATATTCATCACAAAAGGACAAAAAAAAACGACAAAAGAAATAATATAAAACTAAATAAAATTACAAGATAATTCAGAATTCTAAAACATTAACATGTATTAAAAAAAATAATATATCTTATTTATTTAACTGAGAGACAAACAAAAATATTAAAAACAATATATATATATAAAAAAATATATATTTATCTTAAATATTGCATTCAAATTCAGTTTTTTCTTCAAATTAAAATTACGATTTTTATACTAAAATCTGTACTCTCAAATTGCGACACGTTGTACAAGTGCAGTGGGAAGAAGTCAAAAAACAAATTTGGAAAAAATAAAAGGCCTGTTTAAAAAATGCTTCCAATTAAAAACGAAGGATAAGATTGTAAAATTAAATGCCCTTTCTTCTGATATGCACATTAATAGACAAAATGCATAGACATTTCGAGAAAATCTGTGTTTTTAAGACTACCTAGTTTTTATAAAAAACATTTCTAGGAAACATTTATATTAAACAGTATTTAAAAATACATTACTGAAAATTGGTATAAGAACCCGTTGGCCGATATGCCATCGACGAAAAACGGCCGATGTGGCATCGGTCAAAAAAGGCCGATACCGATTCTTTTTTTTTTTGGCCGATGCCGTTACCAATTTTACTGGTCTATACTAGCCGGTCGGACTCTAGTGCCAAGTATATAACAACAATAACAGAACGACGCGGGGTTGCATTGCAAATCGAACTCAAGTTATGGTCATGATCAGCTAATTGCAATTAGTTAAATTGAGATTCTTTAAAACAAATTGAGTTCAATTTAGACCTAAATTGAGAATAAATTGAGAAAATATCTAAATTGCGCAATTCAGCTGGCTGTCTGTCTATGAACTTAAGTCTTTTGGTGCTAATATGAAAACTGGTGTTCTGGATTTTATAAAAAAGGAACATTTCGGTATAGATTATCTAAGTGAGAACATTCAAAGTTTAGATAATTTGTTTACCAGTATTTACAATATTTAGTTTACAAATATTTATAATAATTATTCTCATTCAGCAAGGAGTTTAAGTCAGTACAATACAGTAGTTACTAATCACATTAGTCTACTAATTTACAATAAAAATTATTTTCACAAAATCATTTCATTCATCAAAAGCTTTTTAAACGCAAATGATTACCTCATCTATTGCAAGTACAACACTAGCATCTCTATTGGTTGTTTTGTCGTCAACTCTCGCCATCGTGCTCCCAGTTCGCTATAACAATTTTCTGCTCTTAAAGTTGCCGTGCACTCTTCGCCTGTTCACCTTTACATTTTGTTATTACCTGCTCCGACGTAAACAAATAGCACATTGCACAGCCTCTCGCTACCAGCGCAATGCTCGTCATACAACAAAAACGACGGCGTACACAGACTGCGGCCAAGCAGAAATGCCAAATGCCAAACTCGGCGGAGAGCACGTTGAAATAAGCTTCGCGCATCGAAGGTAAACCGAGCTCTGCGTCTTGTGTTCTCGAGTCTTCATTGATATATGTGTGCAAAAGCTTGGGCGATTCAAGGAGGCCTTGAATTAGATCGTGACGTTGAGACGAAAGAATAAGAAAAAAATCATAGTTCCAGCACCTGGCAGTGAGGTCATCAACAGTGATTCCAGCACTGAGTGAATCAACATGCATCGCTTCAAACAAACCGGCTTCGTCGCCTGAACGGCATTCACGGTGTGTGTAGCGCGCTGGCCGCCAGTCAGACAACGGCCCAAAACCGAAAGATGAATTACTAAATAAGTACAAAGCTTTATACAACGAACGCGCGAAGGAAAGTGTGATCTACAACCAAGTACTTAATTTAAATAGAAATCGGCCAGCATGTACTGCCGGTCCGTCGTAATACTCATACTGCTAAGTCAGCTCACGTACCTCAGTGCCAACGAAGCGGCAACGCCAGCTGCACACAATTCAAATGCTCAGACGCCGATGCCGAATCTGCCCGCTCCGCACTTGTTACGCTTTCTCAACACATTCCCCCAGCTGAAGGAGCAGTGCCTGCTGAACGACACTTGTTTGCTGGTCATAAATGCGAGCGCCAGCACGACGCTCAGCGCTGCGCCGGTAGCGAAATCCGCCCCCGTTTGCTGGGGCCATGAACTTGATTGCGACGCAAAAGCACGCTTTCAGACGCCCACCTGCCCCGACGACCACACCGGCTGGGTGCAGAGCAAAGAGGCGCAGGTGAGCACATTTTACTACCAAGCCGACTTTGGCTACATACAGCAACAGATCAGCGAGCTGGCGCTCATGTGCGCGCCCAGCTACGCCACGGACTCATCGCTCGAGTGCACAAAGTATTTGCGCTTTTGTCGCGGCCGCAACTTGCTGTTTGATTTCCGCAGCTTGCTGCAGCGCACCGAACTGATACGCTACCATATGGACGTGCTGAGCGCTGGCCAGGTGGTCGGCCACTGTCAGCTGAACAGGAGCCGGCTGCGCACCGAAATGGATCACATGGGCGCGCTGCAATCGTGGGCGCCGGAGCTGCGCAATTTCGATGAATTACCCATGCCACTGATGACAAGCGGACAGTGCGATGTGATAGTCGATACGCCCACTTTTCTCATGAAAATCGATGCGACCTACAACATGTACCATCACTTTTGCGACTTTTTCAACTTGTATGCCTCGCTGTTTGTAAATCAATCCCACCCGCTGGCCTTCCACACGGACATACGCATCCTCATCTGGGAGACCTATCCATACGATTCGCCATTCGCCGAGACCTTCAAGGCATTTACACACCATCCCGTTTGGACGTTGAATGATGTCAAGGGGAAGCGCATTTGTTTTAGGAATGTGGTGATGCCGCTACTGCCGCGCATGATCTTTGGCTTGTTCTACAACACACCTTTAGTGAGTTACATCATACACGTTGTTTTCTTGCTATGACTAACAAATTTCTTTTAGATTTCAGGTTGCCAAAACAGTGGACTGTTTCGAGCCTTTTCCGAATTCATTCTACATCGTTTGCAAATTCCTTTCTACCCGCCAGCAGAACAGGCCAAAGTGCGCATTACGTTTCTTTCGAGGCGCACCAAATACCGGCAGGTACTCAACGAGGACGAGCTGCTGGACGAGATTGGCGCCAATGCAAGTTACCATGTGCAGCGCATTTCCTTTGAACGGTTTGTTTGGATATTGAAACTTGTATTTTACATTTTATGACTTGTATTTTTATTGGCAGTGGGCTCCCATTCACGCAGCAATTGGCCATCACGCGCAACACTGACATTCTTATTGGCATGCACGGCGCAGGTCTGACACATCTGCTCTTTTTGCCCAACTGGGCGTCCATATTCGAGTTGTATAACTGTGAGGATCCAAATTGCTACAAGGACCTGGCACGTCTACGAGGAGTGAACTATATTACGTGGGAGAAGGCTGAACTGGTATACCCGCAAGATGAAGGCCATCATCCGCAAGGTGGCGCACACGCAAAATTCACAAACTACGCCTTCGATCGCCAGGAATTCGCACGATTAGTGGGTGAGGCGGCTGCGCATGTACGCGCGCACAGTGAATTCCAGCACTACGAGGCAAGACAGAAGAGCCAAAGAGACGTCAGCATAGAGGCTAACGCGAAGGATGAGCTGTAATGGTTATTCAACATGATATGAATAATTTGTGATGTTCATAGTTTAAGCACTATAAAGTTTTCTATATAAACTTGTCTTTCTTTATATTCCGTCAGCTGCAGAGATGAGATTCTTTTTCAGATATCTTGTTGAGTAGTTAATTCCTTATGCAATTTTTAAACAACTAAAGCAATATTTAGTATCAATCACAAATCGAAATAATGAATGGGATTTCGATTAAAGTTTAAACCAAACGGAAATAAAATGCATTCATGAACGGCATGCAACCCTGTCAGAGTTGAATCAAAGAGAAAAGCCCAGTGTTGCCGGATTTTTTAATTTCATTCACAATGACGCTTGTAATTTTTTGAAATTTGCGTTTCCAAACTTTTATGATATTAATTCACAAATCAGATAAAGAGCTACTTTTTTTTTAATATTATATTTGTTATCTGGGTAAACAAAAAGCAAACAGAAATGAATCCAGAAAACGTATTTACAGTGCCGAGTGTTGACAATTAATATGTGGCGCAAACACTTGCAAAGAAAATGATAAATATATAAGAGCTTTATATATAGTAGCCAGTAACTATAACGATAAATGTACATAACATTTCGTTACATAAATTTTTTTATTACTATATTTGCACATTTAATTCAACTATTAATTTGTAATTTCTTGGAAAGTAATGAATACCGGCAGCACTTTTTGCGGCACACTCTTGCAATCAGCTGTTTTTGTTTATAATTTAGTGAGAAATATTGACCTGGGATTTACGGCGGTCGCCTAGTTTCCATTGCAAAGTTGTAACCGCGGTTTAGCGATAAAGCATTTTATCTAGAAATTGATTAGATTTTGACCGCAGCTTCGAACCAACTGTTGAGAGTCGTAAATAATAACCCGCCATACGCAATAAGCAATAAAATCGAAGCAAACCAATCAAGTTTTATCATCGACAACATGGAGCGGGCTGTTGGAGCAATCAATGGGTACTGCGTTGCCGGCGCACCAGAACACGAGTGCCTTTCGTCTGTGGAACAACGTTTCCTATGTGCTGTCTTCCGCATTCCGTGCGCGTACACCTCGTCGCCCTGGTTCAACATGGTGCACTACGACATCAAATCCATGCAGACGCTGCGAGACGTGTGGCTCATCTTGCTGACAATTGTGCCAATGGTGTACATGTTTGCTGCGGCGCGCTTTATCTGCCAGCTGGTGCTGCCGCAGCCAGCACACGCAGTGTCTCTTCTGCGCTTCACGCTGGAATTCGTGATAATTTTAGTACCCATGGTGGTGAGCGTGAATGTGGCCAATTTCGCGGTGGGATACTTTGTCGCAGTGGCGAGCCTCTGTGTGCTGGTGCTGATGTGGTGGACGCAATGCTGGCAAAAAGCAAAGAAGCGCAATTTCGACGAGGGCCTGCGGCGACCGTTCGTCGTAACTCTGGATCGGGCCGCTATCAGTTTGATGACTGTACTCTGCATACTGGCCGTTGATTTCGACAGTTTCGCTGATTATGCGCACAAGACGCGACGCTTCGGAACCGGACTGATGGACACGGGCATCGGCTTGTTTGTGTTTTCCATGGGCACGGTGTCGCGACCGGCGCGCAAGTTCTCCGATCTGGTGCATATGCTGCGCATCGTGGTGCCGCTGTTGATTTTGGGCATTTCGCGCACTGTGGTCATCAATCTAACGAACTACCATCAGGACGAGCACGAGTACGGAAAACATTTGAATGCATTCTTCACGCTGGGACTGACCAAGCTGTTTGGCGTGTTGGTCAGTTTAGCTTCGAGAAAAAATGGAATGCTGGTTGCAATGGGCTGGGGTAGGTGGAGAAGGCGTGTCAACCTTCGGTTTTGTAACAATTATTGGTAATTATTGGCAAATGCGAAAGCTGGTGGGGATTACGTTTTGTTACATGCGCATTTAATCACTAACGGTAATGGCGCCGGTTGGACTATTGTCGTCGATTTGATAAGCGAAAAATGCATACTTCGGAATAGTGACATTGTCGGTAACATAAAATTCAGTTTCATAGCAAATGTGATAGTGACAGCTTATGGATTAGTTTATTCCAAGACAAATATTATGGGATCATGTTTATCAAGTTCGAAAAGAAAAAGAACTAAATGGAAGATGGAGAACTTATTGAAAGTGAAAAAATATAAAACTACAAATGATCAGTGATCAAATATTTAACAGAAAGAAATAATAACAGGCATATTATGCCTATTGAGTTTTGGTTAGATTCTATTATACACACCCTCGATTTACAGCGGTGCTTTATTACACGATTTTTAAAAATATATTTTTATTTTGGGAAAAAGTTTCCTTTTTCTAATGTTACAAACAATTCGAATGCTATAGGAATTCTGTAATTCCTGCGCGAAGTTGGGAAACGCTTAGAATTTATGAAAAACCAGATGCAATTATTATTGATTTTTGATAACAAATCTCGTCAACTTAAATATTTGCCTTATCTATCGGCGAAATTTGGTAACAAATTATGGACAATTAAGGTAATAAATTTTATATTATCTTGTAAATATTTATGAGTTTCTTTTTATGAATTGAGTAATAAATTAATCACTTAATTACATAATTATGAAAAAATTTATTTTTGTAAATCTTTATAAATCTTTGCCTTATCTATCGGCCAAATTTGGTAACAAATTTTGATCAATTGAGGTAATAAATTTTATAATAACTTGTAAATATATTATGTATGGTATATTATATATATTACAATTTATTATATTTAAAAATATAATATAATAACTTGTAAATAAAAAAAAAAAATTATTTTTGTAATTGTACTAATTTACAGTTAAATTCTTTCACTTCTATTTTCGAAATGATATTTTTAAATTAAGCCAAATATTAATTTTTATTACTAAAAATATGTTAGATATGTGTACATTACTTTGATGTAAATGAAAGAATTTCGCTTGATTTACCTTCTTGTGCTATGTAAATCGAGGGTGTGTATATAAATTTGTGAACGATTCTTTGTCGGCATGGGTTTTCGAATTATACTACTGAACGGATAAACAAAAGTACGTGTAAAATTTTGACAGTATTCTTATAACATTTATGCAACTTGTGCTTAGCGGCCGTTTTATTGGCCTCCCCAGGGTTCGTATCGCACAGTGTAACTGTGTAACTCAGCGTAGAGTTGTTCCATATAAACTCACGCAGACATAACGTCGTTCCATAATTTAATGCAAAAAGCAGTTCGCTAAAATGTATTAATTTAACAAGTTTTCTTGCCGCTACTGTAGATAAGGTACAATCGCTTTGGAATTTTTCGTAAACCATTCACTAATTCTGATACAACTAATAATCCCCTTGTTGCGTACATTTAAATTGTTTGTTGTTTTTGCTCAACTGATCAATAAATCATTTTCTGTTTCTTACAGCTGTTCTGGTGCTGCACGAGTTCACATTGCAGTTGGCCATTTCTGACTTTGTTATGACTGACGGTCTCAAGCGTACCACATTTTTGGTGGCAAATCGCGAGGGCATTTGCTCGCTGCCCGGTTTTGTGGCAATCTACATTATTTCGATGCACTTTGGACAGTTGCAAAAATCCAAAAAGTCGCTCAGCTTCGACGAATTCAAACACAAACTGATAAGGAAAATAGCACTGACTGTGTTCTATTGGCTGCTGGTTGTGGTCAGCATCTTTACCGTCGGTATTGCACGTGTAACCTGCAACTTTGGTTATGTCATCTGGATAGTCGCCATTGCGTTCCTCATGACGACGTTGTTCACCATAGTATTTCATCTGTTTTTGGATACAAGTTGGCCAGTTGATGTGTCAACTGGGCCGGGTATTATCGGTGGCGGTGATAGTGAGCTGCTACTAAAGGGAACTGCAAACGATGACAGTCGGCAGACATCAGTGCCAATTTTGGTGGAAGCTGTAAATTTTAATGGATTAATATTTTTCCTGGTGGGGAACGTGCTGACGGGTGGCGTGAATATCTTCCTAGAGCCGAGAGAGCGCAGCGATTTCGACAGTGTCGTTATACTGACGCTATATATGCTCACTGCATTGGGATTTGTTTATATCCTATTTCGCTACAATATCAGACTAGCGTAACGATGTTTTTATAAAACAATTGGAATGCATTTTTGAACATACAGTGGTGGTTAAAGTTGGGAGCACAAGGCTTAGCTGTTTTCCTAAATTGTAGAACCAATGTGAGCGTATTTTTTTTTTGTATGAATATGTCACCATTGACTGCAAACCTTTTTTTCTTTGTAACAATACCAAAAACCAGAATCATTTGTGCTGGGTTTCACAAGTTTTCTTAATTTTGTTCACCACTGTATGTATGGATATGTTTGTACAGCTACCACTACCACTGCTCTAAATTGTGATAATATAGTACATTGTCTTCGTAGTATTAAGTTATGGCATTTTAAATTTATGTATATGCGAATAATTAAACAATTTTATACAATGTTATTTATATAAAATATTCCACTAAAATAGATTTGTGTGTCAAATGTTAAACGTACAATTAATCTCTTTCAGTTGTGTGCTTTTAAGTTTCACATTGTTGGGTTTGGGTTTGTTGCAAATTGGTGAAAATTTATGTCGCCTGATAAAGTGATAATAAATTGATAACCAATACAATTGCTCATTGCTACTATTCGAATTTTCTTCAGCAAGAGTAGACAATCAATTTGTTTGTCAATAAATTTGTGGTGTCAATAAATTTGTTAGCTCCCATATAACAAATTATTAATCATTTTAAGGGGTAAGAACAACTAACAGAACAAGGAGAAGCTAAAAGCTTTGCTTCTAAAGATTTTTTAGAAGACAAAAATGTTTATGTTCGTATATGAAATGCTTTTTTTGCTCATAGCATTTGCCTGAAAAAGGATACTTTTTATTGAGTACTTTGTTTACACAAAATGTTTATTTTATCTTTCAGCCTTTAACGCAGATATACCAACTGTACCACCTGTTTGAAAACGCTGCGGTAAATATGTTGTAAACTAGTTACATATACAAGGTGCGTCCCAAAGTAAACAGGACTTTTGCAATAGGGACGTTTCTGGTGGCGCCATCTATGTGTGAGGACATGCGTTGGAAAGGTACATCTTTCATTCACATACTGTCTAAATTTCATGACATTTGGTCTAGTAGACGCCGAAATATCCCGCTCAATGTGACAGTATGTTTTTAACTTTGGTACGAGAATGTCGATCGAACAAAGAGCTAATATTAAGTTCTGTTTTAAACTTGGTAAAACTTTTACCGAAACGTTTAAATTGTTAAAGCAAGTTTATGGTGATGATTGTTTATCCCGTGGCCGTGTTAATGAGTGGTTGAATCGATTCAAGAATGGTCGTGAAGACTTGAATGACGACGAACACGTCGGCTAGTCGAAATTTGTGATTACTGACGATGCCATCAAAACTGTGCGTGATTTTATCAAAATGCAACCAAAATCATCATTGGAATTGATGGAAATGGAATTGAACATCTCCAAAACATCAATTGATCGCATTTTAACCGAACATTTGGGTCTCCGTAAAGTGTGTTCTCGCTTCATGCCGCACACTTTAACCGACGACCAAAAAGCGCAGAGAATTGAGCACGCAAAAGACATCGTTCGGGAAGCCAGACGTGATCCAAATTTCTTGTTCAACATCGTAACCGGTGACGAAACGTGGTGCTTTCAATATGATCCCGAAACAAAGCGTCAAAGTGCCGAATGGAAGCACCCAGATGAGCCAAATCCGAAAAAAACCCGCCGTGAGAAGTCAAAAATCAAAACTCATCTCATTTGTTTCTACGATTCAAAGGGAATAATTCATCGAGAGTTTGTTCCACCGGGAAAAACATTTAACGCTTTGTTTTATGTTGAAGTTTTGAAGCGTTTGGTGCATCGCATTCGTCGTATTCGGCCAGAATATCGCGAGGAAGGAAGTTGGCGTTTATTGCATGATAATGCACCGGCTCACAGAGCCCTAGTTACGACCGATTATTTGACCAAAAATCGAATTTTTACCATCAATCATTCACCGTATTCGCCTGATATGGCTCCCTGTGACTTCTACTTATTCGGTCAGTTGCATTTGCCGATGAAAGGAAACCGTTATAAGGACGTTGAGGACATCCAAAAGGCTTGTACCAACATTCTGAAGGCGATGCCGGCCGGTGACCTAAAACACTCATTCCAAATGCTTTTGGACCGTGCAAAACGTTGTATCGAAGCAGAAGGAGAGTATTTTGAATAAATAAAAAGAATTATACAAAAATAATCATCCGTTTTCTTTATTTTATAAAAGTCCTGTTTACTTTGGGTTGCACCTTGTAGAACCTTCGGCTTCGGGTTAAAGAGTTCGTGATTTTGTAAGTTATGTTTGTGGCATATGGTAAAAAAAATTTATGTTAGATGGTAAATTTTCTTGTGCGAGTAAGAGCTTTGTTTGTCCTGAAGACTAGCAAAGATGTTTTTTTAAAACAAAACAAACAAATTGTCCCATTAATGAAGAGTTTTGTTATTGGTTCTCAACTCAGACTAGCAAATATGTTTTCAAAGGAGAGTATTGAACAAATTGTGGCATAATTTACGAACTCAGCTTAATTACACCTAAATTACTCAACAGAAGCAATGTTTAAGATAAAATATTTGACATGAAAAATTAAAAATTAAATTTTTTAAGACCGATAGCTTTTACGGCAAGTTGCTTTTTTAATTTGTTCCAAATTATTTTCGTTTTAAAGCTTGAAAAAATATGTTTAATGCCGTAAACGATTGGATATTTTTCATGAAAACAGATGCAAAAGATGTAAAATTTCTACCAAAGGGTTTTTGGAAATGCATAGTCAGACTTCATAACTTGAAAACTTTTTATGTAGATCGATCTGTTGATTAGTCGAATGGATATTTTATCGATAAAGCAAAAAATAAAGCAAATTTAATACATTTTTTTTAATCCATTTAATCAAGTATTTGATAAACTCGATATTGCACCAACAGCTGCTGGCGCCCAACAGACACCTGTCATCAATTGGTTTTGGAAAATTGTCGGAACTCTTTCAACATTCGATACAATCTCGAAGTGAGCCACTTGAAAATGTGGTTTATCGACAGCGTCAACAACATTTGGATTGAAATGAATGTTAACGAGCGAAAACTGCTACCGCCAATGCTGTCGTCAAGCACCTGCAGCAACTCACTTCATATTCAGCGTGGAATTTCAAAGGCCTGTGTCATTTTTGCTTTAATTGCTGAGTAAAATTTTTCATCGTTTATTACGGGACTGCGTCAAAAACACTTGCAATGCGACGAAAGCAAACGACAATGTGAAACGTACACTACAGTATTGGACAATGAATTTTTACATGGAATACGCGTGGCTGTTGCCGCTTGGCCTCGACTTGGCTACTTGGACTCTCGACACTGTATTTCGCCCACACGATCGCTCCAGCTGCGCTCCACCTTCCACCTGCGATCGCCGATCACTGCGTATAGCGCGTCCACGTAGTCCCTCTCTCGGAACGGAATCTCGTGCACGACCCGCCCGAAGCTGTCCGATATGTAGAGCGTGTGCTCGTCGTCGGGCTGTGGCACATAGCGGCGCTCGTCGCGCTTATGGCCCGGCACCGACGAGCTGGATGTCATTTCCAGCTCCTTGCAGGGTTCAGTTTCTTGGGCGTGTTGCTGATGCTGTGATTGCCTGTTGGCCATAACATTGCGTTGCTGCTGCTGTGGCTGTTGTTGTTGTTGTAGTTGCTGCGAGTGTTGATGTTGTGGTAGCTTTTGCGGCTGCAATTGCACTTTTAGGTCTTTGGCTTGCGATGTTCTACGCTGCTGTCGTTGTTGTTGCTTTTGTGGCTGCGGCTGCGACTGCGGCAACGGTGCGGGATCGTCTTCGGCTGCTGTTGTGGACGAGTACGAACGGAAATTTGGCCGCACACGTAGGCAGGAACGCAGCCGCGGCGTCTGCGTTTCGTCGAACTGCTCGAAGAAGCGACTTCTCGTGGTGGTGGTGGCCGTGGACGAGGTGATCGTGGCTATTGATTTGGTCGGTCGGCTGCGCATAAACTCGATGTTCTCCTTCAGATTGGCGGTTGCAAGTAATTTAATCTGACGTTCGGCCCGGTAGAGTTTTGACATGCGATACAACAACAATAAAACGTACAAATTTAAAACTATAATAATCGCCCAGAATATTTGCGTTAAATTTTGAAGACTCAAGACTATTGTCATATTTTTCATCTACAATTTTTTTAAATAAAAGTTTTTGGCATAAGCCGATTAAAGGAAATTCACAGCCTACATTGGGCACACGATTATTTGGTGAAATTCGTTGTTCAAAATTGCCTAATCGTTTGATAACAAGCATTTCAATCAGTGGCGGATTCAGGAGGGGTGAGGGTTTGGTGGTTGAAACCCCCGAAATTTTAGGATCGACTTTAAAACTGCATACAAATTAAAAGGCATTTTATAAATATTAACCCTGCATTAATATCGTCTATTACACTAACGCCATTACTAACTATGGGTGTAGTCCACCCTCAACTTTTGATTATCTCTTTTACTTATCCATTGAGGTAAAATAAACAAAAATCAAATTTTTTCATAATCAGAACATCATAAAATGTAAAAACAAATATAAATTGTTTAATTTTGTTAATACATGTATTTAATAGAAACATTTGTTTATGTGCATCTCATTTCAAGAAAGAAAAGATGAAATAAAAAGTTTTATTGGGAAAATAGCCACATCTTGCACAATATTTAAGCTATGTTTCTTGGCTTAGTGATTTAGAAAGCTAAAAAAATAAGTAATAAATAATTATTTAATATTTTTTTTCGGATCGAGGTAAAATTTTGCGTAAAAACTCAAACAAAAATCAACAATATACGTGCTACTTTTTAAGGTTATCAAACATGTCGTCATAGCTTGCGTTCATTTCTGGCAATGTTGAATTGATTGATTCATATCAATAGGTGCAGACCCACCAAGCAAAATAGGCAACAATCGTCAGTGGCAACAAATTGGCGACTAGCCGATTTATTGCCACAGTGACAAATTAGCAACAGGTCCCAAAAACACGTTGTTTTCCAGGACTTTGAAATATCGAATTGATATGCTTTGTATTTCAGTGAGATTGATCGCATTTAAAAAATTTGTATTCATTCGCCGACGGTTCATTGATCAACACCATTGATTCAAGCTCAAAACAATGAGAGCAACATTGTATCTTTGTATGCAAATGGAATTCCATCCCAACCAAAACTGACTGACTTTTGATATATTGATAATTTTCCAAACAATATGATGTATTTAGATATGAAAACGAATCGGCCAGGCGATATGAAAACAACTCGTCAAGGCGATAAGAAAACGACTCGTCACGGCGATAAGAAAACGACTCGTCACGGCGAGTTGCTTTCGGCGGACGTTTTAGAACGACTGGTGATACGAAATCGATACGTTGGCAATATTACCGGCGATAAATTTGTTGCCGGGGCGACTCGTTTTCTTATTGCCGGCAACAAAAAAGCTCTGGTGGGGAGTGGGTTACTGTAGATTTTGGAAATACATATATATTTCACATTTTCAGCATGTTGTTTTTGTTTTTCCATCTTTTTCATAGCCACATATAGTGACTTACCTTTAGTTGTGTCATCGAGAAATTTGATGCTATTTGATGGCTGCAGCTCAATGCAAAATAGTCCTATTTCAAATTGTGACACTTTTGACGAAATAAATCTTTGTTGGAGTTAATTCTAAGTAAAGTTGTGGCAATTTTAGTTTCTATTTTCAAATAAATTGATTAATTTCGTATTTTAAAAATTTTTCTTTCGACTTTTTAATTGTCTTTATAATTTTTAAATTTTGCAAAATTGTCCTAACATGAAAAACGATCCGCAAAATTGATATAACTTAAAATAATTCGGTTATTATAAAATTAAAATATCATCAAAAAAGTCAACAAAAATTTTGTAACTTATCCTAGAGCATAATTTGTAAGGATTTTCTACTAAGTAAATGGTCTATACGTTATTTAAAAAAATTGTCGCCAAAAAGTGAATCAAAATATGTAAATGTATTTTATAAAAAATACAACTTCATTACTAACAATCGGTGTTAAGCACCCAGCAATGTTATAACGTTACTACTATCGTGGGTGTAACACACCCAGTGACTTTTGAAAACAATTGTATAAAAGCATCCGATTTATTTATGTAACTGCAATGTACTCTAAAACCTTCCGAAATATGCAAATGTGGATTACATTATAACTTTATGTTGGATTTGGTTAAAACATCTATATTTTACTAAGAAATTGAACTCACAGGGTGGATTCCACCCTGACGATAGTAATGGAGGGTTAAAGAATTACTTTTTGAAACCCCCCGAAATATGTTTCCGAATCCGCTCCTGATTCAATCAACTAAAGTGTAGGGCGAACAGGTGCAAAGAAAATCATATATTATTCTGCAAAATCGTTTAATAGAAATTTGGCATTTGTTGTACGGATTTGTTGTTATAGAAATGATTACACCGTGCGACAACAAATTTTACACACGAAAAAATCGATATAACTACTCGCGAAACTAGGGGCCAAATGTAGTAAAACTGAAATTTCAAGGACATGTTTATTTCAAGTAACTTTTTTTTTTTAATTGAGCGCACTGTAGAATAACAATATGGGTATCAAATGAAAGAGAAAAATCCTTAGAATCTTAGAAAATTAAATGTTTTGTTTGAAAATGTCTTTTTAAAACTTTATCCTTGAATATCCTTCCAAATTTCCAATAGTTTTTTTTGAAAAAAATATATCTTAAGGACTAATGTGTACACTACTATTTAATTACTACTCCTAATTTTTCGAATAGAAAATTTAAACGATCATCCGCGCTGTCGCTATACAATATAGAACCCTTTGGGTTGTTCAAAGAACACGCAAAATCTTCGGCCCTATTCGTATTGGCGACGATTATCGTAAACGAACGAACTACGAGCTGTATGAGCTGTTTAAAAAAATGGACGACAACATTCAGCGGCTACACTGGCTTGGCTATGTCTTCCCTATGGACGATGAAGTTCCGGTGAAAAATGTGTTCGATGCGGTAGTTGGAGGTCGACGGCGTAGAGGGAGGCCGTGTCTCCGGTGAAAGGACCCCCTGAGGAGGCCTTATCATTATTTGGTGTGACCAACTGGAGAAAGCGGGTGAAAAGTAGAGGCGCCTGGAGAGAATTTTTGCGGTGCCGAATTGATATTTATAACATTTGGTTTTTCCAAAGAAGGTTAATGTTGAGATCAATATCCAACTTTCAAGAAAAGCAACAATTACACTCACAAAGTTTTGAATAAACTTTTTAAAGGTTTCTTTTCAACTTTTTTAGAGATTGAAATTTTAGAGAGTTTTGTCAATAAATGGCTTCAACTTTGTTTATGTTTTGGTCTTCGTTTACTTTTGTATGGTGTTGGGAAAGTTTTGTATTTTTCCTTTCTTCCAAATTGTTTAACTAAAAACAAATTGGTAAATGAACATTTTCCATACAGCTGTAGTCGATCTTTCTAAAAATTTTTTGGGTAAAGTATATAATGGGTAATATTACAGTGGGTGGTCAAGCAATTAGCACGCTTACGAAAAATCGACATTTTCATTTTGAAGTGGAAGTAAGATGTACTAAAATAGTTTTCAAACGCTTTTTGTTTTCTTGTTTGCTTAGCTTATTTGTCCCACAGCATTTCTAATGGTATTTGTGAGTTTATGTGCCGTGGGTGAGCACGATAACGGGACTTTGTTAGCAGCAGTATTAAATTGAACATTTGTTGCAAATCTTGAATAGTGAAGTGTGCATTCGAATTGTGAAATCTTTATGAGAAAGTCGTGCATTTTTGGGAATAAAATAAAAAGGAAAACGATATATTGAAAAATAGTCGCATTGGGGGTAGGTAATTACCCACCAGAGCTTTTTTGTCACCGGCAATAAGAAAACGAGTTGCCCCCGGCAACAAATTTATCGCCGGTAATATTGCCAACGTATCGATTTCGTATCACCAGTCGTTCTAAAACGTCCGCCGAAAGCAACTCGCCGTGACGAGTTGTTTTCGCCTGGCCGATTCGTTTTCATATCTAAATACATCATATTGTTTGGAAAATTATCAATATATAAAAAGTCAGTCAGTTTTGGTTGTGTTGGAATTTAATTTGCATACAAAGATTCAATGTTGCTCTCAATGTTTTGAGCTTGAATCAATTGTGTTGATCAATGAACCGTCGGCGAATGAATAAAAATTTTTTAAATGCGATCAATCTCACTGAAATACAAAGCACATGAATTCGATATTTCAAAGTCCTGGAAAACAACGTGTTGTTGGGACATGTTGCTAATTTGTCGCTGTGGCAATAAATCGGCGAGTCGCCAAATTGTTGCCACTGACGATTGTTGCCTATTTCTCACATTTTGCTTGGTGGGTATTGTTTTAAGTAGTTTGAAACGGTGTATTGAACAAATTTGAACAATTGAACAATTCACGTTAAACATATCTTCTTATTTGTTTTGAAATGAAAATATAATTTAATTCAAAAATTAAAATTGTAAGAGTTTGTTTGAAACATAAAAAGCGTTTGATTACTTCAAGCGTGCTAATTGCTTGACCACCCACTGTATATATAGACCATACATAATAATATTGAGGCTATTAGGCACTGCGACCAGTATAGATCTTTTGTGCAAGCCTGGTTTAACCCTCTAAGTTGAGGCTTTTTATTAGTTTAAGCACTCTTTGGGGTTGTAGATTCCAGATCTTTTCCGGGGCTATGGTGATGGCCCCTAGCTGGAGAAATCTTTTTCTGCTGAGTGCAGGGCAATCGCAGAGAACGTGTATAGAGTTTTCTGCTTCTTGATTGCATTTCCTGCAGACATCCGATGAGGAAATTCCCATTTTGCTGAGATGATACCGTAGTGGACAGTGGCCAGTTAGGTATCCAGTGAGGGTGCGGAGGTCCTCCTTTTTTAGCATGAGGAGTTTTCTGGATACTCCTCTGTCTGGGGTTATAAACCGCTTTGCCTGGCGTTGTCCCGAGCTGTTGGTCCATAGCTCGGCAAAGTTTTGGTCTACCCATTTCCTTAGCCATTCTTGTGTGTGTCCTTTTGATGGTCCACAGAATGGTTCAGGGCCCACCAGTGGGCGCATTGCGCCTCTTTTGGCAAGGCGATCAGCTTCTTCGTTGCCTTCGTGACCCTCGTGTCCTGGGATCCAGTGTAGCTCTATTGAGTTACGACCTCCCAGTTCATTTTGGAGAGCACGGCAATCCTTGACGAGTCTTGAGGAGGCCGCGTAGGCTTCTAGAGCCTTTAGGGCCGCTTGACTGTCGGATAATATATATACTTGAGCACCAGATGTTTTCCTGCGTAGGCATTCTCTGGCGCATGCCTCAATGGCATAGACTTCAGCCTGGAATACGGTAGCGAGCTTCCCCATAGGGAAGGATTTATGGAATCTTGGGCCATATATTCCAGCCACTGCGCTTCCGTCTTCCAGCTTGGATCCATCCGTGTACCAGATTTGAGAACCTGGAGCAGGGGTGAATCTATAGGTTCTCCACGACTGTCTGTCCCAGATACAGACTTTGTATCTCCTGGAGAATTCCACTTCAGGTGTAATGTTGTCGGAGATTCGCAGTATGGGGTCATTACTGAGCATTTTTAATATGCTCATGTGTCCCCTTAAATCTCCGCTCTTAAGTTCGTAAGTTCTTACCAGCCTTAGTGCTTGAGAGCAGGCTTCCTTTTTTACGATGAGGCTCAGTGGGGGTAAACCTGTTATTACCTCCAAGGCCATCGTAGGGCACGTTTTCATTGCCCCACATATGCCTATGCAAGCCATTCGTTGCAGTTTGCTGAGTTTGCTAGCCGCAGTTTTCTGTTCAACTTTTTGCCACCAAATAGTGGCGGCGTAAGTGATTATAGGTTTAACAATACTGTTATAAGACCAATAGACCATTTTAGGTCTTAATCCCCATGTTTTACCATATAGCCTTTGACATGCATACATAGCACGCATAGCTTTGCTGGTAACATTGTTCAGTTGAGAGTTCCACGTAAGTGAGCTGTCTAAGGTAACACCTAGATATTTTACCTCATCTGAGAAAGGTATTTCTTTTCCATCCAAGGAGGGGTTATTAAGAGTTAACTTCCTTCTCTTGGTGAATGGTACTAGGACTGTTTTAGCTGGGTTGAAAGACAGCCCTTTGTCCTTGCACCATGATTGGGTTAAGCGTAAGGCTTTTTGCATTTGACTCGATATTGTTGAGTCATCCCAGCCTGTGATGTGTATAGCTACATCATCGGCATAACCAATAGCGTTTAAGCTGAGGGAATTGAGTTTTAAAAGGAGTTCATCAATAACCAGAGTCCACAGCAGAGGTGAGAGTACACCCCCTTGCGGGCAACCTCTGGTGGCTGTAATGTTCTGGTCGTGTCCTCCCATTTCAAAGCTTAAAACCCTGCAGCTTAACATGGTCAGTATCCATGATATGATCATAGGATTGAAATTCTTCCTGATCATCGCCTGTTTAATGGCTGTGTAGGACGTGTTGTCAAAGGCGCCCTCGATATCGATAAAAGTACATAGTGTGGTTTGTTTTGCCGCTATCGCCTTTTCAATTACAGTGGTTAGGCTATGTAGCGCCGATATCGTTGATTTGCCTGATTGATAGGCAAATTGGAACTTGCACAGTGGGCTGTCTTTTAAGTATGCCTCTCTTATGTGAAGGTCCAGAAGTTTCTCAATAGTTTTGAGAATAAATGAGCTAAGGCTAATGGGTCGATATGACTTAGGCAATTGTTCTGGCCTTTTGCCTGCCTTTGGTATGAACACCACTCTGACCTTAGACCAGCAATTTGGTATGTGGCCTAGAATTAGGCTGGATTTTAAGATCCTTGAAAGGGCAGGTACCAGAATATCCGCTCCTTGTTGTAGGAGGCATGGTTGGATGCCGTCTGGTCCTGAAGATTTGTATGGGCTGAATGAGGAAAGTGCCCATCGTACCTTTGTCGGAAGGAAGATTCTATTCGCGAGGCTTATGTCACTACCGGTGGCGAGATATGTTCTATCTGCCATCGGAGGATTAGCCTCTGAGAGACCATACATACAAGACCCTTGAAAAATTCAGTTTTACTTGAATATGGTGAGTGGTAGACCTCAGTTTAGCTTAAAAAGAAAGCTTGTTTGACAAGCAAGTTGTTTGTTTATTTTGGCTTACTAAAGAAATGACTTTTTGTTGGCAAGACGAAAAGACAAAAAGTGTGTAAGCTATGATTGATAACTATAGATACTGCAACGCTTTCCAAAGATTTAATTGGTTCCATATATGAAACAAGGAAAAGAAAATTGGATTGATTAAAAGTTTTAAAATATTAACAAATTAAATTTTTTTATTATAAATATTTATGCAAAAAATCGAACCATGGACTAAAGGCAAAAACGACGCTTTATGCGTCGCTTCGATCCGTCGCTTCAAATTCGTCGCGTCAAAACTTTTAAAACACATTAAACGCAGCAAAACGATCTCCTTTTGTTTAGATTTTCTTAAATTTTCTGTGATGGACTGAGAATCGATAGAGAAACTACTGTCAACGCCGGGACGCATTGAAAAAGTTGAAATATAGTATTCCCAACTTCTTCCGTCGGTTGTTTCATTTGATGCGCTCATTACATTCTCTTCCATACGAATACGTCTGTTTAAATGGAGCTGTCAAAGCTAAAAAAGCGACGTCTTAGCACTAATTAAATAACAAATACCCAAGAAATATCTTCTTTATTTGAAACTTTGGCATGAGTGCAGTATAGCGCACCCTCGTGAAAAAAATAAGTATCACACATGATAATAGAAAGGTATGGAAAAGGTCTTTCATTTAATACCCATATCGTGTAAATCGATTGAGAATTGATTGTGTTATTTTGATAACAACTTTAAACTTTGGCCCCGAGCTGAGCCTTTTGTAGGCGTTTCCCAGGCAAAATTTTTAGTTTGTTAGATTTACGAAAATAAGCTCTATATAGCCCGATTTTCAGTTTTTTTTTCATGAGGGTTCGCATTTGTTCCGAAACTTATCCAAATATGCCATAATAAATTTTGAAAATGATTCTATTTTAAAATACCACTACTTTGCAATTGATAACTTACGAAAAACGAATGCTTAACTCAAAACTAATTCACTTAGTTAAAAAATAATTTTCATCATCATTTTCATTTTCATAATCAATAATGTTCCTTAGCAACTTATCAATATACCATAATCACCGAATTCCTGCAACAACTCCAATTACAAATTTCCATAAACCCATTTCGGATCGAGCAATGTTTTCCAAAAGTTTTTTTCAGCACCTACACACACACACATCAAAAACAATCGATTCAAACTTTTCTGACAAAATTAGTTTAAACACGAAAAATACAAAATAGTTGCCGAAAATATGTTGAGATATTCAAAATTTTGGACCTCTTAAACACCGAAACCTACTGACGAAAGCAACAGCAGCCGCTGGCGAGAGCGTAAAATTGAAATTTCGTAGCAACAACAACAAGCAGCAAATCCCAAGCACATTATGACCGACGTAATGGATATTTGCCGCCAAGCGTGTCTGGAAGAGCCACCGGTTCCGTCTTACCCGGTTGTGGCAACGACCATCAAAAAGAGTCAACCTCCGGCCTGCGATACGTTCGGTCCCTTTCCCGACGAAACCATCATGTCGGGCCTGGATCGCGTGCTGTTCTTCATGGGCGCGCGTCGCGTACAGAAACTACTGCACCTGCCCACACCGTCCATGGACTCTTCGAATAGCGACTGCTCCATATCGGTGTCGCATGTGTCGTGTCCGGAAGAGCACAAACCCTGCCGCACCTGCAGCACCATCGTAACAACAGGTAGGCGAGTCATCGTAATCAATCGCAAGTAGTAATTTCTCATTATCAATTCGGCAGACGCCAAGTGCCCCAAGCAGAAGCCCAGCCAAATCAGCGTAACAAAGACCTGCTGCTGTCCCAAATGTCAGAGCGCCACGTCGCAGACGACTATCTACACGAAAAAGCGGTCATGTCTGTGCGGCAGCACAACGTCGGGACGCTCCTCGAAAAGCAGCAACGTCTCACACGTGCAAATCTGTCCGCCCGAATCTTCCAAAGGCAGCTGCTGCCCCAGCCCCTGCCCCAAGCCGCCCAAACCGCCCAAGTCCAGCAACCCACTGAAGCGCTCCTTCTCGTTGTGCTCGCTGGCGTGTCGCAAACTCAAACAGATGCTGACCTTTCCGCCCAAGGAGAACAAACCGAAGTGGCTCTGGACGCGTCTACAGTGCACCTCGAACGGTTGCGAGGTTTACGAGATCTACAAGAACTCGAGCGTTTGCACGCATCCGTCGGAGTTCGAGAAGAGTCGCAGTCCGCAGGTGATTTTCGTTGTGCTGCAGAACGGCGTCATAATGCCGTTCGAAATCCTATCATGTCACTAACGTGAGAGACAGAGAGTGAGAGAGAGAGAGAGATAGATGGAGTTGTAAGTGTCCGCATATCGAAGCGTTTTTCCTTTAATACAACAACTTTTTAATACTTTTAATAAAACATAAGAAACATTGAAAAACCAGAACTACTTACTACTACTTTTTTCGAATGCAAAAATTGAGCCGACACTATCGAGCCGACTATGACGACTGACTTTTGTCGATAGTGTAGAAAAATTCAATTCGGAAAACATGGGAAAAGTTTTCAATGATCAAATTATAAAAATTTTATGTGCAAAAAATTTAAATAAAATCCAACATGACATCGGCGAACCGAATCTGAAGCCGAAGTGCACCTGCTTGCGGCGTGGTGAGAGCTACGTGGTCTTCCTGGATCGGGAGCATCGCAAACAGCTGCAGCGCCAGATGGGCGGCATGGATCTGAAGATGGTCGCCGGCGAGACGTCGCTCTGTACGCTGGGATCGCATCACAACAAGCCGGCAGCGGCGTGCAGCGGCGACAGCTGGCTCAATCAAACGTTCAGCAGACGCCAGACGAACACCAACGCGTCCAAGACGCAGGCGCGCATCCGCGAGAGCGTCTGCAAGATGCTGCAGCAACCGATGGGCGTGGTGAATTTTCTGGCCAGGCACTGCGACTGCTCGGGCAAGGAGGATACGCGCATGACGCCGTCCGTGTTCGGGCCGTTTCTTGATGAGCCGCTATGCGGGTTCATCGATCGAGTCTGTTACTGTCTCTGTTTGATGTTCGGGCGACACATGGAGCCGCTGGAACCGTCCGAGGAGTAAAACGATTAGATTGATGTGTTAATTGGCATCTAAAAATGTTGAGCCAAAATTTCAAACAAATTTTGTTTTCAATCTAAATTTAATTTTAAAAAACATTGCTAATAAATATTGTCAGCACTAGAGTTGAAATTGAATCGAGTCGTATTAATAATTTTTTTAGTTTTAGTTTAGAAATGGTTGGGCTAATGTAAAAAATTAGTAAAAATTTTTTGGTTATAGAGGTAAAATTTATAGGGGACAGTGCTACTAAGGGACTAATTGCGTTGAAAGCCTTTTAGAAGAGATTAGCGTGTTCGCTAGTTATGTCTGGACTGCGGCCGGCTAAGAACACCACCGGTTAAAAATCTGGCGCTAAAGTAAATTGAACCTCCCGATATTATAAGGATTAGTCATCTAAAGGTCTCAGACCTCAGATTAGTCCTCCATAGTCTTCCTTCGCCCTCTGATCACTACCTTCTTCGTCAGCTCGAGTAGGTTCTTGTATTTAATGGTCAAGCTCCTATATGGATTTTTGTCAAAAAAGGCACCTCCTACTGGCCAAAGCTGGACAACTGTACACTACGTGTACTGCTATCTCAGCATCTTTAATATACCAAATAAAAGTTACAAAGAGTTTTACGTTAAAAACAAGTCACGAAAGTCACATTTTACTTCACCCATTTCATACATTTGATTAGATTCGAATCATAGAAATTGGTAATGTTTGCAGTTTTTTTTATTACGAGAAACCTGTGTAATGTAAATATTTATTTTTTAAATTGTACTTAGATCTATTGGCTTCCTAATAATATATTTTTTTTGCCATGCTACTCCTTTCCTATTAAAGCTGGGCGACACTTTCTATCTTAACATTTATTTTTTTTTAAATACTAAAAATAACCAGAATTGTACAAAAAAAAAACACAGTGTGATTGGAAAAATGCAACTCAAATTTTGTATTATAATAAAAATGAGTTTTATTCTGTTAACCTATTTCGTAACTTTGATTCGCTAACGAATCTTAGAAATTAGTAATGTTTATAACGAATTTTAGTCGTGTGAGGTGACACTTAAAGTTCCCATGTTGAAAACAAGTTACAAGTTACTCATTTCACGAAAGTCAAATTTTGCTTAATCCATTTCGTATCTTTAATTCCTTAATGAATCATATAGATTAGAAATGTTCGCAGTTTTTTTTTAATACGATAAACTTTTGAAACCTAAAGTTTATGTTTTTTATTTTTTATTATACTTAGATCTATTGGCTTTCATGTTTGCCATGCCACGTCCTCTTATTAAAGCTGCGCGGGCAATTAAAAAAACCTCATATATAGACCATTTTTTTCTTAAATTAAAAAAAAATACTAAAAATAACCAGATGTACAAAACCCACACAGAATGATTAAAAAAATGCCACACAAAATTTTGTATTATAATAAATTTCGTTTTATTCTGTTAACCCATTTCGTAACTTTGATTCTTAGGAATCATAGAAATTAGTCATGTTTGTAAGTTTTTTATTACAATTAACTAAGTTTATGTTTTTTTGTATTATACTTAGACCTATTGGCTTTTTAATAAAATATTTGTTTGTCATGCCATGCACTCTCTTTTAGAGATGGGCATTAAAAAACCTCACATTTCCAATTTGTCCTTAAATTTTTTTTAAAAGTACTAAAAATAGACTTGTGCAAAACCCAAATACAAAGATTGGAAAGACAAAAACAGTAATTTTTATTACAATAAAATATCTACGTTCAGATCTATTCAGTTGGCCACAGAGGGCGCAAAAGTGTTAAAAAAAATCCAATTTTAATCTGCGATTACGGACAAATGCCACCATCAATGTTCCTCAAACTAATTATTCGTGCCTTTTTTCACCTAATTCGCCCTCTTATTACAAAAATTTTCAAATGAAACCTTTCTCAAAATATCGATACGAAATGGGTTAACAACTTTTGGTCTTAGGCTCATGAAGCTCTCTTTAAAGAATTCTTTGAATTCCAAGATTCTAATTGTACAAGTTTAATAATTGTGTTAAAACTTTTAAACACATTGTCGGAAGAGCTTTTTACAAAATTCTATACTCATAAATCAAAACAATTACATTTATTGTAACTGATGGCTTGAACGACAAAAATAATGTTTGAAAGAGTATTTAAAAGGCAATAAAGCAGCAATCGGCATTGAGTGTTGTTGTTTACAACTTCAAAATTATAAATTCCCGAATTTAAGGAAAAAATCTAAAGTTTTTCGAAACAAGAATGTAAAACTGGCGTTGAACTATCTTTAAGGATTATTTTTTTTTATTCGTATTTGAATTTGATTCCAAACATTTTGCGCCAGAGAAACAATGAATACGGCTGCGAGCTTCTACAAGATTTGATCAGAATTGAAAGCCTATAGCAACAATGTTTGGGACAAGCAAATAATGTGAACTTTAATGCTCCAAATGAGTACCCAACTATACAAAGGATTAAGTTTTAGTGCATTTTGCTAATGCTGACATGGTATCGATTACTTTTAAAACCACTTAGAATTTTTAATTTTCGGGTTAATTATTCGTATTTAGTTTGCCTAGAATTTTCCCTTCCCTAGAATTTTGGATCCAAAATTAAGCACTTACAATGAGCAACAAGTATTGGTGCCTTAACTCAGCTTGAGCGAAGCAGAAATAAAAATAGATAACTAAAACTTCTTAAGGCGTTAAAGATTCTCAAAGGGCAAACATGATCCAAGTGTTGGACGATTCGTAGCCAGAGATAAAAATTCTATTAAGGAAATGACAAAAATTACCGGCATTGTGTTGGCTTTTGTGACTGGATTAGGCAGACGAAACAAACGTCAAGATGAGCTAAGCGAGAGGATATTTAATTTTGCTCCCTTGAGCTTTCTTCGTCTTGAACAAACGGAACTGGTAATTGGGGTGTAAAGCCGGATAGAGCACAAATGACCGTTACGTTAGACGTTTATTTCACACCTTTCGTGGCCCAACCAAACTGTGAGCTGTAATCACAGTGGCAGCAAAACAATGATGAACTCAAGCATTTATTTAAGGTTTTTTCTTTTGCTACGAGAATGAAAAAGAAGCAAAAGCTGCTTAAATAAGACGCAGAAAAATCAGAAAAAACTGAATTTAATACAGTGGAAATTGCTCGCATTTTCATAGTGAAAAAACAACACCCACCACTGGCGCATCATTTATCAGAGCGCGCGCACATAAAATGCGCCATCCATATAAATCAGGCCAAAGAATTTTATCTGATTGTGAATAAAATGCAATTTCCGCAGTTTTGTGAAAGGCGACAACAACCCTTTTACCGCTTCTCTTCTGCACACAAGCACACACACACATACAAAGATATGTTGCCGAGTGCCCCAACCACCAAACAAAGTGACAATTTATATCGAGTTAATAGAAAAAGTCACAGATACCTAATCACATTCATTTGCAACTGCGTCACCCCAGTGCCAGTTCACTAGATACCATAAACATGCATGTATGTAGATATGTTTGTCTGTCGATTTGCGAGTTGACTTGTCGAGGGTGAGACGGTTTTTTGTGCACCCACCTGTTTCTATCGCTCAATAAGCGATGCTATGGTGCGCCGTGCACGGAAGTTTCACTTTGATGACAGATTATTTTCATTATGGCTGCGTGTGGCCGCCGGCCCCAACCGCCTAAAAATATGCAATCTCCAACGTACCGCTGACTCGAACGCCGTTCGTTTGGCTGCTGATGGATGATAAGCATTTCGATGAGTAATTTTGGCCGGACAGCTTTGGTGCCGCGAAGGGGAAACGGCCGCATATTAACGTTAATTATTATTTTCATGTTTTGGCCATTATGCAGAACATGACAATGAACATGATACGAGCAGCGTCTGGTTATTGCCAGCGCCCCTTCGGCCAGCCGCGCATGCAAAGCAGTGAGAATTGCCTGGCGACAGGTGGTGCGGCCGTTGTGATTGATGTTGCCAGAAATTTGTCGACAATTAGTTTTGTGTGCGCCTGAATGGAGACTCGAAAATCAACAACAACAATAACAAGAACAAATAATAATAATAAAAATTATGAAAATAAAGTCAAAGTGAGGCTGTTTAAATTTTGTGTTCATTTGCATTTGTTGCAGTAAATCCGATTTGGCGCATTAAAGTCGCAGCAGCGTCAACCTTATTTTCATTTGTGCTGAGCGGCTGAAGCGTTTCGTATTTTGTATTGAAAATGTCATACAAATGTCTGTGACACACACATACACACAAGTAAACACGGTGCCGACTCGACCGCAATAGGCCGACGTTGGTTGGGCGCCGTATGTGAAGCGGCTTAGTGCGTCTCAAGGGAAATCTGCTAAGCCGTTCATAATGAACTTTTTGCTCACATGTTGCATGACAAAAATGATATTTTCTCTTAAAGCTATGAATATGCAGACATTTATTTTGCAGTGAAATTATTATTAAAAAATTTTTAGCTCTAATGTCTGTTTCACGTTTTATTTAAAATATGTTGAATTAAGAATTTCTTTTCATTTTAATTTTTTTTTTTTTTTAACATGTGATAAGATAACATTTAAAAAAACGTGTATAATGCTCTATTTTAAACCTTAACCTTCAAATTTTTTTGTTTACTATTTACGCCTTTTAAAGGCCAAACAGAAACTCGTTTCATGGATCCATAAAGTTCTTAAGACTTGAAGCAATTTTTAAGGCCAAACAGATATTCGTTTCAAGGATCCATAAAGTTCTTAAGACTTGGAACAATTTTAAAGGCTTAACAAAAATTCGTTTCATGGACCCACAAAGCTTTTAAAACTTGAAACAATTTTTAAGTTCCAACTGGAATTCGTTTCATGGATCCATTAAGTTCCTAAGACTTTAAACTATTTCAAAGGCCAAACAAAAATTCGTTTCATATGTAGATAAAAAAATGCTTAAGACTTGAAACTATTTTAAACGCCAAACAAAAACTCCTTTCGAGGATAAAAATAATCTTAAGACTTGAAACAGTTTTAAAGGCCAAACAGAAATTCGTTTCATGAATCCATAAAGTTTTTAAAACTAGGAAACAATTTTTAAGGTCGAACAGAAATTGGTTTTATGGATCCATAAAGTTCTTAAGACTTAAAACTCTTTCAAAGGCCAAACAGAAACTCGATTCATGGACTCATAACGTTCTTAAGACTACAAACTATTTACAGGCCAAACAGAAATTCGTTTCATGGATGAACAAAATCTTAAGACTTGAAAATATTTTAAAGGCCAAACAGAAATTCGTGTTGGCAATGTTACCAACTTTTTATTTTCAGAAAGCACTAAAATTATTAAAATATTTCAGGTAAAGAAAAATACATATTTTGGATTTCAGCCTGAAGATTCATAATCTAAATTTTATTTGATTTTGGTCCTGAAAGTTCAAAATAGGAAATGTTCTTAAAAAGATAAATATTTTCTCTTTCATTTGATACCCATATCTTCATCATTACATAACCGCAAATATAAAAAATATTTGAATTGTGTATGTCCTTAAAATTTTAAAGTCCTTTAAAAAGGTCTTTTGGTTAGAAAATGGTTATGCCAGATTACTATGAATGACCTCTAGTTTCATGTCTATATCAACATTTAGATGGATCTCAACAAAATTTCACACATAAATGTAAAGTTAGTGTTCATAACTTTCACTCGGTGCTTCATAACTTTGTAATTTTTTTTTCGATTCTTTTAACGATAGGCTTAACATTTGTACAAATAATATATCTATCATCTTGGATTTTAAGACCAGAAGATATAATTTATTTTATTTATACAAAAATCTTTCGAAAATTTATAATTTTTGAAAATGGGCGAAAAATTCACTATTTTTTAACTTTCACCACCAGTAACTTTCCCAAATCTTATCTGATATCTACTATTAATATATCGTTGGAACGGCTAAGGTATTATCTTCTCATCTTCTCACTTGTGTTAGTCGGATCATTCGTTTACGAAATATGTGCTCATAATTGAAAAAACAGGGGAAAATGGTTTTTTGAAGATTTCTCGAAAACGCATCTTAAAAAAATTCTGGAATGTTCAGTTTCGTATTCAGCGGCCTTAAGTTAGTATAGAAAGCACTTTTATTTTTAGGTGCATATTTTGTGTCGAGTAGTGTTCACGTAGGAGGCCAAATCTCGGAACTAGTAAGAGATATCAAATTAAGTGTTTACAAAGCCTTAGCTCGAATGTGCCGTAATTCTGTTTCTTTTGATTTTTATGATAACATTTTTTGAGCGATTTCAATGTTTGAATTTGTTTTTTCAAAATCGAAAATGGGGCCATTCTATAAATCAATTGGACAGTTGTGCCTTTAATATCCTTAACTAATAAAATATAGTAGATAACCGATCAGACAACTCGCCAAGATTCACAAAACAATCTCAATGTTGGTCTTCTGATTTGATAAAGATAACTTTTTAATGAAAACTTTCAAAATAGTACATAACCTCTCAGCAAGAACTCTAACCTAAAGCAGTGTTGCCCTGTAATATTATTTAAAAAAATTTGTAAATGTAAATATCACTCATATTTCTTACTCAACACACCAATTAAAATATTCAGTTTAAAAAACTCCACTCACCAGCACGTTTCGTTCAGCCATTTAATGCGCCAATCTGCTTAGAGCTGCTTTCAAACATTTCCAAAGGATTATGTGTGTTTTTATTTTTTTCAACATACGCATTAAGTTGCCTACAAACAATCTGATAATAAAATATTATGCTGCGCATCATAATCAGCGTTCGCTGAGCAGATTTTTTGTCATGGTTGCACTTCCGGTGCTTCCCCGTTTATGCTTTCAGCTATTTCAGGAAACGGCAAAATTAAAGCTTAGATGGGGAAATGCTTGCATGACGGCAACGAAGCAATTGTCGTCTAAGTGTTCTGTATGTATTTTTTTTCTTACGAATCATACAGCGTCAACGGCAGCTGCGTTGTGGCTTCGGTTAAATCGTGCGGAAGGTGATATGATTAAGCGTTGCCATGGCGGCACATCCGTTGCACTTAATGTGGATATCGACGGGCATTATGTGCGCCCCCAGTCGCCTGGTGCAACGCACTAAAATGGAATCAAACATCGCGAAACCATAGCAATAGTGAAGTGATGGAGCGATGTTGTATTGTGTTCAGCATAGCTCAATTTTTTTACACATGATTGACCGATGAGTGATTTGATGGCAGTTGATTTGACCAACAGCAGTTTCTAGTGGACATTGCCATAGCTTCACAGTATGGTTTTTGTGAGGTGATTACTTCTTTGGAACCGTTTCAATATGACTGCTTTGCGAGAGTTCGCTACTTCGATAATGTTTATTTACTTACATAACTGGCCATAACAATCCATTACAATCCGTCTGCCGTAAAAGTTCTCTCCTGGCGCATTTTCCACTTGATCACACCAACAGGTCCTCAACTTGTCTGGTCTTTCCAGACTTGAAGACACGGTCTCCCTAATAAAATTTACGATATATGCAAATAGCAAAAATAGACTCGATCGAGAATAAGATTTCTTCAAAGCTATTTAGTGGACAACAGTAGTCCAGATAATTTAATGAACATATATAGACAACGATATAACAACTACTATGTCTGAAGCTGTATGAGTCATACTTTGTGACGACTAATGAATAACGACTATAAATCTTGGCCAGATTCTTGACATGGCAGTCAAAGCTTGCTGGTAAATATGGGTTTAATATTGGAGTTAGGGTACAACAATAAGTCTAAGATCATTTCACCTTTGGAAAACCCCTTCAAATAGCAAAGGTTCCCATCTTGTATGGTGGGGTCCATTGTTCCGTTGTGTGACCTATAGCGAATTCCATGTTTTTCGGATGTTTCGGATTGTTTTTCGGAATCTGTGGGTGTAGTTCTTCTTGTGTAGCTCCGATGATATTGCACAAGTTACGTCTTGGGTGTAAGTTCGAGTTCTTTCTTTTAATTGTAGTTGTTTCTTATTTTAATTTAGAAGAAACACATGAAAATTATTTTGACTAAGTGACTTTAGTTCCCTTAAATTTTTTAAATTTTTAGACTTGTTTCTAATTTTGATATCTCAACATCTGATGTATCTTCTTCTATCGTTACTTTGATAATTTCTAGCAACTACATGGAGTTGTGAATAAATTTTGGCAGTGAAGTATTTCAACGATTTAGCATAAGTTATATCTGAATTTTGTGTTTTAAATCTAGTGAGAAGCAATGATCTTAGAAGCACTGAGACATTTATATTTTTAAAAACTCATACATAGAACCGATGCACTTTGTTTGAACTCGGAATGGGTCATCAAACGTATCAATGAATGAACGACAGAATGGAAAAATTTAACAAACTGATTCACTGATAAGTTCATACTTGGACTTACTGATAAATGAGCGAAATCTTGAGCAGCTGGATCAATAGACATGATTTAGTGTTGTATATAAATTCTTAACAATGGGTTCTTGATGCCCGGGAACCTCACGGGGGGCTAGAATTGGATAAAATGGTGTCGGTGCTCAAGAAAATGCTTGAAAATTCGATAAATTGCTCCACAGCTGCTCAGAAATCGCTATTAGAGGGTTAATATCTTTGAGTAAGCCCCACTAATTTTTCTTTTGAACATTTCTTTCGAACGTACCTGCCCCCTATCTTCAACCCTGAATGGGGCTCCCATACAAAATCATTGTTTTTATAAAATAGGCTCCCATTGCTCGCAGGTTGCCCCTAGATATATCAAATGTAAGACTGGCCCCCATTTATTTTTTGTTACGAATCTTTTTTTCATACAAACCTAGCCACTATCTCTAATTTTGAAGGGGGCTGCCATACAAAACTAGTATTTTTCTATGGGATTAGCTCCCACTTGTAAATGTACTAAATGAATGTAATCGTATCTCAGAAACTGCTGAACCGATTTGAATGATTAATTCAGTGATCGGCAACATTCTGGAGTCCAAAAAAAATTACAAAATTTATTAAAGTTAAAAAATTCGCCACCAGAGGGTGCCTCCCATACAAACTTAGTTTTGAGGTTGTCAACTATTGGGTGTCTACGACAGTAGACAAAAACACCATCACAAATTTTTTATAATTTTTGCCATTATAAACTAAGGAATTTAACCTGTCATTAAAAAATAAAAATATACATAGTTTTTTATTGCAACATTTTTATTTATTAAGCTTAGGCTTAATAACAACTTAACACATTGCACAGTGATTCGACTCCATACAACCGCGGGACAAAATTAGAAGGAGTGGTCCGATCTTCATAAAATTTGGTATACTAGTTAATCATGGTCTGCTGAATTGAAATCTCCATTTTGTTTTTCTTAAACTTTTGGAGTTTGGTAATGCCTGAGGCTTAAATTTGCAAATTTCGTCATTTTTGGAAAGCTATAGCACCAAATGTGTTGGGTAGATTTTTCAGATTTTACATTTAATCGGTAACGTCAACATTGATTATTCCAAAGAGTAGCAGAAATTGGCTTCGGACCCTCTGGTTTTGCAATAAAAATTATAATAATAGATGTATGTTTTGCATTTTTGCAGATTTTATAATTTTTCGTGCTAATTGCATACTTTTAGGCATAAATAAAATAAATGTTGTCGAAAAATACGTGTTTAGACCACTTTTCAAATTGAATTATTTTCTGAGATCGGAAGATATCGGAGGATATAATTACATTATCTGACAAAGAAAGAATGTTTCTTAAAATAAAAAAAAATCCAGGAACATACTTTCACATACTTTTTAGATATTTTCGTCTAAGTTTTGCCAATTTTCAGATTTTTAACTTAGAAAAATATTTTGAATTAAAAGTAGAGTAAAAGCCTACGCTTTGCAAATTTTGGGAAAGCATTAAAAGCGATAATGGCGACATCATTTCTTATTCTATATTGAAAGTTTAAGCAACTTCATGCCAACAAATTATTTTTAAAATTTTTTGTACTCAATAGATTAAAAAACAGAAAATATGAGTTTCAATTTTTTTGTGAAAAAAGTTTCAACTTTGAGCCGCTTTTGCACAGACACTATTTGATTTTTTGCACAGATTTTTTGGGGTTTTCTTAGTTGGAGTTTTTTCTTTCAAACGACATCAAAATCGTTAAATTCTGAGACCATACATTTTTTGAATTTTGTCTATGGAACGAATCACTGTGCATCGGTACGAAATTCGCTTATGTAAACTTCTTTCTAAATTTTACATTTTGAAGCATACAATTTATTAAATTAAATTGGACACTTTAGTTCTCAATATTCATAGCCTCAGTACCACTAATGATGCATGATGATGTCAAATGCATCACCATCAAAATCTCCTAAACAATTCTTCCTCCTAATTCGCCTCAATGGCCAATAATCTCCTAAATCAAGGAGGGAACCCCCTGATTTGGCAACAGACCACAAACAAAAATCAAAATGTATTGTCGAAACCCCATTAACCTCGCCATTTCGAATATAGTTGTACATAATTTTACATGAGTTTCACAAAGTTGAAAAATTGTATCACAACAACAACACAACGAGGTGTTAGTACTCGATTTACTTAAGTTTCACAAAAGTGCTTGGATTTGTATAGAGAAATGAAGTGTCTGTCCATGGTCCTTGGTCCATGCCTGGTCTTTGACTGAGCAATCTAATCTGCAGCTTCTTTTTATGAATTTTAATTTGCACTTCACTACTTTAATGGCACACAATTTGTCTACCTTAAGTGTTATCAATCAGTGCGCTTAAGCGTTTTTAAAATATAATCAATGTAATCGTGTAATAAAATAAATTCAGCCATAACATTAAGAAGATTAATTTGTATTTCCTTCATCTCCCTCCACTTAACACATAAAAACATATATCATACAAACAACCTACATACATACAAATGTGTGTGTACGAACGAGTGTGGCCAGCCACAAATAAATCTCAGATAACTGTATGCATCATTGTGTCGGCATCAAGCTTTCAAATTACAAAAAAAAAACACGCACACACCAATTTCAAGGAGAAGAAAATGCGCCCAAGTCCCTTTCTATGGTTTTGTTTGTTATTTTTTTTTGTTTGTGCGCTTATTTTTTGGTAATGTGAACCCCCAATCGATTTGTTGCGAAAACTTTAAAGCAGAACAAAGAACCCAAGAAAAGAAGCATTACTCATTGCAACAATACAAATGGACAAATGTTGGTGTGTGTTCGAGATGTTTGATATCTTAAAAAATGGCACAACATTGCTAAAGTCTGCACTTTATCCCCTTCTCTATCCATACACACACACACACACACGCACACACACACATGAATCGCTCCACACATTCTTAAAAACTCATAATGTTGATTGTCGCTATGTTTCACCGCCGATGCCATTACGTACAATTGTTATTGTTGTTGTTGTTGTTGCTACTGTTCAATGAAACGTTTCTATTTGATTTTTTCGCATATTCCTTTTAGATTGTTGTTGTTGTTGACGGCGTATGCATTTAAGACCGTAAAATGAAATGACTTTGTGTGGCTGTGCAATTTTTATTTTATTTTTTTTTGTTTTGTTTGTTCGATTTACTCCCATTTCAGTGGGTTTGCGTTTTTTGTTGTTGTGCCGAGTTTTGTGCGCACCACCCACAAAAATCACAACCGTAACCGCAGCACGTTAACATTTCTCGGTTTGGTTTTGATTCGCTGTGCAAGTCTCTGCCGTTGCAGCATCCCCTGCGTCGACCGTCACTCAAGCGTCAATCAGCCTGTTCGTCCGTCTGCCAGTCTGTCCATCTGTCTGTCGTTCGGTCGCTCATGTGTGAAAAGGTACTTTTGTGCTGATATTGAAACCTTTTAAGGGGATTCCACGGCGCTGATGGTGCGCCCGCTGCGGCTGCGGCTGTGGCTGCTTCTTTTAGTGTTTAAGAGCGAGAAACGGGGTGCCGTGTGCATCATGGTGGGTGTTGCTTGTGCTCCCCTGGGGTTTATGTGTTTCTGTGCGCCGGTAAAGGGTTAACGGAACTTGTTTGCGTAGCGAATTCAAATGGAAGTGGGCGTTTGCAAGAAAAAAACTACTTTTGGAAAACTTTTGTATGACTATCAATGTTTTTATTTTGATGACTTTTAAATAAAAGGTATGTAATAAAATAAAAATTTATTATTTAAAGGAATAAAGGGATTAAAAATAACAAAATATTTAAATTAATTCAATTAAATTTCTTTGTTTTATATTCTTATTTTTATTTTTTTTTATTTTTTGTTTGTTATTTTAAGTTTAAGCAATAAAATAATAAGAAAAATATTAAATACATTTTATTTTATTATGGTTTATTTTAATATAAATAAATAAAATTATTTTATTTTATTGTGGTTTATTTATATTAAATTTATTTATTTTATATATTTATATTAAAATATAAATAAATAAAATTAATAAAATATTTAAATTAATAAATACATATAAATATAAAAACATTATTAAAAATCAGTTAGTTATTTTTGTAATTTAATTTTTTTTATAAATATTTTAGTTCATTTTAAATTTTACATATTTTTTTATTTTTTGCATATTCAATTTATTTTGAAAATAAAAAAAATATAAATATAATTAACATTCATTAATATTATTCTTTTTATATTTTTATGGTTTAATTTTATATAAATAAATAAAATTAATAATTGAATAATGTAATTATAAATATAAATAATTAATAAATATAATAATAAATAAAAAAATCATATAAATAAATATAAATAATAAAATAAAATTAATAATGAATAAATTAAATTAAATTTATTTTGTTTATTTTTTATATATCTTTGATATCTATCAGTTGTATTTAAGTTAATTGTAAGTGCTTCAATTAATTTAATTATATAATACATGAAGTAACATCAAAAGAAAAACTATTATAAGTAGTTACAAATTAAATTAACATTAAAATTGTAAATAAATTAACTTTAAAAATAAACTTTCATAAAATATAAATAAATAAAGTATTCAATGAAAAAAATAAATTATTTATAAATCAATATTATTTAATATTTTAATATTTTGTGTAATTTTTGAAATTTATTTTTAGGTTTATTTTTTGCTTTTTTGTTAAATAAATGACATCTGATTTAAAATTAATACATAAATATATGTAAAAAATTAAAAATTAATGTTTTATATTTTTTAATATTTTTTTAATTTTTGTACTTTTATTTAGGTTTATTTTAAGTGTTGCAATTAATTTAATTAAATATGAAGAAAACTAAATCAAGATAAAAACTAGTTACAAGTTAAATGAACATTTTAATTAGGTAATTTATTTAAAAATTAAATTCACACTTAAATTGTAAATAAATTAAGTTATTAAATTAATTATTAATTTATCAAATTAAATTAACATTTAAACTGTAAATAAATTATTTAAAATTGGATATTAAATTGTTTTTATTTTATAAAAATGTAAATAAATAAAGTAATTAAATGAAAATATAAAATATTTATAAGTCAATGTTGTTTAATTTTTTGTATTATGTGTGATTTTAAAAAACAAATTATTTCGGTTTTTTTGATTCTGTTAAAAATATAAAAATACAAAATATAAAAATATAAAATATTTATAAGTCAATGTATAATTTTTTGTATTATGTGTGATTTTTAAAAAATTTTATTTCGGTTTTTTTGATTCTGTTAAATAAGTTAAATGTGAGCTACAATTAATCAAAATAAACATTATTTACAAAAGAAATTAATATTTAAATTGTAACTAAATAAATTGTATTAAAACTTTAAATAGTTGTAATTTATTTTTAACAGCAAAGAAATTTTTGAACTGTGCTAGAAATTCATTTTACACCTGTTGATGTATTCTTTTGTCAGTCAATTAATGTTAAATGTGGTCGGCTTGTTAATCTCCGTATATAAGGTACGACACCCAGACACTATCAAAGAAGTAAAGGTACTGAAATAAAACACTAATGTGTAGTAATAATGCTCAAGCAATGATTAGAAACAGCAATCTTGAGAAAATTATAGAGTTTATAGACGTCTAGGGATATTTTATTCAAAGGACAGGAGCGCTAATAACTTTCAAAACTTTTCTAAAACAATGATCTTCCTATTCAGAACTATACAAATTTTGGCGAAAATCTATTTTTCATAAAATTACTTGATATTTTCAATGCTTTGGCATGTTTGCAGATCAGAGTTCACAGTTAAAGGGTTCAGAGGTAAAGAATTATATTTTTAAAGATATTAATGTTCTGATAAAACAAACGAAACATACATAGATGGAATCAAAGATGCCAAAATAAAACAATTGTAATTACAAAGAATTGTAAAGCTTGATTAAAAATATCATACTTGAAGACATTATACGACTTTTTAGACTTCTAGGGACAATTTAAATACAAGGAAAGAAGGTCATAAAAAGCTTCCAGAAAAACTTTCCTAAGTGCTTCAATATTAGAACTGTACACCTGTTGCCAAAAAAGAAAATATTTTCCGTTAAATTACTGGATATTTTCAATGCTTTGTGTAGTTCTAGCTGAAAATTTTAGGTGGTCTTTTTTTTCTAACCACATTGTTATTTCTTCAACGACACAAACGGTTCAAAAAGTTAAATTATAAAATTTGCAATAAACAGAATATCACATTCAGAGATTTCGCAAGCAGCTTGTGAGGAATTAAATTGCTTTTTCGAAACCTGTGCCCATGGCACTGTTTCCTGAACCAATGCACTAATCACTCGACGCCTTAAGCATTCTCAATATTCCTTCCAAATATCCGCCAATCGTGCGGCACTCCGTTCGTGGCATCGAAGAACGCAAGCCATAAGCATTGAGTAAACAAAAATCAGCTACTAAAAGCAATAATAAACGGGCAAATGTAAATAAAATCGCTCAGCTCAAACACCAAACACCAAAATGTATCACGCGGCAACATTGCGCCAGGCACCACAATTTTTCCCACTTGGCAAATAACAACGACAGACAGACAGTCGGGCAGGACGAGCAACTAGACCGAATAACAGCAGCAATAAGTACGAGAAGCGGAAGGCACCATTACCACCTCAGCCGTCTGCCGTCAGTCCGGACACGCATCCGCATCCGCATAGCCATCAACACCAACACAAATCCGATATTAAATTTCAAGTTTTGCTTTGGATTCGGTTTCGCCGCTCGGCCGCACGTCGGCGTGCGGTAAGTGGAAAACTTTTGCTTTATTATTTAAACAAAACGATTAAGGGTGCATTACCCTCTCGTTGGTCGAAGCCAGCAACGAACGACACAGCAGCGAAGTGCTGACGCGGCCACCACAAAAGTAGGGGAGAGGAAAGTGTCTTCTGCACTTTGATTGACACAAATGAAGAATAATCGAATTTCTGCTATAAATTTCATGTAGTTCAGCTTTTCTGCAAGATATCGTAAATTTTGAAAATGGCAAAAATGTGTCAAAGCAAAGTTGACAGCAGCGACCGGGCGAAAAGCTGCCGCCGTAATTAGTGCGAACGACAATTTTGTTGGCGCTGTGTGCGCGCGTCAGCAGTCAGTCGAAACTTTATGGGGCTTCAAATGGAGTTAAAATAATTCGTGGCGTTATCCTTTGCGCGTTGGACTAATTACGCTGCCGGAAAAGTTGCACTTCAAATGTGATTGAGTGAGTGATTTGTGGGGCTGCACCAAAGCTGGTAATGGCGGTGAAGTGATGTTGCAGCTTAATGCGCGTCTCATGTTGCGTCCATGTAACTCTTTCAGGCACCACTGGGATAATGATGAGAATGTTTATTGTTGCTGTGCGAGCTCGTATTACTTACAGTTGCAATATTTGACTGAGTAGAAGATCTATAAAATTCACGCATGCATGTTCATTGATAGTCAGATGCAGCACCACAACTGGCAGTTTGCCTTGAAAACCATGTCAACAAGTGAAATTACCTTTAAGTGCCTAAAGCGATTTTCGCCCAAGACACACTTTAACCTTCGCGCAGGCTAAATGTCCCAAGCAAATAAAAGTCAAGTCAGCTTATTCCCAAAAGTTCAATTCAATGCGGATATTAAATACGGAGCACCGAAGCCCTCGAAACTTGCTACAATGTGCCACAATTCCTTTACATGTACTGCAGCGTCCAATATTAAAACTGTGCGCAAATATCCTCAGGTCAGGCCCTGTGCGTGTGTGTGTGTCTGTCAGTCCTTCCGTTCCGACGCACTGTAATATGACCTGTTGTAGCTTGTTGATTTAGCAGATTCACGCTGTCAATCCATCAAACCACCCACTCAATCACTTTTCTAAACGATTTTCGTGAGACAATAATGACAATGCACACGATGACGACGATGATGATAATGATGATGAAGATTTTGATGATGATGAAGATTTTGTTGTTGGCAAAGACGTGTGTATGTGCGAATGCGTGGAAAACGATTACCGATTATCAACTTCTGATTTTGGTTTGTTTGTGCTTTCGTGCTGTTTATTTTGTTGGTATTAAATCAAGTGGAAATAATTCGAAATATATATAAATAGTATTGAACAATATTTTACATACATACATATGTATGTATATATATTCACTATATTGGTAGATGCTTTCGAACGTCTCAGGCACATGTGTCTTGGTAAAATAATACTCGACTTGAAGGACATCCTTTACATTAAAAAAGCGATCAATGAATTGAAAAAGTAATCCCGGGTCTTTGAGAAACTTGACGACAAGTTGAAGGCTGCCAAGTTTACGCACTGATGGAACATGCCAGATCTACTTCAACTAGTCGCGGGTCCGACCACTTGCCAGTTAAATTCTATGTCATATAAAACCGAATGTGAACTGTGTGCTTCCATCTCCAGTTATGGAATTCAAATAGAAATATCCGAACGATTTCAAGTTATTGGACAGCGTAAACTAGTAACTGAGAAGTACCAACTGTCAATCTTAAGCTATGGCTGCCGGATCACTACAGTGTTTTGCACGAGGTTATCTTAATCTGAGTGGGTTCCGACTGGCTTTGGGTAAATAGAGTATTCTAACGTGATTCTAATATTATCAAAGTCCAATCCGTTCTTAAATAGGACTTTGGACAAAGTTTTAATGACATCAAAGACTATTCTTAGACATCGAAAATCTGAAGACTGCCTGACAGCTTCATAATCAACTATATTAGGTTTCGATAGACAGCGTGAGGAATGGGTTCTAAAAGAATGTAAAAGAGAAAGAATTTTAGAAGAACAATAAGAAGTAAAGCCATAAGTGCTGGCGAAAATTTGCGCTATTTTTCGGAAGGATTTGTAGAGCAGACGAGCTCGCTCGACAGGGCACTACTGAGCAGATTGTATTGGTCTTCTAACCTGAAACATTGCACTTATACCAGTACCCAGGCCTGGATTTACCATACAGGCATTGTAGGCAGTCGCCTGGAGCGCTAAGAATTGAGGGGCGGCAAATTTTAGCGGAAACTTTGAAAACTTGTTCAATTCATGGGAATTTTATACTAGCAAAGAAAATAAACATGCAGAATGCGCAAGCAAAAAAAAAAAAAAAAAAAAAAAAATATTCGTACCAAACTAATTCTGCTATTCAAGAACTTTCAATAGGGGGACGGTAATTTTAGCAACTGCCTAGGGGCGGCAAATTTCTAAATCCGGGCCTGCCAGTACCATAGAAGAAATGTAGGTATAGTTACATAAAGGACCCTCGGCATATGTGGGTTAAATTGGAATGAACTCAGCACTTTGGCCGATCCGAGCTACGGACCGTGCTTGGGGTTTTTATGATCCAATATCCTAAAGAAATCAACGCTAAAGCGAAAGGACTGGTTTTTAATGACTTCTACAGGGGTTGTATGAACGAGGAAGCGAGAGTGAAATTTTGTACATAATTTTGTATGCACTTGTTTTACATTCAATAAGAGAAGAAGGACGCACTTGGATAACTGATTCAGTGAAAATCGAGGAGATATGACCAATATGGCTACGAGTAGATTTATCTGATAGCATACGATAGATCCCTTCTACAGTCTACTTAACTTTTCCAGAAGCTCAGATTAGTTTGGTGATCCTTTTGATCTAAGTCCGAATTATTGTGGTATGCAAATGGGCCTCTAGGGCAAAGGCGAGCTTCTCTCGGGCAGCTACTCTTACCTACCTTAATTCGAGAAGTGATTTCTCTACTTATGACTCAAATACTCGACTCGAATACTAGACTTAAATAAAGAAAACAATTCTGAACAATGAACAATTCTAAGCATCTGAAAGACTCGAAAATAGTAGCGAGTTTTGAGTAAAAATTTTCTTTTTAGATGGTCGCAACCGAATGATTTTGTATTTACTTAGACCCTATTGGGTCCCTAGCGATACCAGTTGGAGTTCCTAGGTCTTGCGTATCGACGTAATCACTATTATTATTATTATCGGTGAGAATCTGGGTGTTCCTAGCGACAGTGGCGGATTCAGGAGGGGGATTTGGGTTGAAACCCCCCGAAATATTTATTTATTTATTTATTTAAAAAAAATAGCCTAGAATTAATTAACAATAAGACTTTAAAACTACATACAAATTAAAAGGCATTTTTGGCATTTTATGAATATTAAAAAATTACTTCTTGAACCCACCCCCCCCCCCCAATATTTTTCTGAATCCACCCCTGCCTAGCGACTTTCCGCAGCGACTTGTTGTCATGCTTGGACCTTCTCCAACCTAGAAAACTGTATTTATGTATCTTTTTAAATAAAAATTTCGTTGTACCTTTGCAAACGATAACAAAAAAGCATTAATATCGCTGATTTGATTTACCGTGACTATTTAGTTTCGGCTTGATCGCACTTTGACACATGGAAAATTATTGTTCAATTCGCCGCAATGTCAAAGTAGCCAATGAAAATATTGTTTGCATTAAAAAGTCAAAAGCAAAAACAATACATTATCACGCTCAACGCTCAGCTGCAACGTCAGCACCGCTCACACCCTTTCAACCAATTCAGCATTCATGGTTTTCACTCATTTTCACACTCGGTCAACACACATGAAATGTGGTTTTCATTTCCACACCCTCGACATCATTTTGATTTTCATGCTTATGGTTTTTGTTTCTTTGTCATTGCTTGGCTCGTTTTTTTGTTTTGTTTTGTTTTGTGTACTGTCGCATTTCAACAATTTACCACCACCCACTTTGAAAAAGCATTTTCTAAAAAGCATTAAAGCATTCACTACGGTGGCACGCTTCATTTTTCGCTTAATGCACAAAATGCTCGCATCCACTTTGGTCTGATGATTTTTTACGCAAAATGAAAAATGACACAAAAGCCAAAATGCCACAAAATGCAGCCGCGCGACTGGCGACTGGCAGTCGACGTCGTCGTGTGCGCTGGCTGACGGCGTTTTTCTCGTTGTTGTTTTTGTTGTTGTTGTTAAGGTAGAGTGCACATGCCGCCGGGAACGACGGCGCCACCGGAAGTAGCATTAAAATGTCCTTTGGCATTGGTTGGCCGGCGTTGCTGTTGTTGTGTTTATTTGATGGCTGTATTTGTTGTTGTTTAGTGGAGTATAATAAAGGCGTAGGCGTGGCTCAGTTAACAGCAAACGTATGATATGCTTTTCAAATAAATCTTGGATATTATTTGAGATATTTTTTCTTATTTTTTTGCTTTGATTTATTTTACTTTTACCTGCTTTGCGCTATGAATGAGAATTTTAAAAAAATCAAAAATTCATTGGTTAGAAAATGCTTCGACTTCGATTCAACACCCATACACAGACGTACACACACACACACACACATACCGAGAAAGCGCAGCGCACGGCCACAGTCACATTACACCGTACATCAATTGTCCAATTCCCTGCCATAATGAATCTAATCACTTACGCTTGAGTGCATCAATTATGCTGCCATCCAGCCTGCCGTCTCATCCACGCTTCCACGCTTCCAGCCGTGTCGTCGCATCCAAGTGACGCGCGCGTAACAAATGCCCCACAACATAATCGTGATGTCTGAAAATTTGTTTGCGTCATCGTAATGAAGATAACTTTATGATTCCCACCCGCACCCCGCACGCAGCCCTTCGGCAGTTCAGCAGTCAGTTTCGCACACAGCAACGAGGGGATGAATTTATGAAGTGGATAAAAATGGATTTTATGGAAAGCAGCGGACGCACGGAGACAATGGACGCTGGCTCGGCTCGTGTACGGTGAGCTCAATCACGTGTTTATTGCAAACTGAAGAGTAAGTGATGAGTGAAGAGCTGTAAAATAGCAGCAAAGCGGTAACATGAAAACGGGCATACTGACAGTTCCGGCCATCGAGACGGCAGATACATGGCGATAGAGTTTTTTAGTAATTAATAACAAAAAATTGTAGCAGAAATCGTTTCTAGGCTATTTGGTTAACAGATCGAAAAAGCGATAGATAATGGTTGAAAAAAATTCCCATTAATGGTTAATCACAGAGCCATTCCTTCAAATTCAGCCAAAATTTTGCATACAAAAATTTTTGAATGCTTAATTCTCAACGCGTAAACACAATGTGAGAAGACTAATAACACTGAACAACAAAATCATTTTTGTTTTTACATTAAAAAGTTTTGACAATGGATTGGTAGAGGGAAAGTTTATGTCGGAATTTTTTTTTAGGGGCCTCAAAATTTCCCCCTTTTCCACATTCTTATTAAAAAGTTCTGACAATGGATTCTGATAGAGGGAAAGTTTATGTCAGATTTTTTTTTAGGGGCCTCAAAATTTCCCCCTTTTCCACATTCTTATTGTGAAGCGGCATACGAAAACCATGTAATTTCACATTTTAGGTATATACATAATGTGTTCACAAATTTTATGTAAACTATTACCAAAAATATTTTTGTGGAATATTTTAAAACTGTAGCTGCTATTTTCTTGGGTCAATTTGGCCCTTTTTCCTACAATGTCAAAAATTGTCTTTAGAAACAGAACTTTTAAGGAAGAAATGTACCTCAAAATATGATGTGTTCAACAATTTTATGTAAAATATTACCAAAAACATTTTTGTGGAACATTTTAATCCTCTAACACCTATTTTCATGGGCCCATTTGACCCTTTTTTTTTCTAAAAAACCAAAAAATGTGCTTTGAAACAGGACTTTATAGGAAGAAATTTACCACGAAAATATTTGCCATACAATTCTACTACAGGTCTCTGAGTACACTAAAGCTCAAAATTTAACTTGAACGCCAGAAATAACTCAAAACTAAAGACGAGTTTAAGGATAAATTATGCACTTACTCAGAATTAGCTGTTGCCCGAGGCTTCGCTCATGTTGATTTCGTAATTTATTTAATGCAATAAGCATTAAAGTACCAAACGATTGAGTTAGAATTATTTTGTGCAATGTTTTTATGCCAATGCAATGTTTTTGTACAGCACCCAGTATCTGTTGTCAGAACTTTGTTATTTTTTTTTTTGTTGTAGAGTGTAAAATACAAATAAAAGTCGATTATCTTGAACCGAGGTGAATGTACAGAGATGCTCAAAATTGTTTCGGTTATAACAGTCATGTTGTTAACCCTGTAGCGCCTAGCGTGACCTTATGGCCTAAGTAGGCACTAAAAAAATATATAATTTTTCATTTATGCTTCGCTTTAAAACGTTCAAAAAGTATTTTCATAAAATTCGAAAGAAAAAAAATCCAGCACATTGGGGTTAAAGTGACATCTTTGACAATTTTCTATCAATTATTTTGTACTGTACGGCAGTTTTGTACCATGGAAAGTTGTGGCGTTAAACAAGGTGCACAAATCATCAAATTTTATTATACAATTTTGCTCTTTATTTCTGTCAGCTTTAGCCACGAACTCATTTTTCGAATGAAGTCGTAGCTATATGCATAAATAAAATGATCAGATTTGGGACAATAAAAATTGACAAAAGATACACCAACACCAAATGCATCTCAAGAAAGTCACTGTTTAGTGCAGATTTTGGTCTGAAAGAATGATTAGTCCGTACTTCTTCCAAAACGAAACTGGCATTGCATTCCCTATCGACGACGAGCGCTACAGACATATATGTAATGCTTCGTAAAGTATAGTAAAGTATTACATATATGGCTACAGATCAATGAAGAGCAGCTTCTAGTGGACTAAACTGTAGGATATGACTACTGGGGTGGCTTTCCGTAATTCGATACTCGACCATCGTTGGCTCGACACATCGATTCGATATCGAACGCTCAACGAGACAGTTTCGCTTTTCGTAACTCGATATGAGAACTCTCGTTTTCATTTTTGGGGAAGTGTGTGGAAAGTACTTTGGAGCTCTCAGAAGCAGCGGGAAGTAAACAAAACCAAAAAAACTTGAAAAGCGAAGCTTTGAAAATAAAAAATTTTAAAAATTTTCCCGAATAAAAATGTACGATTGGGGCTAATTATTGCTTTTGGAGGATTTTGGTCGCGAAACTCCATCAATAAATTCTATTAGTATCTTTATTTGAGCAGCGTTCGTTTGTTGACTCCTAAAAAATTAAAAAGGTTTATTAAAATCACAAACAATTTCAAATTTAATATTTACATTTTCTTACGGTTGACAACGGAGAAAAAGCAAAACGAGAGCAAAATTGGTATCGAGCTGTTTGTATCGAACGTTCGATACGACACGACGACATTTTGTGTTACGGAAAGCAAAAACGATAGTTCGATACACGTATTTGCTCGATATCGAATTATGGAAAGCCACCCCTGATAATATGTGGTATCAACAAAACATGGAGATTCTACAACAGCCATCTGAACATTTGAAAGGCTGCCTCGCGCGACGGCGATGCTCTTCAGTGATGATTGGTGTCCGAGTTCTTATGGGCATTTTATAATAAACATACATTCAAAATTTGTAGACTACATTCATAGCAATTAGAAAGAACTCGAGCACATAGTAGAACCATTTTCGTGTCATGGTTTTTCCAGCACAAATCTTCAATTTGCAGGAATTGTGTTCTGAGTACTATAAGAACTTGAAAAGAGATCTTTTATGAGCATAATTTAATTTTTAAACTCCAGTTTTTAAAATCACAATTACATCTGTTCATAGCTTTTAAAACTTTATAGCCTTTAAAATGGAGACCTGCAATATTTAAGTGAAGATTTGCAACTCAATGAGGATTTCCTTACATAAGGATTTCTTAGATTGCAGCGATAAGTACACAAAATTGTTGCATCAGTCAGAACTTACTGCGTGACCTCAGCACTGCAGTGAAGAGAATGACTCATCGAACAATCAAAATGACCTCAAACGCATTTTTCAGACAACGATGTGTCTGTCGCAGTGGCTAACTATAAAAAGTAAATTTCTTTGTAAACTTAAAACCGTTGACAATACTTGCAAACGTCCTTTGCTCATAAAATTGTTCAACGTAGTCAAGAAAATCATAAAACCAGAATATTGTTTTTCTAATTTGCGGTCGCTAAATGAACATTCCAACTTTGCCCAGTTGACCAACTCGATATTGCAGCTCGTTTGCAGTCCTTTGTGTCCTGCAGCAATATTAGATTTGGAACGCAAAAAATATTGTATTTCAAAAGACGTTCGGTATATGGAAAGCTTAGTAGTAAAAAGTTGCTTTTGTGCGGTTTCTTTAGAGAATCAAACTCAATTAGTGCGCCGCTTCCGTTGTGTGGCTGCAGCATTTGTATTTGTATGTGTGTGTGTGTGTGTGACTGCAGAGCCGTTAAGAGAGGGAAAATTTGATTTTGCTGATATGTTGTTGTTGCGGCAGCACTGCGGCGGCAAATGTCTTTAACTCAATGGCTGTGCGTGCGGCGGCTGTTGGACCGATTTGCTGACATGGTTGCCATGCAAAGTGCGTTGCGTTGATTCGATCAAAGGAATTTTTAATTGAAATTACCTTTTATGCGTTGGCTTCTGCGAAGTGTGGCTGCTACGTTGTGCTGCTATACTTTAAATGTCGCTTTCATGCTTTGTTGCCTTTTCATGGCAAAGGACTATGATATCCTTGAAGGAAAGTAGAAAAGTATGGGAAACAACTTCTTGAAAAGCAGACATGCTGCAAGTTGCAAGTTTGTTTTGGTTAGAGTTGGAAATTTAAATATTTAACAAAAAAAAAATGGGGAAGTACCTACCGTGATCTGAACATATTTTTTATATAGTACTGAATGGTGCTTGGGACACAACGAAAAATTTTTCTCAATATTTTAATTTAAAAAAGGAACATCACAACTTACAACTCACTGCATTTTTAGAGAAGTCGAAAGCTTTAAACATGTATTTTATAAAACACTTGCACGGGCCGGCGGCTTTGCATGAACGTTTGAAATGAATGAACCCAATAAATCATGTTTCTCTTAACCCTGAGCCCGTCAGATTTTTATGAAAAAATACTTATCTCAATAAACTTTTTGAGTCATGTTTCCCCTGAAGATAGCGGATAGGTATTTTTGAAAAAAAACATTCGGAAGATAAATTAAATGAGTGTCGGTCTTACATCTGACACATCTGTTGGCAACCTGGGAGCAGTTGGAGCCTATTTTATAAAAACGATCATTTTGTATGGAAGCCCCATTAAGGGTTGGAGATAGAGTGTAAATATGTTTGAAAGAAATGTTCAGTAGGGAAAACTAGAACTACTAGAACTAGAAACTAAAACTCTCTAAGAGCAAATTCTGTGCAGCTGTGGAGTAATTTGTGGATTTTCTTAGCTTTTTTGTGAACTTTGACATCGATGCGAGGACGTTTTACCCCAACTCTATATGTCCTTCCTGAAACAACGCAATGACTCGCAATAATAGGGGTTTACTCCTGCGCGTTTGCTCAAACTAAACAAAAAACAATTAGCCCAAAATTGTTTGGATCATGTACCTTTTCACCAAACCGCATAAAATGAGAGATTCTTCATCACCGATATCGAAAAATCGTGTACACTAAGTTGTGTCATGTATGTACATAAACAGATTTTTTTAATGTTTCTGTTATTTATTTATTTATACACAATTGTTCCATTACACCATTTTATGCATTAGAATCTAATAGAACTTTTTCTTGGATTCGTGCTTAACTGTACTTCATAGAAGGTACCAAAAACAACATCAAATTGAAATGAGACATGTATGTATCAATGTCCAGTTGGTAGCTACAGAGTTGAGCAGGTCGTCTCTTCCCTTTCTAGAAGAATTAATCGCAATTCGTCCGATTGCTCACACTGAGCAAATCCAATGACAACGCATTATTGAGGAGTACGGCATGTGCTGCTCTGATGGCTTCCTCGCTGAGTGTTTGCTGGCGCATCCAAATCGAAAGATATACTGCAGATTCCAATGCGTATATTCAAAGTGAATTTTTCGATCAAACATCAACCATTATCAATTTAAAGTGCAACTTACTCAGATGGAACGGCCCATGTTCAGCAACGGTAGGTGGCAGCATAGTTTTCATAGTCTGTGCCCAAAATCCAGTAATCACTGGCATCGTTATCTGCATGCAACAAAAAAAGTATGTATATGACTAAAGTATTTCAGTTCAGTTTCATATTTTTGCTAAGCCCAGAAACGATACAACCTTAACACTCGTTTGAATTTTCATAGAGCGGAGCAACACTCATTGGAACCATTCTCTAAAGGACAGACAGGTTGACACTTGTAGTCTATTCAAACATAAAGCCAGACCAGGTTTGTTCTACAGACAAGTTCACAGAGCCACAAATGCTGCTAGTTCAAAAACCCAAAAAGCTGCTATTTTTAATGTTGTTTAATGACGATTTTGGAAAAAACCAACTTTGTCAGATTTGAATTTCAAGTTCGAAAAAACGTATATTTTTATACGCATAAGTATTTTCCATGCTGAGCTCTTGAGAATCATTCGATTAGGTCCGGTTACAGAAGGTGATTGTGCACTGCTACTTTCACTTGAATTGTTGACGATAGTTAATGTTTTAAATGTAGAGCCGCTCTTCTTGACCCAACAAGTATTTGGGTAATGGGAAAACTGGCGAGTATCTAATGTTGACTATAAAGCAGTCATACATGCTAAGGTTGACTAATTAATGCTTTAATCCTTTTCGCAAAACTAAGCTCATTCAATAGTTTGAGTTCCAATTTGCCTTCGTATCATTGGGAACTATTCGAGTATGAATCGATTGAAATCTAGAAACCAGTGTTTAGCGGCTTAAATAATTGCAAAGATCAGAGAGCCCTAAGGTGATTAGACAAGATTACTATTAAAAAACGGCATATATTTTTAAGAGCACGAGAAATGTTTTCAAATTACTTTGGATCTAAATAGCTTCCAATCAAATCCATATTGTTTCTGTCGTCGCTTGTGGCCCATCAATGAAATGTTTTGAAGTTTGAGAGACAATATCGATAGAATGATTTGTGATTGAATGAGAATGATTTGTGATTAAAAAAATTGACATTGTGAAAATAACAGATTTGGCGCAATGATCTCTTGACCGAGTTGTATTCCAAATTGAAATTAAATTGAAATTTCGTTGTCAACTGGACATCAAGATTTTGCGATTTAACTCTGTGTGATTTCCTTCTTTGGGGTTTTGTGAAATCTCTGGTCTGTACGAATAAGCCACAAACAATAACTGAGTTCAACGACGAGATCGAATGCGTCATTGCTGAGATATAAAGACGTATCTTTGTTTAAATCTCATCGAAAATCGAGAAAGATCAAAGGCCTGGGATCAGAGCCGCGGCACTATTTGTGGCATATTTTGTTTCATACTTAATCGAATTATGCCAACTTTACGATTCACTGAAATTATTACCACTTGCTCAATAAATTTGTGTTTTATTTTCAAATTAAGTTCGGCACTTTTGTTGAGACACCCTAATGTAGTTGTCGTCGAAAGAAAAGTTTCATTGTACATATTTTGATGTTGATTGAGTCATAATGCGAGCTTGCATGATCCACTGATTTGTGATCGAACAAATTGAACACTTAAGGGGGAAAGCCACTGTGACGGGTAAAAAAAATCAATTTGTTTTAAATCAAAGCTTATATATTCACAAATATGTGTACAAAATTTCAAGTCATATGGTCCAGGACTCGATAGTTTAATATAGGTATGAACATTTTAAAAGATACATGATTTCATTACGAGAGAAATGGACTCAAAACTTTAAACGCGTTTTTCTCGAAACGACTTTTTTTGAACTGGCGGCATCAATAACTCGAACAATTATGAACCGATTTCTAATTTTTTTTTTTGGTTTTGTTCGTCTTAGTAGTGGTTAAGGTTAAGCGTAGCTGTTTTTTACTATTTTTTAAACTGTCTCAAAACCAAAAAAACAAGGTCGAAAACATGGAAATATTTTCAATCGGTCGCCATTTTGTGAAAAATCAAAATAAAAAAAAACGGCTACGTACAAAGATAGCTACATTCATACAGATTACAATAAAATTTTATTTTTTTTTTCTGAGTACGGGTTTTTGAGAAATCGATGCCGCCATGGAGGGGGAATTTTTTTTCAAGCGCTACGGGATCATCTCTATTGTTTAAACTATTTAATATTTTTTAATAAAAATTTGTGGAAATATTATTAGATGTCTGCTTAATAAAATAAAAAAAACCCGATCCAAAAATTCCTATATTTACTCGGTCAAAAAAAATGTTTAAAATAACTAATTTTTTGACCCGTCACAGTGGCTTTCCCCCTTAACCATAAATAACTCATCAATGATGGCGACTAAGACGATTCTTCTAGACGATTTAAAAGACTTTAAAGACTCAAATATATACTAACTTTTCTCAGAACTGACTTTGTACAACACTCGCAGACCTGAAGTCTATGTTAGTCGACGTATTATTTGAAATGTTATATATATATTGCATTGCCGGCCTCGAAAGTTCAGCGGGTAGCACGCTGGCTTCTCATACCAGAGGCCCTTGGTTCGATTCCTAGCTTGAGCTGGTGAAACACTCGATCAACAGATACTTTGGAAATTTTGAAGTGTTTTTACTGATTTGCTTTTTTGAAAACCTCTTTGCACTTAATATTAAATGAATGAATTTAAGGAGAATAAGTTTAGTTGAATTGAAAGTATGTTTAATTACCTGGCGCGATATCAGGCAAGACTTTCAGCTTTCCGGGACTAGTAACATTTCCTATGCCGCTCATGGAAATCCAACTGTCAGGACTAGTAAAGCAACAGCCATAACATAACAAACAACTTTAATTTGATGATTTTTACAGATTTTATAAATGACCTTAATTGCATATGTAGACGTGCAAGTATATGTACTAAGATTATACAAGTATATAAGGAGTAAACCAGAAAAAATTTAGAATTTTTAAGGACACATTAAAAAAAAAGTAATAGTCTGATTTTACTAAAATAAACTGCAGTTTATTATAAATTTCCTAAACTTTAATTCACAAAAAAATGTAATGAAATATAATTAGTGGTTAGAAATTTTTTTTATATTTTTCTTAATGTTCTTAGTTAGAGACTGGACAGTACATTTGGTGACTATTGCATAGGCTTGCTTCTATCGATTTCCGAACTGTACATCCTTTTTGCAAACTTTATTTGTTTTTCTTAAGGTTTGCTTCATTACAGCCCAATATCTTTCAATAGGCCGAAGTTTCAAGCATTTGGGAGGATTTACCTCTTTTGGGACCACCGTGACACAATTTCCTTCATACCATTCCATAGTTGACCTGGAGTAGTGGCTTGTCGCTAAGTCTGGCCAAAATAAAACTGTTCCTTTGTGCTATTCAATAAATGGTTTTTGCAGACATTCTTCTATATAAATTCTAGAGTTAATTGTTCCTGTCGTAATGAACGCCTTGCTCCGCAGACCACAGGAGCAAATAGCTTGCCAAACCATGAAATGTTTTGGAAATTTGGTGTATTTCAGTTCAGAGTATTTTCTATGTGTTCCATTCTTATTGTTTGTGGCGAAATAGGCATTCCCAGGCAACTGCTTGAAGTCCGCCTTACGGTAGATTTCATCATCGAGAATCACGCAATCGAACTTGGTTACGAAATCGTTATACAGTTTTCGAGCCCGTGTCTTCGCTATTTTTTCTTTTGCTTCCGACCGGCCAGGCATTTTCTGCTGTTCGTAGGTCCTTAACCCTTGACTTCGCTTATATCATATCTCAGTTATTGCGATGTGCCTCCTGCAGCTGCAACATATCGAGTCGACTTCGTAGGATTAGTCCGATACGTGATAACAACCCTCTTCAGCACTTCTGGGTTACTTGGACCCTTTTTTCTGCCTGATTCTTCGGCTCTGTAGATAGAGTTTCCCGCGTTGTTGTTGTTTATAACATTATAAACCGTCGCTACGCTCGCTTTGCTTTCCCTTGCATTGCTTAGTCTAGACTTCGTCTTATCAAGTAAATGTCCAGTATTAATTTGCGGGAGCACTTTTGCGGGCTGGACATGTTGACTAAAGTAGATCCAAAATGCAATTGACTAATATAGCAGGAAACTGCAATATTTATAGATACTTTCACTCGCAAATACCAGGATGCTAACTCTTGGCATTTTCGTATGCTGGATGCGTAAAAATTCTAAAATTTGTCTGGTTCACTCCTTACTTGTATTATTTGTTACATACTCGGACGTAAACATAAAGGCAACGGAAATAGACACTGAACCGTTTGACAGCAGCTTAATGTCATGATGACCACATCTAGCCAAAATATATCCAGAATGCTAATTCCAGTGACCTGCATACTGAACGAAAATATGCCCACGAAATATTATGACGAGTTATTTGAATGACTCTACACCAACTTGCTGCATGTTCAAGTCCTGCATGGTGACTATGTTTGCGGGAAATGGGCCTGGCGGTGAAGCCAACATATCCATTGAATTGATTGGCAAAATCCAAACCACTGCTAGCAGTAAAGCAAACATTTTTAGTTCAGCGAACATTTTTAGTTTAGTTCTTCACTATTAGCGACCTGAGATTCAAAACCGTTGACTACTTTGGCTGTTCAAATTGTAACTAAAACTTTAAGTCAATGTTTAGTTGGTTTATATATACAGAAAAATAATGCAAATAGAAATTTTCAGTTGTTTAATAGATTGAATTTAACGAGTTTTGAGAATTGGAATTTTTAACTGCGAAATATTTGTGAACAGCTGTGGTTGCCACCACTAACAAATAAATGTTCAATAAGCAGTTAAAAGTTTACACTTGTTCAACTTTTTAATACAGAAATGATGAGGAAAAAATGGTTGCCAAGTTAACTTGGAACACTAATGTTTCAAAAATTTATTATAGAATTAATGTGCTTTTTTTTAACTTCAACTGTGCCGACATGTTCCCCGACACTTTTAACCCATTGTTGATTCGTCAAACTTTGAATTTCAAAAAAAATTATTAACATGTCTCGAATAATTATCATTTGGAGCACTTTAGCCATGCTTGAAATCCCTGGGCCCATTAATTACTGTTTTTCACAGTTACTCCATACAAACTTTTAAACCCTCGTTGACCTCGCCAGATTTTGATCTTCGAAAAAATTAAAAATCATCGAATTATTTATCATTTGAAGTGGTTTGAAGAAGTTTGAAGTACAAAAAAATAATTAAATCATGTTTTTCCATAAAAACTTTTAACTCATCGTTTACCCAGTCAGATTTTGCTTTCAAAAAAGTGAAAAACACATTTCTAATGATTTCAATTTTTTTTAACCAATTTAACCAATTAGCACATTGAATTATATTATTTTTTTCAAAATCTTTCTGTATGCGAACCTTAACTCATTGTTGAATCGTCAGATTTTAAATTAAAAAATTAAAAACATGCGCCAAATTATGTATTTCACATTTGGAGCACAGATGCATCAATTTTGAATTCATTCAATTCATTAATTCATGTTTTTTCACAGTTTCTCGATAAAAACTTTTAACCCCTTGTTTAACCCTTTCGCTACAGGTTTTTACTGCGGAAGTTACAATTTTAAATTTTACGTTTTAGGCTTCTATGAGGTTATATTAGCAACATTCGATAAGAAATTTTGTAATTTTTATACTCGGACCCTGTATTTTAGAGTGTTTTTTCTATGAGAGCAACCACATCGTTGTGGCTGTAATAATTACTTAAACATAAAACTTTTTACGCATAACGAAAATTTGAATATTTCTTCATTTACTTCAGCCAAAATTAAAAAAAAGTATCTAAATTGAATGAAAACGTCAAATTAAAAAGTTCTCTAATTTTGTATGCTTCTTCTTCCTTTACGATGTCAAGATATACCATTAAAAAAACGTGTATCTGCTTTTTCTTCCTTTACTATGTCAAGATATACCATTAACAAAACGTGTATACATCTCTTCTTTAAACATTAATATTCAGTTTATTAATTTCGTATTTTTCCTAAAATGTCAAACTATTCTAAAGACCAACAAAAAATGTATTCTTGAAAGCACAGAGGGTTCAGACGTCCACAAAGTAGCATGTTGCCATATGGCAGCAAAATAGCGAAAGGGTTAAGAAAATAAAACACGTTTCTAATGATTTAAATTTTTTGTTACTAATTTTGAAGTCAATAGGCCCATCGACTTATGTTTTTTTTCAAAATCTTTTTGTATGTGAACCTTAACCCATTGCTGACCACGTTAAATTTTGATTTTTGAAAAACTGAAAAATACCTGTTGAATTTTTTTGACTTGGAGTATTTTATTTTCATAAATTTAGAAATCAGTAGACCCATAAAATCACATTTGTTCATACAACACCTTAACCCATTAAGCCCTGCGCGTCGCGTTTGCGACATAAGACTTGAAAATGGGTAGAATTGGATTAGAATTGATCGTTTTAGATTCTGCCATACTCAAATTTCAAAATTATTTAAATATTCATACGTTTTTTTCGATCCAAAGTCAAAGGTTTTTTTTGGGGAATTTTTGAAATTCAATCAAAAATACTTATTCTTCAAACCTATCAAAATCCCTTAGTGGGCTGCATTTTGCAATGCTAAACTATTTAAAATTAAGTTTTGAAAATTTTTGTTTTTATTTTTTAAACAAAAAATATGCTTTAGGTTTTGTGTTGCGCGAATGCAACGTTGGGCCTAAACACTGCCAATTTTCATACAACGCAACGCGTGAAACTGTCAAAATCCAAGCAGCTAATATTTTATTGGCACATTCTATTTTCCGCAAATGTTTGATTTTGTTTATTTGTGTAATGTTTGCGAAAAACATGACAAAAAAAAACATGGTATGCATTTTTTGCTTGATTTTTTTTTTTGATTAGGTCAATTAATAAGAAGATTGTGTAAACTTTTATGGAAATCGCACAAGCCTTTCTGGGGTCAGGTTTTAATGGGTTAACCCATGTTTTGGCTTTTTGAGCCCGAATTAAAAAAAAATCCCCTTTTTAGGGAAGTTAAATTTTTTTAATGTTGAAATTTATAGTTGAAATTCATGTTTTTCATTTCAGGGGTTTGGGTTGGGCAATGATCAGTCAGTCAGTAAGTCAGTCAGTTAGCTAATCAGTCAGTCAGTCAGCACAAAGAATTATATGTATATGGATTTGATTTTTTTTTACAAAGTTGTGTGTGAACGTTCAACAAGAACATTAAATAAAATTATAGTAAATTATATTTATTTTTCAAATCTCTTTTTATATTTATTTCTGTATTTATTATTTATTCAAAAATTGTATCAAATCATATAAAAAATTATAAAACTTCTCATTGAGTTATGGAAACCAGGCTTTTTTCATACACAAAAATGCCTTCAAATCATACAGAAACTCCCGTAAAAATTCCAGCTGAACCTTTTGGCTTTGCAAAAACATTATTCAGTTTGTGTGTGGGGATTTAATCAAATAAACGCATTCATGTTACCAGCCGTGTAAAACAATTACAGCCAAACATGTTTACGCATTTGTCTTGCCAAAAACTCCAACACAGCCGTCAATAATACCCACATAAATCCCCGTTAATATACTCGACCCCTCCTCTCCCCCCCTGACACAACACGGACACGGCATAGCACAACGCAACGCGACATTTTAAATTCAAATGCAAAGCAACTAAAGACATTTAAGTAGATTAAATGGCGTTGCCGCCGTCGTTGTCGTCGTCCCAACTGCACGTCGACAATAAAACAAGACAAGGCGAGTTTTTGCTTCCTGCAGCGGCGACTGACTCGACGCGGTGCCGTGCAAGACGTTTCATCTGACACGACCAGACAACGGCAACGGATACGAGGGACGCAACTTAAGACAATGAATGCGATATGCCCACTTGAATATGCAAAATATTCCAATGAATCGAGGGCGGGAAAAAATATATATATGTATTCGTATGTATAGCAACAACAACAATAGGGTAAAAGGACAAAAAAAGGCAATAGCGCCGTTTTATTGATTATCCTTGACGTTGTTTCGGTTTCACTTTGCATTTTGCCGTTTGTCGCTGACTCGCCGCTGTTGAAGTGTAATTGAGATGCGCTCGGCACGGCAGCAAAATGTGCGAATTGCAGTAATGCGGGGACCACCGCATTCAACATCCAACTTCCGACTGCCAACAGCCAACAGCGAACAGCGCAACGTGAAGAGTGTTGCCATTGAGCATTTTAATAAGCGCGCTGCGTGTAATAAAATATGCCACCCATGGCTGGCGACAAGCGGCGACGGCCGGCGACACCCGACAGTGGCGCCCCCTGGAGAGCGATTTGTAATTTTCTGTTGACGGTTGCGCTTTTTTCTGCGGTTACACCAAACATTTTGATGGGAAAGACGATGGCGATGCGGACGTGTACAAGGAATCGCACGCGGTGGGTGGACAAATGTTTTAGCCGAAAATTGTTGATGCGGCAGATTTCCGTTAAAATTTATGCTTTTGAATTTGGATTTTTTAGTTGGCAAAGGGACAAGTTGAGGAAGTGGCAGTGGCTGTTTGATGTAGAGCGGTGCATGATTTTACTCAGCGGGGAGGAAATTGTGTGCGGTATCAAATTTTGAAGGTGAGAGACGAGAGAAAGAGATAGAAGCGGCACTTTGCGGCAGCAAAAGAGTTTAACTAAAATTTTTATTATTTATTTACAAACTTATGTGCATTACAAAGTGCGGCACTTAAAGAAGGACTAAAAGGTCTAACATGTCGCAACCGATAGAGAACCGAAGGACTTGAAAAAGTTGCAGGGGAAGTTCCCTGAAAGTTCGACTTACGTGCATTGTTTAGCCATGTCTGTCTAAGTTTGAAGTAAAGACTTCAGACAGATGATTTGACTAAACCTGGGTGCCAGGTGAGACTACTTTCAAGAAGCTGTTAGATAAACTACAGACCTTGTAAAATTAATGAAATTATTCTACTTGTTTCTAGGTATTGTGTACGACCCCATAAGCAGAAAAAGTGAGAGAGAAGTATGTGATGAAAATATTACAGGACACATGGTTCGACAAATTTGGCCACACCTGAACCCTAAGTTCACAAAATATCTGATATCTCTAAAAATAGACTAAGACTAGACTCACAGAACTCTATCCAACTGATAGATTACACTTGTTTCTAGACGATGCACAGTGATTCGACTCCATACAACCGCGGGGCAAAATTTCTAATTTGAGTGGTTCGTTCTTCATAAAATTTGGTATACTACTTTAGTTAACCCATTAAAACCTGACCCCAGAAAGGCTTGTGCGATTTCCATAAAATTTTACACAATCTTATTAATTGACCTAATCAAGGAAAAAATCAAGCAAAAAACTCATACCATGTTTTTTTTTTGTCATGTTTTTCGCAAACATTACACAAATAAACAAAATCAAACATTTGCGGAAAATAAAATGTGCCAATAAAATATCAGCTGCTTGGATTTTGACATTTTCACGCGTTGCGTTTTATGAAAATTGGCAGTGTTTAGGCCCAACGTTGCATTCGCGCAACACAAAACTTAAAGCATATTTTTTGTTTAAAAAATAAAAAAAAAAAAATTTTCAAAACTTATTTTTAAATAGTTTAGCATTGCAAAATGCAGCCCACTAAGGGATTTTGATAGGTTTGAAGAATAAGTATTTTTGATTGAATTTCAAAAATTCCCCAAAAAAACCTTTGACTTTGGATCGAAAAAAACGTATGAATATTTAAATATTTTTGAAATTTGAGTATGGCAGAATCTAAAACAATCAATTCTAATCCAATTCTACCCATTTTCAAGTCTTATGTCTTTATGAATTACTTAATATAGCGAAATTCCCAAACGTTGCGCAAACGGAACGCTCAGGGCTTAATGGGTTAATCATGGTCTGCTGAATTGAAATCTCCATTTTGTTTGTCTTAATCTTTTGTAGTTTTGGCAATGCCGGAGACTTAAATTAGCAATTTTCGTCATTTTTGGTCAGCTATGGCAACAAGTGTGTTGGCTAGATTTTTCACATTTTACATTTAATCGGTAACGTCAACATTGATATTGCAAAAAGTGTATAGGGACTCTTTAGTTTTGCAATCAAAATGATAATAACAGATGTATGCTTTCCATTAGTCAGTTTTTTTCATTTTTCATAAAACATATTTTGACGAAAAATAGGTGAAAAGTGGTCTTCAAATCAATTTATTTTCTGAGATCGGAAGATATCGGAGGATGTGTTTACATTATTCGATAAAGAAAGAATGCTTCTTAAAACATTAAAAAATCCAGGAACATAGATAGATAGATTTGAAAGGGGAAATGTGCACTGAGACCAAAGTTGATCTATTGTGCCCCCTATAACTTTAGAGAACGTCCCCCAATCCCACCGACCTAATGAAGCTTAGTAACTCACGTGGGAGAAGGTGTTTGACGTTCTCTTCTGCAAGCCAGTACTGGTGCTGTCTCCTAGTGCGGCATACCGCATCCAGGAACATACGAGGGGCGTTCAATGTATTCTCGGTATCGGGATGATTTGATATTATTGTGGGTAATTAAAACATATCATTAGCTAACAACATTATCTGAGGGTATTTATATAAAATTTCATGTTGATAACTTCATTAGTTTGTTTGCTAAATCCAGTCAGCGACGACGAAAATGACTGACGCGACAATGTTGCGAGAATGTGTTGCTTCTTCACGAAAACGCACCGGTTCAAACTGCGCGGCTCTCCAAGGCTGCTGTACGAGAGTGCGGGTTCGAGGAAATTAACCACCCACCCTACAGCCCGGACCTGGTCCCCAGTGACTACTTTTTATTTGCGATTTGCTTACGATAATGAGATCAAGTCCGCTGTAAATGAGCATTTTTCGGGCCAAGAAGAAAATTATTTTTTTAAGCGAATAGAAAAACTTATTACGCGATCAAACAAATGTATTGAAATCATGGGAGACTATATTGAAAAATAAATTTTTTTCAAGGTTTTATCTTTTTTCTAACATACCCATACCGAGAATACATTGAACGCCCCTCGTACCTTCACATACTTTTTAAATATTTTCCTCTAAGTTTAGCCAATTTTCACGTTTTTCACAGATTTTTTTGGGTTTTCTTAGTTGGAGTGTTACCTTTCAAACGACATCAAAATCGTTAAATTCTGAGACTAAACATTTTTTAATTTTGTATATGGAACGAATCACTGTGCGATGGTACAAAGAATGGTGGTATGAGAGTAGCGCTCTAAATATCTAAAAACAGAATAAGTAGGAATCATTTTTAGGGTCCTTTGAGGACTCTGTATGATTGACATACATAGACTATGCTTGTTTCTAGGTTTTGTGCATTTATTATACAGGAAAAATAGACAATGGTGCGAGAGTAGTTTATTACACCGTACGAAAAAAAAATCAAAAAATTTCGAAACACACGAATAAATCGATATACTCGCAAAACTAGGGGCCAAATGTAGTAAAAGTGCGTTTTTAGTTTTTTTCTCTAACGTCAGCATTTTTTAAAAAATTACTTTGAAATTTCAAGGACATGTTTATTTAAAAAAAATATTTTAAAAATTAAGCGCATTGTAGAATAACAATGTAGGTATCAAATGAAAGAGAAAAATCCTTAGAATCTTGGAAAATTTAATGTTTAGGTGCAAAAGGACGAAGAGGCATTAAAAATGTCCTTTTAAAACTGTATCCTTGAATGTCCAATGGAAATTTCCAATAGTTTTTTTTTTTGAAAAAAATATATCTTAAAGACTAATATGTACACATCCATTACATCCTTGAATTTCGTCCTTCTAACTTTATTACATTTAAATATAAAAAATTTAATACCTCTCGTAGTAGTAGTTTTACTACATTTGGTCCCTAGTTTCGCGGGGAAAAAAATTGTTTCGTGTGTAAAATTTGTTGTCGTACGGTGTTATACATAGTGCGGAAAAATTGCCCAAAAGTGAACCATAAGCACTCAAAACATCTAATATTTCTAAAAACAGCAATTGGGACCGTTTTTAAAGTCCTCAAGTGACTTTCTCTGATTGGTTGATAGAAGGTCTATTTCTAGGTGTATTTTCCAAAGGATTTTCCTCGAGTTGTAGAGTTTTGAACAGCTACTTCTTCGATATCCTGGAATATCTAGCAATTTTGGAATTTGCGTTACATAGAGCACTTAACTTTATAGAAAACTTCGAGTGGTTCATGTTACTAAGATAATGAAGCTTGAGCCCAAATGCGTGATTTGGGCGAAAATTGTGAATTCAAAAAATTCTTTCGTCTGCCGCAGGAGAGCTGCTCTGTGAGCTTCAAAGAGAAAACACGAACGCAAATTAGCAGCCAAAGGAAATGAGATTGAGGCAATGTAAACACTTTGAAATTGCTCACCTAAAATCACACATTTTCACTCAATGTAAGCGTAGTATTAAAATAATTTTAAATCGATAGAACGGTCACAATTGAAATTGAATAAATATGCAAAATTTGTCTACAATTAGGAATAAGTGGAATTTTCCTTTGGCAAAAAAATCTTAAAAATTCTTAAATGACAACAAACTTAACTATTTACAATTCTATTGTAAAAGGCAATTACAATTTATCGTTGAAATTTTTTTCAAGACAAAAAAGATGCTCAAGTATTTACCATTGAAATTGGCAACACTGACATTGCGACAAAATGCCTTCAAGGATGCACTCGAGTGGCACTCAAAGAGCAGACAAACAAAAAAATATACTTCCAACTACTTTTACTAATGAAATTGCAATTTTCGCTATAAAACTGTGTACGACACACAATAAAATGTAAAACATAAATGTTCACTGTCCAGCGAAGTGCCAGCGGACAATGGCATTGTCCGTTCGGGTGTCATCGCAGCACTGTTGCACGAATAAAAGAAACAATCAACAAAATGGCCAAAACACGCATTAAGCTAATTGAAATGTGGTCCAAACATGGCATAGCTCGAACTGGTGCCACGGTTCATTGGCAGCAAATTTCCTGTTTCATACAAATTTCCTTACATCCACAACAATTTAAAATGTGTCTCAGTCTAAATGCAAAATATTCCCATAAGCAGCCGCCACAAGTAGCGGCGGGTGGGTGCTGCACGTTGGTGTGTGGCGGCATTGCTGGGCGCATTTGCCCGATAAGCGACATAAGTGCGAAAACGTGTGGTGAAAGTGTAAACAACAACAACAACAACAGTGCAAACAAATAAAAATGACTATAAACAGAGCAAATACCGCAAAGTGTGACGACGATGGTGAAAAAGCACTGAAACGAAGTGCAAAGAAATCGTACAAATTGAAATGAAAATGCAAAGATTTGTTGGCAATTAGGAGTGAGAGCAAAGTTTTGCTTTTGGCAAAAAATCCTCGAAAACATTTGTTCGGCACGTTCCACTCCCCTGCGGCGATCACGACGACAACGATGAGCGGGGCGTTGGCACCAGAAGGCATTGCGGTATTAACGGTATTACGAGTAGCGCCGAGCGATGGTTAGATTGTAGTGGCAAATGCTGAGCGTTGCCACCTGCAGCGAGAGGCGCACACCGTCACAGGTGTTAATGAAGATTTATCTTTGGCCAAATTGCTGCTACGTGAAGTTGTTTTTAATTTGTGATTTAATGATTTTAAATTGCATAGAAGACTTTCAACTAAGCAATAAATATTTCTTTGTTTCTTTTTTAAAGCCACCTTGACACAAAAATATGAAACTGAATTTAAATAATTCACACTACACACAGCACAACTTTGTGTGAAAGTTTCATAACTAATAAAAACACCGCACAACGTCCACTCACACGACTGTATGACAAACATTAGCTATTCACCGCATATTGACACGTTTCGACCGAAAAAGTGAAGGTGTGAATTACCACTTAATAAATTTTATATGACCTTTGGGAATTTGGTATTCGATGTAAAATGTTTGCTCGACATGCTCAAACAAGCAATTTCTGTGACTGTGTTAAGGAACAGAGTTCAGAGCTCAACCCTTAGCAACGCACCCCACGTACAATAAATGCAAAGCATTGCTGCTCGAGGGGTGACAGGTAAACTTAGCGCAGCTCAACAGGTAATTGCAGGTTTTAGTGATTTTATATGGCTGACTTAATAATTGAATTATTCATGAAATTTGTATGCGCTGGGATTTTGCTAAAGCACTGCTAACATAATCATTATCATCATTTTCAGATGAGTTGACATTATGGCAGAGTGCGACAGTGTGGAATGGACCCCACGAGGATTGGCTACTGTTCAAAGTAAGGTAGAAAGTAGAAAGATAGAAAGGTAGAAAGATATTAAAGTTCCATTGCGGAATTCAACAGAAGGCAGAAGTAATGCGAAGACAAGTTTTTACGATTACGATCCACATTGGTTGCGAACAGAACAAGTTGACTCACAATTTTGTGATACCTTTTGAATGGTAATTTTGTCTCCATAGTTATTGAAATCATTGTGTGCTATGCTACAGAATCCACTAGAGAGGAAGTATGGGTTGAGTAACAGTCCGTCTGCACTTAAAGCCCTGGAGAACGCGCGACTATCTTCGAAGATGGTCCAAGAATGTAGCGTGAAGCTTAGGTCGGTTGCGCGACATAATAAGCTACAAATTATCTGGGTTCCTGGAGACTGTGGTGTTCAAGGTAACGAAACTGCCGATAAATTGGCTAACTGTGGATCAGGTCGCACGTCCTTGGGACCAGAACCAATGATCGGCACCAGTCCAGCAGACACACTGGACTGGATCAAATCCTATAGTAAGCGTTGGTCTAGTTTGGGAAGCTGCAGGACTGCCAAGTGTTTTGTCTTTGGGCCGAACAGGAAGACATGAGAGAGAGATATATGGAAGGAAAGATCTTCGCCGGATCGTCGGACTAATCACAGGGCACAACCCATGGTACCAACAATCGACCGCAATGGGCATCATCGTGGATCCAACTTGCGCTTCTTGTTTGGAGAAGCTAGACAGCATAAAACATTTTCTCTGTGTATGTTCCGTCTTCGCCAGAACGAGATTGCGGATTTTGGGTTCTGATGTTATGAGAAAGGACGAGGTCCATTCTCTTACCCTGCGCAATCTCCTGAGATTATTAAAAGAATCCAGGAAATTCCTGCAGGAAAACTTGTAGTTCCCATCCTTTCCCTATTTCGTATTATCTTTCTTTCTGTCTATAACCCAACCTCATCCTCTAGTTGTCACCTTTTTCTTCACGAGTCTTAAGCACAATTGGCTATCTAGCCTGAGAGTTTGAGATATTGTATCCTCTAGGGTTCACTTTCTCGACTCAACTCATATCCACCCATTAATAGGGTATGAACAGTCAAAGGTAGAAAAGTGATGTCTCGAATGGATCTCACTGTGTTGATAACACAACACGATGTGAGAACTATGATATCAAGTTAACAATAAATTCTGTAATCGGAATGTTTGGAATCTCTATGCGAAAATATGCCGGAAGTCCTATATTAAGTCTTGTCGTAAGTTCTATATTCGAGCACCTGCTTTGCCACTGCCCATCACTACAAAGACGACGGCTCCAGACTCTTAGGGCAAGCTTCTTTGATGGGCTCGCGGAAGTAGCAGATGCACAGATAACCGATCTACACAATTTTCTCGCAAAGACCAAATGGCTCCCAAAAGATCCCGTTTGGATTTACAGGGATCCCAACGGATAATAGAAGGACACCGGTTTTCCGAAAAATAAAGAGATTCACAATGGACCCAACAGGGTCTCCGAGTGGAAGTGCTTGCAGCACACACCTCTTCCGTAACCTAACCGAAGTCATGAAACTGGAATATCCAGATCAGCTTTAGGAAGTTATGGAATTAGAATGTCCGGAATCTCTATATAAAGACATACAACAGGATTATCCTTACCCTCTTAAAGAGATTATACTACTGGAATATTCCCTCTCTCTCTGTGTAGCATAGGAATCTTTCATTCAATGCACTCGGAATATTCGGACCCTCTTTACACCTGGAAAATGCGGACCATCTTCGTGAATTCATACAATCGACATGGCCAAACAATGTCAATGAGGATGTTTGCTTTATAAAGGACAGATGTTAGGACAGGATCTTATACAACTGAAATGTACGAATCCTTCAGCGTCTCACGTTTTTTATTGCTATTGGTGGAATATCCGGACCATATTATTGGCAGTTCCTGGTGGCTTTACATACATACATTTTATAATTTAAGATTAAATATTCTGTTAAATTATGTTTCTTCTCATAAACTTCTAGCACATTTTTTACATCAAATCACAAAATAATTTCTTAATAAATCGTGTTTTTTCTTAACTATTTGTCGGCTTTTCGACGTTTCTCCATACAACGTCTTAACCCACGTGTTGTCCCTTTAAAACCCTAACTTTGAAAAATACCTTCTAATCGAAGGTTCGTTTTCTAAAATAAATCTACATTTCAAATTTGATGTTTGTAGCCTGTAGCTTGTAGTGAATTAGTCAGGACAGCAACAATTCAGAGGAAAGGTGATTTCAATTATTACACCTTCCGACTGTACTTTTGACCCGTCCAAAAGATGATATAGGCATGAAACTAGAGGTCATTCATAACATCCAGTTATTGATTTTCGGATCCAATGTTGTTTCAAAAGGACTTTAAAAATTTAAGGATATACACATTTCAAAGAGTTTTTGTTTTAATATTTGCGTTTGTGCAATGATGAAGATGTGGGCATCAAATGAAAGAGGAAACTTGTGGCCTTTTGACTAAATTTTTTATTTTTAGCTTTCAGGACCAATATATGTCAGTAAGGCACTTTCAGATATGTATCCTTCGAATTCTTTCAAGTTGTTTAAGAGTTTTTTTTTTTTAATTTTTACGGTTGTCCAATTATGAAGATATGGGTATCAAATGAAAGAGGAAACTTGTGGCCTTTTGACTAAATTTTCTATTTTGAGGACCAATATAGTTCTTTCAAGTTGTTTATCAGTTGTTTAATTTTTTTTTTAATATTTGCGATTGAGTAGTGGTGAGGAAATGGGTATTAAAGGAAAAAGGAAATTTGTGATCTTTTGACAAAATTTTCTATTTTGAACTTTCAGGACCAATATATAGTATCTATAAAATATAGTATGTCAGTAAGGTCCTTTCAGTTATGTATCCTTTGATATCGTTCAAGTCTTTGAACAAATTCTTTTGAACGAAATATATTTGTTTTGGATCCCAGTCTGTGGTAAAATATCTTAAAACTTTAATTTTAACTTAAAACTTCTATTTTTTTGGTTTAGAGTTAAAAAAATATTTCTAAGTATCTATAAATAAGAATTTAGTATGCAATATTTGTTGTCTATAAATAAAGATTTCCTGTTGGCTACTGCAACTTATTCGAGTCTGATTGCTTCTGCAGATATCACTTAAAATTATCACCAAATTTTTTGGGTAACATTAATATTTCTTTATGCAATTTTTGTCTCTATTGCTTCCCAACAAAATCAAAAATATTTATTACCTCATTAGGAGAATAGCGAGGAAATTGAATTTACGCAACAGTTGAAATTGCAGACAATTTTCTTTATTTAATCAGCACATTTCGCCCAAATTCCCATTTACAATGTTTTCTCAACTGATTATTGCCAGTTTAATTTTATATTTCTTTTGACAATTTTGTAATCGTATCTGGGTTAATCAATAAGCCAATAGTAGCAACGAAAAAAGGGATCTTACCCCACTTCAAGTCGTAATTTGAATACAAATCGCGCATTTTTCTGCAGCACGTTTGGTTCGAGTTTTTTTGCTTTGGAAATTTAATACAATTTTTTGTCTTTCTTGCTTTCAAGTACGCGAAAATTGCACAAGAAAAAGTAAATAAAAAAGCACAAAGAAATTCAATTAAATGTAATCGAATATTTGCCGCACGACTTGATGTGCTGAAGCGGTGCCAAAGTGCCGTCTTAAAACTTAAATAAACATCTTTTCGAATGGCGTTTTTATTGCTGAATTTTTTGAAGTATTTTCATGCGGCGGCTGAGCATTTAATTTCACTTTCATTACATTGGAACAACATGCAGCACGTCGCCGCCAGACGCTGACCAGACAGACGGCTGTCGACCGCCACACATGCAAACAATGTCTGCTTGAAACTGTGGCGGCTACTTGCGAACCGAAACAGCGCAGACGGCAGCAACAAATAAGCGAAGAACGAAGAAAGTACGAAAATCCACTTGAAAAGTTTTGATACAAAAATTAGCATCACGTTTCCGGAAAATCCTTTTAATGTGGCGCGACAGTTTTCGGCCAGTCAGCCGAAGATGACACATGACGCGGCAAGTGTCTGGCAAAATTGGTGTTAATGTGACACTGCGTTCGCAAGTTAAAGCTGTTGGAATTTTAAAAGCACAACATTTCAATTTCATTATCAACCAGGAAATAGAAAAAACGCCAAACATTTTCAATTACTTTCAGTTGCAATTAATTTTGATTCTTTTGCGCAGTCGAAATGCCGCTGAACAAGTCAACTCAGTGCCAAACCAGCAAATGAGCGCCAAAGCTGTTTACCGCGCGGCAGCCACCAGAAATTCAATTATCGTCAAGTGCTGCCGTAGAACAAAACACTGCGCGTTCACACCTCATCGTTTGCATCAATGTCAGCGCCACAGCCGCAGCCACAGCCGCAGCCGCACCCTCACTGCCAACAACGCCACCCAACTGTTCGCACTGTTGACTCTGATGCTGCGGTGTTGAGTGCGTGGATGGTCTAAGCAGTGCCCGCGTGTCTTGTCTGCGCTCTGTTGGCCACCGTTTAACCCTCGGCCCATGTGTGTGCCTAACCCTGCGCCGTTATCGCGCCGCATCTCAACTCCGCTGAGGTCGCAACAGGGGCGAAGCATGGTTGGCTTTTACTTTTTATGGCATTATTAACCAGTTATTTGGTGGATGACTGATGGTGCAACGATGGAGTGGGGGGGAGGGAGGAAAGCAGGGCAAAGTAGTGTGTGGTGAAGATATGAATGTACGATTTGAAGTTATTTGGTTTACAAGCTGAAACCTAATATAAGGCAAGTGAAATCACTTCAAACATTTCAAATGTGCTGCTGCACTTGAAGAAATTTTTTTGAATTTAATTTGTATGAAAGTAGCTTCAGTACTCTGACATAAGAAAACGAAGTTCAAGTCTCAGCTCTAAACAAGTTTAAGATTTTTTTTGAATCAACTTCTTCTTATCCTTCTTTCTTAGGTACAAAATAAGTAGGAATATTATTGAAGTAAGTTTTTTTTTATATTTATATTACAAAAATCTTCGCGCCGAACAATCTTCGAAAAATAAGTATTCCAAAATAATTTACCAGGTTTGAGATTTTGTTTTCGTATCAACTAAGTTATAGCCAGCTCATTGTATCCTTCTTTCTTTCCTAATGTTTTGAATCAGAAGGAATAATATTGGTGTACAAAAAACTGATTAGGGTTTTTTTTGTGACTTTGAAGTCTTATTCAGAGAAATTGTCTACCATGTTTAAGATTTTGTTGTGTTATCAACTCCTTTTGACCCTTCTTTCCTTTTCCTAATTCTTTGAATCAGAAGGAATATTATTGGATTACAAATAAGTTTCGAGGTTTTTGTTTGTAGTTTTAAAGTTTTCAAATGTGCTGCAGCACTTGAAGAAATTTTTTTGAACTTAATTTTTATGAAAGGAGCTTCTGTATTCTAACATAAGAAAACGAAGTCTCAGCTGTAAACAAGTTTAACATTTTTTTATCAACTTCTTCTTATCCGTCTTTCTTAAGTACGAAATCAGTAGGAATATTATTGAGGTAAGTTTTTTGTTTTATATTTATATTACAAAAATCTTCGCTCCGAACAATCTTCGAAAAATAAGTATTCAAAAATGATTTACCAGGTTTGAGATTTTGTTTTCGTATCAACTAAGTTATAGTCAGCTCATTGTATCCTTTTTTTTCTTTCCTAATGCTTTGAATCAGTAGGAATATTGTTGGGGATACAAATAAATTTTGAAGGTCTTTTTTGTGACTGAAGATTTGAAGATTTATTCCGAGAAATTGTCTACCATGTTTAAGACTTTGTTTTTTTATCAACTCCTTCTGACCCTTCTTTCCTTTTCCTAATGCTTTGAATCAGAAGGAATATTATTGGATTACAAATAAGTTTCGAGGTTTTTGTTTGTAGTTTTAAAGTTTTCAAATGTGCTGCAGCACTTGAAGAAATTTTTCTCTATGTTTTTACTCTAACATAAGAAAACGAAGTTCAGGTCTCAGCCCTAAACAAGTTTAAGATTTTTTTATCAACTTCTTTTTATCCTTTTCGCTTAGGTACGAAATCAGTAGGAATATTATTGGGGTCCAAAAAGTTTTGAGTTTTTTTTATTCACAAAAATCTTCGCGCCGAACAATCTTCGAAAAATAAGTATTCCAAAATAATTAACCAGGTTTGAGATTTTGTTTTCGTATCAATTAAGTTATAATCAGTTCATTGTATCCTTCTGTCTTTCCTAATGTTTTTAATCAGAAGGAATAATATTGGTGTACAAAAAACTGTTTAGGGTCTTTTTTGTGACTTTGAAGTTTTATTCCGAGAAATTGTCTACTATGTTTAAGATTTTGTTTTTTTATCAACTCCTTCTGGCCCTTCTTTCCTTTTCCTAATTCTTTGAATCAGAAGGAATATTATTGGATTACAAATAAGTTTCGAGGGTTTTGTTTGTAACTTTCGAACCACCTTTGAAAAATGAATATTCAAAAAATGTTTATCAGGTTTAAGATTTTCTTTTTGTATACAAAGTTTTAGTCAACTCATTCTTTCCTTCCTAATGCTTTGAATCAGCAGAAATATTATTGGGTTACAAATAAGTTTCGAGCACTTTTTCTAACCTTGAAATTTTATTTAGAGAAATCTTCTCCCCGAACAACTTTTCGAAAATAAGTACTCAAAGATTGTTTACCAGGTTTGAGATTTTGTTTTTGTATCTACATACAAAGTTATAGTCCGATCATTCCTTCGCTCCTAATGCTTTGAATCACTAGAAATATTATTGAGTTACAAAAAAGTTTAGAAGTTTTTTTAACTTTGAAGCTTTCTTCAGAGAAATTTTCGCATCGAAAAACCTTCGAAATATGAGTATTCAAAAATTTTTACGAGGTTTAGGATTTCGTTTTCCTTCCTTCCTTCTTTCCTTTCTCATTCTATCTTCCTTTCTTTCTGCTTCGAATCAGTAGAAATATTAATAGCTTTATTCTGGCAAATCTTCGCCCTGAACAATCTTCCGAAAATGACTACTCAAAAAGTGTTTACCAAGTTTGAGATTTTATTTTTGTATCAACAAAGTTATAGTCAGCTCATTGTATCCTTCTTTTGTTAGGAACAAAATGCTTTGAATCAGTAAAAATATTATTTATTGGGGATAGAAATAAGTTTTGATTCCTTTTTTTGCTGTAAGTTTCATGCTATATTCAAAGACATCCATGCAATGTATTTTCTACGACTTTTGTATGTATGTATGTATTTTTTTTTACTTTTCCCCATCTTTCAGGCAGCATCAGGATGCGAGATTCCTCGCAATGGAGAATTGGGCTGAATGAGCACACAACAATACTAAACTTTTTCAGCGGCATATCTCAGAACGACACCCAGGTTGCCCTCGGGGCAACCCTCAAGGGCCGAATGGGAACTGTCTATGCTGACGAATCCAAGTTGCTTGGCAAAGTGGCTTGTGGTATCTACTCCAACGAACTTAATCTTAACCCTCAAATGCATGAATTATTTTCACGTTTGCTAAATAAAAAAAGTTTTTTTTTTTAACACAGAAAACCACTGAAAAGTGAATTAAATATTAATAAACTACTAAATATTAGCAAACAGATTTCGAATGTGCTTGTCGTTTCAAAAAAATAGATCGGGGTTTAATTTGAAGATATACACAAATGTGTTAGTGTGCCTAAAGGCATCAATATGCATTTGAGGGTTAATTCGAGCTACGGCTGCCAGATTACTTCAGTGTCTTCGAAGCCGATCTATCGTAGCTTGGGACGTCCTTTGGAAGGTATCTCATTCGGTTGATTTTTGAGTAAGTAATGTTCTTAACGGTGCTCGTAGTTGTAGCGTTTTTCGCATTCATCATTTTTGTTCACTGGCTCAAATATTTATTCTTCGGCAGATGTTTCTTTCGAAAAATTGGAGCTTTTGTTCTTCAGCATTGCAGATGGTCCATGACTTGCTTCCGTATGTTAGACAGGGGACAATGAATGTGCGGTGCAATGAAATTTTTAAACTTCTGAGTAAAAGTAGGATCCTTAGATGTTAACACAGACTGAAGTAGCAGAGCTTTGCCGAAAGGATGCTTTGGTTAATTTCCACTAAGACATTGCTCTCATTTTTTAAGTGGACACCCAGATATTTAAAAAGAGTTACTCTTTCTAAATCTTCTTAACTTCAATTGTCTTAAATTTTTTAATTCAACTCTGACTAGGAATAATTTTTATATATCTAGATAATTTTTTTTTAGTGTGCACCACTCACAATTATTAACATTTCTGTTATTTTCAGCATATTTCTAATAACCGACAGGCATATAATTTTTCGATCAAGGGATCAGCAAACAATGCGATACAAGCAGCAAAAATGAAAAAAAAAAAATACTTAGGGGGATGGAAATCCCGGCACAATTTGTTTACTTGCAAACAATTTTAAACAACACAACGCTGCACCGCGCAGGGTGCAGAGTGTAAGGTGTGAGGAGGGTGCAAGGCCGCAGCACAAGTGGGTGTAGGCAAGTTGCAACTGACGCTGTTGTTGCTATTTAAAGTGGTTATTTATCTAAGCGGCGCTTTATTACGCAACGCTTTGGTTGCATCTCGCTTTGGCAGTGGGCGCGTCCTTTAATTCGCATAATTTATTTGCCGCTTACGGCTGCAGTCTGTGTGCGGCTCTGGCTTAACTTGTAATTAAACATTTCGAAATTTTCAATTTCACAATGCTGCGACGCTCCACGCTGTTTGCTGAGCGCGTCCTTTATTACTTCGGGCAAATGTTAAACGGCAGCAATAAATCCGGTGTTCGTCGTTGTTTGTTGACATATGTAAATTTGCTGCGTTGTTGCTTGTTGTTACATTTTGTTTTGCTTACTTTAGTGTCTGACGCTGTTTGTTAATGGATATATTAAATTCGACAATGGTTTCGAGAGACAGATTTGTTTGAGAGTTGAATGAAGACAGACCGTGTTGACAGTGTCGAAAGTTTTCTATGAACGTCAGACTGACTCACAAAGCGAAACGCATGCAGACTGAAAGGTTGGAATATTTGGTTGGAATGAATATTTATTTGAATTTGGAAAATCAATATTATTATTTTTTTCTCATCTTTTGAAAAGTGCTGCTTTCAAGGATTTTTGCGGTTGTTATATTGCATTGAGAACACAAACGTCGATCCATGCAGTTGTTTTAAAATTTTATAAAATTAAATCAATAATTTTTCTTATCAATAACATTTATAGAAACACCAATACTCGAAGTATTAATGCTGCAAAATTTTTATAAAAAATTTATGATATACATATTTTAGGTAAGGGAGAGTTTTCTATAATGGGACTGGTTTTAATTTTCCATAATGAATATATTTTTGAGCTCCAAATATATAATTGGATAGGTTTTTGCTTAAAAGAATTTACAATTTTGATGGAAAATATTGGGTTTCTGCCAATAATCTGAAATCATAAAAAAATCATGAAAAATCATTAAGCGAAAACCAAAGAAAGTCCCACATTAGAAGACACATCATATGACATTTCACTACATATGAAAAGAAATCACTTTGGAATTCTTAAGAGAAACAAAAAACGAACACAATATCTCGATGGAGACTCGCCACATCTACAGGGTGGACCATTTAAGATTTGGAATTTGAACTACGCTTTATTTCGAGAATGGCAGTCCAAATGTCATTAAATTTGTATTCGTAATTTAGTTAAAAGTTTGACATTTTCGACATGGGACGCTATAGGCTTGAACAAAATTGGGAACTTACTTCCAAAGTGGAGAGTCTTCAACCCAAACTGTAAGAAATTTTCAAAAATTTGTGGATCAATTTGCAAGCCAGCTCGTGAAACTGGATCGTTAATGGACCAAACAACCCGTTCCCGTTCTCGTACAGTGCGTACAGCCGAAAACATTGCTTTGTAGCCGAAAATGTGCATGAACATCCATCAACGTCAACTCGCCATCGCTCTCAGGAATTGACCATTTCCCGCACTTCTTTGATGAGAATTTTGCATAAAGATCTCGGTATGAAGGCTAACAAAATTCAATTGGTCCAAGAACTGAAGGCTCATGACCATCCGGCACGTAACAATCGAACTTTTAGGCATCGTTTTCGAAAATCGAATAATCAGCCGAAATTCTGAAGTCAATTGGCCGCCTCGGAGCTGCGATTTAAGTCCGTTGGACTTTTTTTGTGGGGAGCCGTACAGGACAAGTGTTACACTAACCATCCAGAGACGATTGAAGCTTTGAAACATGAAATCGAAGTTGCCATTCAGGGAATTCTACCCGGAACAATCGAAAAAGTACTTGAAAATTGGGTTGCCCGAATGGCGTACGGTAATGCCAGTCGTGGCAGTCATATGAACGATATCGTTTTTCATTCTTAAATAACAAATTCCAAGCTTTGTAATAAAACAGGAATTTTCAAAAAATATTCATTAGTTTTTTTTATAACCGATTCAAATTCCAAATCTTAAATGGTCCACCCTGTACTTACCTACTCATGTATGTATATGGAATTCATACTTTGAAGTAGATGTTACATATATAGAAATACAGCTTTGTGATCTGTCGAAACCCCACTTTTAAGTAGACAAATCATACTGAAATTTTCATGCAAAATTTTGTTAAAATTTTGTTCCGATTTCTAGAAAGATACATCATCAGCTTTAGCTATGTTGATAGGAACACTAAAAACGGTCATGGTATGATCAATTATTTCATTGATCTGGATCAGAAAAATGAAGAATTTTCCATATACAAGTAATTCACGGCTTTTGGAACGGCTATAAACGTTCTTAATCGATTAAACTTGTTAATATTATTTTTATTTCTCTGATGTATATTAAGAAAACAGATTAGCAACATCACAAAGAATTCACATGGAATAGAAGTCTTGGATGACTGAAAAATACTGGAAAAAGAGTACCGTAGAACTGGTTACCAGTAACCGATAACGCCACATGGGGCGATGGAAAACCAACGGCTCCAAATCTTTCGCTTTGGAAAACATTATTCAGACGCTAAGCTCTCTACGGCGGAACTCATTCTTAAACTTTACCTGAAGAATTGATACACCTACGTATTACCTGACGAAATTTAACTGAGGCGGAAATGATTTTTGCTTTTCTTAGGTCTCACTAGGAGCAGCCTTTAGGTCCTGGCTCAACCAACCGCGTTCGTTGGAGAAAAGTAGTAGTTGACGTAGTTATTGAGTAGTTATCTATGCGATTAAGAGATCAGCGGGAATTCCAAAAGGAGTATACGACACATATAACCAAAAAATACTAGAAAAAAGTCTCGTAGGACTGGGTACCAGTAAACGATAGTCACATGGGACAACAGATAAAGAACGCCTTAAAAAATCGGTCGCTTTGAAAAGTGTTATCCAGCTTTCTAGAGCTGGTACAACGCTTAAGACGCTCTGGTGAGCTTTCTAGAACTGACAGACCACATATTACATATTACTTGGTATCGGTCAACTAAAGCAACGCCCTCTGCTCCAGTAGGAGTTAAAATAATCCTTATATATATAAAAACATATGTTTATGGCTGCATTATATTACTTGATGTGTTCGCTTACGATGTACATAAGTGTAGCCATAGCTTCTTACTTGGATTGCGAAAGAACTTTATTAATTTTGCCATCAACGGAAACACTTTGAATTCCATATATTTTATTTACGCTGACTTTGACTTACGCTGACTTTACGAAACTTTGAGCATCAGGAAACTACCCTATAACCGATATTAACCCTTTCGGTACTTCTTTTTTGTTTCAAACTTTAAAAATCATTCTTTTTCATTTTATTACTGGTTAAGCCTACATACTGAATAATCAAAAGTAATTTTTTTAAATATTGTTCGAAAAAGTTTTTTTTGGGCATCGTGCATATGGCATAAAATGTATTTAAAGGAAAAAAATATTATTTTTAATTATTAAGATTTATTTATTACATTTAAAACAGAACTTACTAATTAACTAAGCTGGGTAGGTATATCACAGACATATCTGATAGATCAGTACATGATTTCCTGGTAAACAGATGGCTCCCTAACGGAGGAAGGTACCGGAATCGGGGTGTATGGACCTGCGATTAGATTCTCGGAACCTACAGGAAAGCAGGCGGAAATATAGGCCATTGAAAGGTGCGCTCACTTCAATCTGGTGAGGAAATACCAGAACCGGAAGAGCGCGATCCTGTCAGACAGCCAAGCGGCAATCAAGGCATTAAGATCCTACCAGGTATCCTCGGAACTGGTGTCGGAATGCCTTGAGAAGCTGAACGAACTTGGCCGTTACAATCAGGTATGGGTCCTCTGGGTTCCGGGTCACGCCGGTATTGATGGGAATGAGCAGGCCGACAAACTTGCAAGAACGGGGCGTCTACCCCATTCGTCGGCCCAGAACCCGTCTGTGGTCTAGGCAAAGGAGCACTATCCATCCGACGAGATAACCATCCGGAATCAATACTGGGAAAATCAACCAGGCCAAGATGGTTATTGGGTCTCAAAGAATAAGCTAAGAATTATCACAGGTATATTGACAGGGCATTGTAGACTGAATTATCAGACTAATTATCATCTAACCAAATTAGGTATCAGGGTGAACGAACTCGGTAGGTTCTGTTTGCAGGACAATGAAACTGCAATACACATACTAGGCATATGCCCTGCCCAATCAAATTAAAAATTTTATTTCCGTTGGGTAAAATCTATGCCATATGGCATAGTAAGAAATAAAAAAATCGAACAGTCTTGGTGAACTATATTTGGGATCAAATTTTTTTACACTTACTAAAGCAATAAATACTTACTAGATTACTTACATAAAGCTATGAAAAAAATTGATTTTTGTAATGGAATAAATAACAGTACGAAGTGATCTTTTTTTGAAAAATACGAAGCTCGATAGGAACGCGCACTTTCTGAACCCTTACAATTTACTGGGTACACTAATCAAAATAATTTTTTCATTATTTTGTATAAAAAACTTTAGAGAAAAATACAAAATATATAAAAATATAGTATCCACAAGTTGTTTGACCTAAAACAGGCACTGAAAAGAGACTATGCCATATGGCATAGAATAACCGAAAGGGTTAAAACCAAAAACGAATTTTCCGTTGAACAGTGTAAAATAAAATGCCATTGATAGGAATTCTACGAAAGTTTGAATAATAATGAAATTTGAATTTTTTTCTCTTCCTGAACATTTTATAGTTAACACTAGAAAAACAGCAAGTTTTCCATACCTACATATCATATCCGCTGATATCTCGAAAAGTACACATCAGATTTGGCCAATTTTTCACAAAATAAATTTTAAAAAAATGTAAATTTTTTTATGATAAAAAATAAAAGTCACCAAAGCAAAAGTTGATAGAAATACTAAAGAAAATATAGATATTTAAAAATTAAAAATTGTCAAAATGACCGCAATGATCTTTTTAATGCTAAAGTTTACTAGATAACTGAACGATTTGCCGAGAAATGGGAAAACCTTCTAAAGCGCTCTTTTCGGGGTTTTTTTTTCCCCAAATTTCTAAAAATTGTAAACGTTTGTAATCACTCACCAAATTCATTTTACAAATCGTATGCAACACATAGACAAACTAATGCTTCCGAGTTACAATCAAAACTTCATACAATACCTTCAGTTTTTAAACCAGTGCCAGCCATTTGAAAACAACACACAACTTTTCATTAAAGATCAATATTTCTCAATTCATATGCTTTGCAAAAATATGGTAATACATTTTTATTAATATTCCATCATTTCATGTTTGGGAAGTACAGGATTTCTTAGATTTATTACAATGATATTTTAGTTCTTTGATATGATTTTCGTTATGATATTCTTAAGATTTTGCTATAATATTTCGATTAAAATTCGCTCCACTTTAATCCTGCGCATCCTTGTGGCCGACACTTCCGACATTTGGCGTTTTAGGCGATTCGGCGATATTTTCGATGATTTCGCAGCACCAGCAGCAGTCGATAGGCGATGACATTTTTGAAAAACTTGATATTTCCAACGATGTTCATGTTGCCGTCGGCAAAACGGCTCGAGTTCTTCGTGCACTGTTGCTGTTGCTGTTGTGTGTTGGATGTTCGTGTTGGCGCGCGTGTGGTAGATTTGACGTCATTGCGCGCCAACATTCGCCTTTTATACGCGAACAAAAACACCACAGCACGGAAAAGCTTTCTGTGTGCTCTTTCGCAAGCGGGGCAATTATGTTGGGAGCTTGCAACCCCCTCCCAACTAGCCGCCCACTGCGCACCCACAACGCGGGCGCAGCGCATGGCTACAAATGTTTCACACTACTCAATTGGGTGGATACGCGTCGTGCTGCTTATTTACCCCACACACACACACACACACACATATATATATATATATACACTGGGCATGTACGACTATCAATGCGAGTGTGTGTGTTTGCATAGTGTGTGTGCGTATGACCTTTGCAATGCAAAAAGTTGTGGCACTCTGCATCAGTGTGTGTGTGTGTGGGCATACAAGGACATTTTGATTTATGCAAAGGAGGAGCTAAAATTGATTTTCACTTCTGACAAACAAATTATAAATACAATTATGCAATCGCCATTCGAACAAGTATGAAGGCTAAAAATAATATTTCATGTGGGCATTGCGTGTACAAAATAATATCCTTTCAAAGTTGAATGAAAATAATCCACTACAAAACTGTTTTAGAATAACTTTACCAACAACTACTAAAGGCCTTGTTTACCCTTTTTGGACTAATTAATACTTTTTTTGTATTTTTAAAATTTTCCACTAGTTACTCGTCGGTTTGTCATGCAAGCAGCTTAAGTGATTAAGTCAGTTACGCCAGCTCTCAGTTAATTATGAACGCAACAAATTGCGTAAGTCAAAGACGCTCTGAGCTCGAATTTCGTCTTAATACACTTTTTACCTAAGAAGATTAAAAGTTTCAATTGAATGTTTCATATTATGCAATGTGAGCTGCCAGGATCGGCGTAACGCAGTATTGGGTTTTTTGAACCACAAGTCGTGGGCTCAAATCTCAAAATAATTGACTGATAAAAACTGGTCCATTGGCAGCCAAGATTTTGCATAATTTTTTTTTAAAATAATATAATTCTTTTTAAAAAAGGATAAAACCGCATAGAACTGTTAGAAATCTGCATTACATTGATGGACTCTTCGGTCATGTTTAAGCTATAAATCGTTAACTTCCGGGAATACTTGAATGAAAAAAATTAAAAAAAATATATGGTAAAGCACTTAGTATAGTCATAACTTTTTATAATACCTACTTATATGTAACTTTTTAGATTACACAATTAAACTAAAATGTTTTTTGCCCATTGAATAATAAATAAGTAAATCTTATATATAAAAAAAACTTGACTTCTTGTGTGTAATCGGTGTTTGCGAAAACGGTTCATTCTTTCGGCAAAATTTTTTTCGTATGTCATAGAAGATGTTAATGCGGTGGTTTATAGCGATATTACATGTTTGTACGGCAGGCGGGCGTGGCACCTCCCATACAACCTACATTTTTAATATGGTATATCTTCGGGATTATAAGAAGGACAGCATTGAAATTTGGTACAGCGTCATGGCGTAAGCGTATCATTCCACCGGTAAAATTTAATGGGCGTTGGACAAGGGGCGTGGCACTTTTTTAATTCCGGTGTTACTTTTCAACTATAGCATTCACATCAACGACACTTGGTACAAACTTATTATTTAGTCGTGTCCTTCGACAGGTGAAATGGGGTGGGTTTTTGACAAGGGGGCGTGGCACCGCCCTTACAACCCAATTCTTTAATACCGAATATCTTCAGAATTATAAGTCGTACAGCATTGAAATTTGGTACAGTGTCATGGCGTGAACGTGTCAATCCACCGGTAAAATTTAATAGGCGTTGGACAGGGGGCGTGGCACTTTTTAAATTCCGGTGTAACTTTTGAACTAGAGCGTTCACATCAATGACACTTGATACAAACTAACGATTTGGTCGTGTCCTTCGACAGGAAGAATAGGGTGGGTTTTTGACAAGGGGGCGTGGCACCGCCCATACAACCCAACTTTTTAATATGGAATATCTTCAGAATTATAAGTCGTACAGCATTGCAATTTGGTACAGTGTCATAGCGTAAACATGTCGTTCCACCGGTAAAATTTAATGGGCATTGGACAAGGGGCGTGGCACTTTTTAAATGCCGGTGTAACTTTGAAACTATAGCGTTCACATCAACGACACTCGGTACAAACTAACGATTTGGTCGTGTCTTTCGACAGGAGGAATGGGGTGGGTTTTTGACACGGGGGCGTGGTACCGCTTCCATTTTTGTATACATAGATTGTTTATCCTGACTGACTGACTGATTGATTGGTTGATTTATCATCGCCCAGCCCAAACCGCTGAAGCTACAAACATGAATTTTGGACTGTAGGTACATCTTGAAGAATTAACCTTCGCCAAGACGGGATTTTTTGAAATTCGGGGTCTAAAGAGGCAAAACATGGGTTAAAGTGTTGTATGAAGAAACGTGATTTAATAAACATATTGAATTTGAACTTCCTGAAAATATTCTAGATCAAAACTTATTCGACACGTATTTTATAATTTTTCGAAAATCAAAATTTAACTGGCCCAACAATGGGTTACGGTTTATTTACGGAAAAACTCCGAAACAAAAAACATGAACCGATGGGACTATTGACTTCAACAATTGTAAAAATAATTGAAATAAATAAAACTAGAAACGTGTTTCTCATTATTTTCAAAATCGAATACTAACTGAATCAACGACGGGTTAAAAGTATATACATATGTATGGAGAAAGAAATTTTGCTGAGCCCTTTCGACTTCAAGCTTTGTGAAAGTACTTCAAATGTAAAATAACTCGATACGCAATTTTTCCGAATATTAAAATTGGACGGGGTCAGCGACGGGTTAAAAGTTTGTATGGAGAAACTGTGAAATGAAAAATATGAATTAATGGGCCCATTGACATCAAACTTGGGGAAAGTACTCTTTGTGAGAAATAATTTGACACGTGTTTCTCACTTTTTTGAAAATAAAAATCTAACGGGGTCAACAATGCGTTAACAATTTGTATGGAGAAACAAGATTTATTGGGCGTTCTGACTTCAAACTTATCAAAAGCAGTTCAATCGGGAAATAATAAAAACGTGCTTTTAATTTTTTTTAAAATCTAAATCTAACATGGTAAACCAAGGGTTAAGAATTTGTTTGGAGTAAATGTGAAAACATATGATTTAAAGGGCCTTCTGACTTTAAAAAAAATTTTTAAAACACTCGAAATCAAAGATAGACACATGTTTTTTTTTAAATCAAAATCTGATGGGCTCAACAATGGGTTAGGAATCCGTATCGGGGAAACAGGAGAGCTTGCGTGCAAAGCCGCAGGGCCCAGCTAGTTTATAAAAAAAAACGACTCGACTTCGACTCATTCCTTAACTCGAAGGAGTTAATTGATTTACACACTGAATGAGTCTTATATCGATAATGTATATTTTAAATAAAATATTTCAAACCACTTTCATTAAAGGAAATCAATAAATAAACATTTGTGTTTCAGAATAAAAATTGTACGTATGTATTTTACTCTCATTCCTTAACTCAATGGAATTAATTGATTTGCACAATAAATGAGTCTTATATCGATTAAATATTTTTTTTATTTTTTAAATAAAATATTTCAAACCATTTACATTAAAAGGAATCAGTAAATAATTATTTGTGTTTCAGAATAAAAAAATTTCACACATCAATTGATCACTTTCACAATAGATCGCTTTCGTAACGCCGGAAATTGTAGTGTTCGGCAATATTTTGCATGTAGACTCATTTCTCGGAAGTACAAGGTTTGTAATTCTGAATAAGACTTCACCGATATGGAAGGGTCGACCTACATATTTACATATTTGTTGCATATGTAAGCATATATATATACATTAGGGCGGGTTAATTTTTTTTGATGAAGCGTATAGCAAAAACGTAATCTATAGGTAATTCTGAGAAATTTTGCTCAAGAGACCATAGCTCTAAGTCGGATTTGGAGCCCCCAAAAATTTCAAAATAGATATTTTTCAATATATACATAGAATAATTTAATTAAATTCGTCATAAAATCGGATAGAGTTATAGTAGATTTCTCAATCTGGGCTTGTTTGAAAGGTATTTTTATCACCTTTCAGAATATGTATTGATACAAATTTTTTTTTTATTTTTAGTAGACAGATTAGGAATTTTTTGTCGAAAAATAGCCTAAAATGAACTTTTAACTAATAAATTCAGAATTTTCTTCGATTTTTTGCGATAATTTGTTTTTTTTGCAGATTATGAAAGTTCAGATAATTTCCAACAACTTTTATTACGATCAATTTTTTTGTTTTCGAACTCCTTTTTGTAGGAAAATCGATCTGAAAAAATCAACATTTTCAAGGTTTCAACAAAAAAACACTATTTTTACATTTTTAATTCAATTTATTTTTAAATATCCACAAATTCCAATGCACATACAAGGAACAGAAAGACATGTACAATTATTAACGAGTGTTTCAAAACGAGTTATAGAAAAGAATCGTGAAGGAGTTATGGCAGTGACATCAGAAAGTCGTAAGAAAACTCCTCGAATGGAAAGTAAAAAGGACCTTAAAAAATAATATTACCACGTTAAAACATTAAATTGTAGGTCGAGAATAATATTTAAAAATAAATTGAATTAACGGTATTTGTTTTTAAAGTATTTCCATGGTCGCAAAATAAATCGTTAAAGTTAGTCCTTTTTCGAAATACGGACTATCACCAGACGAAGTTACTAAATCATCGTCGACCGATTCAGTTTCGATCCTCTTTCGTCGTTTACCTCTACTTCCATATTATGTTTGTCAAACAATGATTGTTCATCGTTACATTCGGAATTACCATCAATTAAGGGACACAACTCTGGCGGCCCAAAAACTGCCTAATTTTATTAATTTATCTTGCGACTATTAAAAATATAAGAAGATTTTTTTTCAGACAGTTTTCTGTTTTCAAAAAAATCCATTTGCCCATGAAAAAAAGCGTTTTGAGGACATAAAAGCCATCCAAAAGACTTATACTGACATCCCGAAGGACATCTCGGCCGACGATCTAATACACTCATAAGACATGCTTTGATATTATGTAAATCGTTGTATTGAGCTTGAAGGGCAATCGTTTTTGCAAAAAAAAGTCCTGTTATTATTTTCTTAAATGTTTAAAGGTGAAAACACCTTTTTGCTAATCTGGCAACGTACATACCATACAGACTAATTGAAAAATGAAAATGTTGAATAATTATAGACTATGGGGGAATTCTGACACCCAAACCCCCCTTGGCTATGCCTCCTGCTTAAGGCTATTCCAACTTGTAAATAAATATTTTATGTTGTGCCAACTTCTTTACTGTAGAATCGATTTTTTAATGTACATATGTCTGGTCAACTCGATTTCAATTGGCTAATTATGCAAAACTATGTAACTATGTATTGCGCTGACTTCTCATACCGAGGCCCTAGGTTCGAATCTCAGCTTGGGTCGGTGAAAAACTCATCTATTTCTATCGCTGTCCAGATGAAGCAAATGAGAATTACAAAAATAGCAAAAGTGCGTTCTTGGTAGACAATGGTAAACCTCAAAGTGTGAAAGAAAAACTGCCATCTGCCGTTCGAATTCGGCCCCTGCTTTCTTCATCCTCTGTGTGTGTTGTAACTCATGAAATTTTATAAAAAAATGTCCAAGTAAGGACATTTTATATAAATATATAAGGAATATTTACGAAAATATTTCTAGAAAAAGTGATCTCTTCAGAGAAGAGACTTTTATGTCCCAGTCCCATACAAAGTGCCTCACTTCGATTTGACTGAGAGTTGACAATTTTGGATTATTTTAAAGTTTTTCTCAACAATCTGACAAACCGATTTACAAGGACATGTGAGAGTAAGGGTCAATGTGTGGAATATTTAATGAAATATTAAAAAAAAAATTGATCTCTTTTAAGAAGAAACTTTCATGTCCAAGTCTCATACCGTAAAGTGCCTCACTTTGATTTGATTGAGAGTTGAAAGGTTGGGATTGCTTCAAAGTTTCCATCAACAATATGATAAAGCTTTTGGCAAGGACATGTGACAGTAAGGTAATTTTTTCTATATAAGGAATATTTGGGGAAATATTTTTATAAAAATTTCTTTAAGAAGAGACTTTCATGTCCAAGTCACTTTGATTTGAGTGAGAGTTGCAAATTTTGGAATATTTTAAAGCTTCCCTCAACAATCTGTCAAAGCGATTCACAAGCTGAGAGTAACCACAATTTTTCAATGTGTAGAATATTTAATTAAATTTTTTTTAGAAAAATTGATCACTTTTAAGAAGAGACTTTCATGTCCAAGTCTCATATTGCAAAGTGCCTTACTTCGATATGACTGAGAGGCATTGGGAAGTAACATGAACATGAACTTGAAACAGTGTTGTATACACATTTAAAAACACGGGTGAAATATTTTATATCACAATGGGCCTCACCATAGGCCTCTGAGTGTGTCTCTTACAGAGGCAACCAGCACAACCTAACCTAACTTGCGCAGATGAACTATATCGCTGTCCAACACTACAAGATCGACTACGCCGGACTCTTGTGGCAAGGTTCTTCGATGGACTTGCAAAAAAAGCTTATGCACAGATTACTGATCTACACAATTTCCTTGCCAAGACTAAATGATTGCCAAAGGATCCCAACTGGAACTACAGGGAACTCAATCGATGAGGAAGACACCGGACCCAAAATGAATGGAATCAGAATGGACTCAACAGGGTCTCCAAGTGGGAGTGCATGCCTCTTATATCTCTTCTGTAATCTAAACCAACCAAATCGAACCTAATATTTCAGATGTAAAATTTTACTACATAAAACCATTCATATTTTTGGATTTTATTTGGAAACTATAATTTTTAATACTGAGTAGAGGTTATTTTTATTTGTTATTTATTTATTTATTTTTTATTTATTTGTTTATTTATTTTTATTTATTTATTTATTTATTTACCCAATGAAGAAATGTCCTTATTTAAAAATTGTAAACACCTTCACTTCATTATTCCTTATATTCATTAACAATATTTGTATTTTTCTTATATTTGTATTTCTAAATCATACTGAAATATAAATTATCACATTTACTTTTTGTGCTGAAAATATTTTAAATGCAAAATATTTCCACTTATATCTAAATTTTACTCAACAAATAAGCAAATCCATAAAAAGAGCACCAACGCACATAGAGAATCCTTGCAAAATGCTTTCAATGATTAATGCCATTAACGAAATTATCAAGGATTAAGACGATTTGCCAGCGTTTTCATGCTGCGGCACAACTTCGCCGTGCCAAACGTTATCCTGGCACTGCAGGCAGGCGCCGACTTCCTGCCTCAGGAGGGGTAAGTGGAAGAAGACAATACAATTTAGCGTAATTCTTCGGCTTCAATTAGTGAAGCGACAAGGACAGTGACGGGCGCGTTGGTGTGTGCGGCTGTGGCAACGAAGAGACAACAACCCTTTTGTTGTAGCGCTGTGAAATGATTGAAAAGCGGGCGAGTTGGGCGAGAACACAGCGCGCCGGTGAGTGGATGTGACGCACGCCGACAAATCCATTATCACTGCAACATTGGGGTGCACGGCGCTTAAAATCTCATTTTATTAATTCGTCGACTTTGCCGTAGCGAGACGGAACGACGATTTTAATGTAGACATATTTTTGAGTTGATTATTGAATTATTGCTGGTTTAAAAGCTTTGCAAAGTTGCAATGATAATTTTATGAAATTGAAAACTAAAACCAAATCATTTGGCAATATGGAAAAATATAGAAAGGATGTGAGCATGTGAACATTTTATTTCATTTCATTTTTTATTCAATCGACCATACAGATACATTGTAACGTGTACTGAGTCATAGCTCAAAGCCAATGCGGTGTCCGCATGTATTGCATATTTTCAAGCACTGGCGACACGCTTTCATGGTTTTTCAGAAATGACCGGCGGACGCCAAACTTTTGCCTTTGGCATTAATTGTGGAAGGAGTTTTCGACGAACAATGGTTTGGAAATTTGAGTGCCATTTTGCATTTTAGGAAATTTAAGAACTTTTAGTTCTTCTTTTGTTAAAGTAAATCATAAATGAAAATTATGGGTTTATGAGGTTTTTCGCATTTATCAAGTTTTAAAAACGTTAATATTTGATTTTAATGTATGTCTTTTTAAGATTATGTATATAGTTTAGTATAAAGAAAAGCAAAGAGATACAGGAAGCAACTGATAGGACTCGATGAGTCATTGCTTTCCAAGTAGATTGAACCCAATTTTCATAGCCACAAAATTCTCATTCAACTCACTCACTTTCTGCTTGAATAACATTGGAACTATTCGCATTTTATATAAAAATACTTGAAAAATATATAAGTATATATGCTATGCTAAGAATGTTCTAATAAAAAGTTTGACCCACGGTTGCTTTGAACACCCGGCTGATTTTTCCAACTATTTTATTGCGATGCCACATCGCACAGTGATTCGTTCCATAGACAAAATTCAAAAAATTTATGGTCTCAGAATTTAACGATTTTATTGTCTTTTCAAAGAAAAAACTCCAACTAAGAAAACCCCAAAAAATCTGTGCAAAAAATCAATTAGTGTCTGTGCACAAGCGGCTCAAAGTTGACACAAAAAAATTGAAACTCATATTTTCTGTTTTTTAATCTATTGAGTACAAAAAATTTTAAAACAAATTGGTTGGCGCCAAGTTGCTTAAACTTTCAATATACAATAAGAAATGATGTGGCCATTTTCGCTTTCAATGTTTTCCCAACATTTGCAAAGCGTAGGCTTTTACTTCACTTTTAATTCAAAATATTTTTCTAAGTTAAAAATCTGAAAATTGGCAAAACTTAGACGAAAATATCTAAAAAGGATGTGAAAGTATGTTCCTGGATTTTTTTTTTATTTTAAGAAGCATTCTTTCTTTGTCGGATAATGTAATTATATCCTCCAATATCTTCCGATCTCAGAAAATAATTAAATTTGAAAAGTGGTCTAAACACGTATTTTTCGACAAAATTTATTTTATTTATGCCTAAAAGTATGCAATTAGCACGAAAAATGATAAAACCAATCAATCGTTTTTATTGCAAAACCAGAGCGTCCCGATACAATTTTTATTACTCTTTGGAATAATCAATGTTGACGTTACCGATTAAATGTAAAATCTGAAAAATCTTGCCAACACATTTGGTGCCTATAGCTTTCCAAAAATGACAAAATTTGCAAAATTAAGCCTCAGGCATTGCCAAACTACAACAGTCTAAGAAAAATCAAAAGGAGATTTCAATTCAGCAGACCATGATTAACTAGTATACCAAATTTTATGAAGAACGGACCACTCCTTCTAATTTTGTCCCGCGGTTGTATGGAGTCGAATCAGTGTGCATCGTAACGAATATCATTGGCAATTATTTATTTAAATAGTAATTAATAAAAAAAGCTGCAAATCTGAGCCAACTATATTTTGACTCTGGTATTTATTCCAAAATTGTCAACCATTTTGACCTGAATTGTTGACAACAACAATTTTTGACAGCGATAAACTATTATAAAAACAGCCAGTTTGACTATTTTGATTGACGTAGCTAAAATAAAGGATGCAAATTTCTGAAACTAAAATAAACGCATTGATGTTTCGCATTGAATTGTATAATTATACAATTCAATAAAAAGTAGATATTGCCAAGAACACAATTAGGCCACTTTTGTCCCAAGTAATGTTGTCTACGGTCGAAGACTCTTTAATTCTTTAATTGCTTCATTGATGTGACTTGAAACATTGCTTCCTTGTCTGCTTTTAAGGAAATCCACTTGCTTGTCTCTCATAATAATTCCCTGACCCTACAACTCAGTTGAATTGGTACCAACAAATAGACACATATATATATTTAACATATGGTTGTTTGTTCTGATAATAAATCGTGTTCTAACGAAGCTTTGAGCAAAAAAAATGATTTTGTATTTTACTATGCAAATTGAATTTTATTTGTCTTAATGCACATTGTTTGCACAAAATATTCAAACATCAATTGCCATTTTATCCAACGGACGTTTTTAAGTTTTTATTACCTTAGTTGCCAACTGTAAGGGATCATCTAAGATCAAGCCACTATTTACTCTTTCTTTAACAGCATCAATCTCGTCAATGGGATGCGAAAGGCCTATTATGGACTTGATGGGAATGTCCTGATCCGACGCATCGCTTGCCGAACGGCTGAAAGAGAGGGAAAGTGCCAACAGGTTGATTATTTGAGTTCGGACTTTCGAACGGTGTGGGCTTACCGAATCCTTGCGGCCGCCAAAGTGTGTCCAATCAGACAAACAACTACCAGAACAAGGCACTGCAATAGCATTGAATGAATGAAACCTGAAGGATATCGTTTAGTTCTGACACTTACCAATTTTCCCGCCATGATTCTGAAGGCTGCGCAGTATTTTTTTGTTTACTCTTAGTAAGGAATGTACTGGCACTTTAGTGATGCACGCGTTGTCGGTTCACTCGTCGTCGATGCACTTCAAATGTTTGTTGAACTGTTTTTGCACAACTTTTATATGAATTTCACTGAAAGCGTGTTGGAAGGGCGGCGTAGTGAGTCGCACGAAAAAAATCAGTAATTGCTTGAACTACTTAATTTAAAAGTGGCACACTCCAAATGTTCTAATCAGTTCTATTATATAATATTCCATTATAAATAAATTGTGCATTGAACACAAATGTTAAACTTAACAAATGCCAATTCAAGCCTGTTTTAATAAAAATACCAATTTTCAAACCACATTTTCCATAAGAAAATGCATTAAATTGCACTTGGCTGCAAAAGGTTGGCTCATAAAACTATTTCTTACTACCCGTACAATTGTTTTTTTTTTTTAAATAGAGCAGAAAGAATTGATAGATTCAAATGCTCGACTTCTGTTTTGGAGAACAATTGATAAGCGAAATTAGTTTTTTCCCATTTAGTTTTAAATTGCTTCAGTTTTATTAGTTTGAAAATGAACAATTGATTTTTTGGACTCCCTGCACCGCTCTTCCTTACAGCATCCAGTTTGTAGTTTGTATAAAAGTGGTGCAAAATCAGTTAAGTATTATTAGTGCAGTCTTTAGAATCATGGCGGGAAAATTGGTAAGTGTCAGAACTAAACGATATCCTTCAGGTTTCAATAATGCAATGCTGTTGCAGGTCCTTGTTCTGGTAGTTGTTTGTCTGATTGGACACACTCTGGCGGCCGCAAGGATGCGGTAAGGCTACACGGTTCGAAAGTCCGAGCTCAAATAATCAACCTGTTGGCACTTTCTCTCTCCTTCAGCCGTTCGGCAAGCGATGCGTCGGATCAGGACACTCCCATCAAGCCCTTAATAGGCCTTTCGCAGCCCATTGACAAGATTGATGCTGTTCAAGAAGGAGTAAATAGTGGCGTGATCTCTAGTGAGCCTTTGCCAATTAAGGTATTACAATCGGCCGCTGGATAAAATGGCAATTGATGTTTGAATATTTTGTGCCAACAATGTGCATTAAGGCAAATAAAATTCAATTTGCATAGTAAAATACAAAATCATTTTTTTCGCTCAAAGCTTCGTTAGAAGGACCAATGACGTTCTTTACAATGTGACATTAGACTAAAATAGCTGCAAATTACACTGAGTTTTAATTCATTTGAACCGGGCCGTGTATAATTTTTTCCCTACACAAAAACCTTCGGAAATCAAGTTTTGCAGGACATTTTAGCACCAAATATGAAAAAATACCAAATTCATCCTTAAACTCTTCTTTAGTTTTGACTTATTTCTGGTGTTCAATTTAAACTCTGAGCTTTGGTGTACTCAAAGACTTATAGTAGAATTGTATGGAAAATATTTTCGTGATAAATTTTTTCCTTGAATGTCCTGTTCCAAAGGATATTTTTTGCCAGTTTAGGAAAAAAGGGTCAAATTGACCCATACAAATTGGAGTTAGAGGGTTAAAATATTCCACAAAAATGTTCCTCGTATCATTTCTGAACACATTATATACCTAAAATGTAGGGTTACATGATTTTCGTTTGTCGATTTATAATAAATATACAAAAATAAATTTCTACTAAAGAAATTAAAAAATCAGGTGCAAAAAGGGGACACTTTGACCATACCTAAAAAATATTCAGACGTAAACGTTCGGACGTATGTATATTTTTTTAGATCCCTCTTCCAGAATCTGTTGTCAGCATAATGTTATATTTTTGTGTCGTACAGTGTAGTTTATCAACAACTAAAAAAAAATCATTCAAGGCACACACACACACACACCAACTCAGATTTTCTTCCTTCCCCACACACACATACGCATAACTTTTATCAGTTGGCCAACTGCGTGGGTGCGTCAGTGGTTACTTTGGTAACCGTTTCCCAGGCTTCAAGGACAAAAGTTAATATTACGCATCTTCATAACGCCAAATTAACTGCCAGACATTTTCATTTAAGTTCACATTTTTGCGCTTGGCTCGCATGAAAGCACTGTCCGCCCGATGCGAGCGCAATTCTCGATGAATAATACTCGGTTCTATGGTTTCATTCGATTTCGCAGGGGAAGCGGCGAACATTTCACGCACTCCGCACTCGAACGCGTTGCCGGGCGCACCGCGCGTTGAATGGCCGCTTTGTGCGCCGTTTTCACTTCATATCAAAATTTGCATCTCGATTTAATGAATTAAATGAAATGGAAACGACTTCGAAGGTGGAAGGAAAAGTGGCTGCATTTCAAATTAATTCTAAAGTGTGCCCAAGATAACCAAATAGTCGAGCGCCACGTGTCCAATCTGCGCTTTCAGGATTCATTGGAAGCGCGAAAAGTTTTCAGCTGCTTTCAATAGAAAAACTTAAAATGAACTCTAATTTTTTATGGAAAATTAAACGCAGCAAGTTTGTGTTAGTCATTTATAAGTATAATTTATATGTAGTTAGTAGAAGAATTTATAAGGATTCAGCGTCAGGAACAAAGCCAAAACGGTGATAAGGGCCTAAAAAAATATGAGAAAGCAGTAACTAAAAATTTAAGTAGTTCTTCATGCAGACGATGCATTGTTTTACTATATTCAATTGTTTTTTTTACGACAATTTGTGAATCAAAACTCTGTTATCCTTTAGGAATAAAGGCTTCAGTTTACCAGGCTGAAGTTTATATTTGTTTTTTGCCAGCCATAAACTAAGTTGTGGAAAGCAGTTAGAATCATTGAAGTGTTTCAGTTAATAATAAGAATCAGGCAAATGTCCTTGCCTTGTTCAATTCTTTCTCTTCCGAGATGGAATTTTAATGAAGAGGAGTTCCAAGTTGCGGTTGGCAAAATAAACAGGATTCTGCTCCTTTGGGATCTGCATAATTTTTTACTGGCAACGACGAAGCTTTACATAACTAATATGATTTTTTTTTTATACCGTTCAGCACCCTTTTGATACCATGCTTAGATAAGGTTAGGTTATGTTGACAGCTTAGGAAGCTAACATAGGCCAGACTTGTCCTTTTTTGTTAAACAAAAAACGAGAAAGAATCCTTCCGGGAAGAAGAGGAAACCCATTGAGACTACCTCATGAAGTGGGCGATACTGTTAATGTTGGTTGTTGACAGAGTTGCCAAGTCCTTCAGAAAACCGAGTTCAAGGAGATGAAGTCTATTGCGGGCCAGGGCAGGACTATGGCATATTAAATGCAAAACATTATCTTTTATTATCTCTGCCAAAAGGAAGACCTAGACCCATTCTTACTTACGGTCCAATAACTACTTAAGACAGCTACTGTTAAGTCAAATCTTACACCGTACAACAGTACTTTTGACACATCCAAATATTTTTATAAGCATGAAACCAAATATCATTAATAACAACCTCGCATACTCAATTTCTTATTATCTGATCCAATGTTCTTTTAAAATAACTTTAAATTTTGGACATACACATTTCAAAGAATTTTTTTCAATATTTGTACTTATGCAATAATAAAAATGTGGGTATTAAATGAAAGAGGAAAATTGTTGCCTTTTGAATTAATTTTCTATTTTGAAATTTCGGAACCAAAATTTGTTAGTTAGTTAGGTCTTTTCAGAAATGTATCCTTCAAAATCAACGAAGTTTTTATATGTTTTGAATCTTAGTCTATAGTACTCGTATCATAACTCCAAATTTTATACTTCTATCTTTATTGGCTAAAAGTAAAAAAAAAATACCATTTCATCCATAAGCAAGAATTACATGAAACACCAGGCCCAGAAATTGTTTAGTTCTTTTATGATTTAGCTTTGACCAGGTCACACTGAAAATCATGCAGGATTGTTCCATTGCCAAAGCAAGCCTGCTTGACATACAATTTGACGATGGCGTCAAATGATTTATCTACGACCGAAAATTTTATATTATTTTATTTTATTTTATTTTATTTTATTTTATTTTATTTTATTCTATCTTATTTATTTTATTTTATTTTATTTTATTTTATTTTATTTTATTTTATTTTATTTTATTTTATTTTATTTTATTTTATTTTATTTTATTTTATTTTATTTGATTTGATTTGATTTGATTTGATTTGATTTGATTTGATTTGATTTGATTTGATTTGATTTGATTTGATTTGATTTGATTTGATTTGATTTGATTTGATTTGATTTGATTTGATTTGATTTGATTTGATTTGATTTGATTTGATTTGATTTGATTTTATTTGATTTGATTTGATTTGATTTGATTTGATTTTATTTGATTTTATTTGATTTGATTTGATTTGATTTGATTTGATTTGATTTGATTTGATTTGATTTGATTTGATTTGATTTGATTTGATTTTATTTGATTTTATTTGATTTTATTTTATTTTATTTTATTTGATTTGATTTGATTTGATTTGATTTGATTTGATTTGATTTGATTTTATTTTATTTTATTTTATTTTATTTTATTTTATTTTATTTTATTTTATTTGATTTGATTTGATTTGATTTGATTTGATTTGATTTGATTTGATTTGATTTGATTTGATTTGATTTGATTTGATTTGATTTGATTTGATTTGATTTGATTTGATTTGATTTGATTTGATTTGATTTGATTTTATTTGATTTTATTTTATTTTATTTTATTTTATTTTATTTTATTTTATTTTATTTTATTCAGGGACCGTAACAGTTATAAGTTTTATTATAAAAATCAATGTTTAACAGTTATTTTTTGATTTTTATTTTATGACAACAAATAACAGTTATTTAGTATTTATATTTTAAAAATCCTTTAATAACAATTATTTTTGATTTTTTTCTTATTAGTCCATAAGTAACAGTTTTCTTTCGATTTTTATTTTAGTTTGATTTGATTTGATTTGATTTGATTTGATTTGATTTGATTTGATTTGATTTGATTTGATTTGATTTGATTTGATTTGATTTGATTTTATTTGATTTTATTTGATTTTATTTTATTTTATTTTATTTTATTTTATTTTATTTTATTTTATTTTATTTTATTTTATTTTATTTTATTTTATTTTATTTTATTCAGGGACCGTAACAGTTATAAGTTTTATTATAAAAATCAATGTTTAACAGTTATTTTTTTATTTTTATTTTATGACAACAAATAACAGTTATTTAGTATTTATATTTTAAAAATCCTTTAATAACAATTATTTTTGATTTTTTTCTTATTAGTCCATAAGTAACAGTTTTCTTTAGATTTTTATTTTAGTTGACCTATGATAACAGTTATTGGTGACTTTTATTTAAAAAAGTCATAATAAAAATTATTCAGTGACTTTTATTTATAAAAGTCATCAATAAAAATCATTCGGTGACTTTTATTTTTTAAGTCATCATTAAAAATCATTCAATGACTTTTATTTATAAAAGTCATCAATAAAAATCATTCGATGACTTTTATTTTTTAGGTCATCAATAAAAATCATTCAATGACTTTTATTTATAAAAGTCATCAATAAAAGTCATTAGATGACTTTTATTTATAAAAGTTATCAATAAAAATCATTCAATGACTTTTATTTTTTAAGTCATCAATAAAAGTCATTAAATGACTTTTATTTATAAAAGTCATGAATAAAAATCATTCAATGACTTTTATTATAAAAGTCATCAATAAAAATCACTCAATGACTTTTATTTATAAAAGTCATCAATATAAATCATTCAATGACTTTTATTTATAAAAGTCATTAATAAAAATCATTCAATGACTTTTATGTTTTAAGTCGCAACATAAAAGTCATTTTCATTAATCGCAGTACTGGATTCATTAAATATCAAAATGTATATATATTCTTGATCGGCTGAACAAAAACAATAGAACAAACCACATATATATTACGAGAAGGGCCCACGAGAAGGGCTTAAAAAAACATCATTTGTATCTTATTTGAAGTGCTTTCACCAATTTTGATGTCAAGCCATCTTTTAAATCATGTTTCCACATACGGAATCTTAACCCATCGTTGGGCCAGTTAAATTTTGATTTTCGAATAATTATAAAATAGGTACGTGTCGAATAAGTTTTGATCTAGAATATTTTCAGGAAGTTCAAATTCAATACCCGACAAATTTAGATATTCCAGTAGCGCAATTAATGACTTTTATGTTGCGACTTAAAAAATAAAAGTCATTGAATGATTTTTATTGATGACTTTTATAAATAAAAGTCATTGAATGATTTTTATTGATGACTTTTATAAATAAAAGTCATTGAGTGATTTTTATTGATGACTTTTAAAATAAAAGTCATTGAATGATTTTTATTGATGACTTTTATAAATAAAAGTCATCTAATGACTTTTATTGATGCCTTATAAAATAAAAGTCATTGAATGATTTTTATTGATGACTTTTATAAATAAAAGTCATCTAATGACTTTTATTGATGACTTTTATAAATAAAAGTCATCTAATGACTTTTATTGATGACTTTTATAAATAAAACATTGAATGATTTTTATTGATGACCTAAAAAATAAAAGTCATTGAATGATTTTTATTGATGACCTAAAAAATAAAAGTCATCGAATGATTTTTATTGACTTAAAAAATAAAAGTCACCGAATGATTTTTATTGATGACTTTTATGAATAAAAGTCACTGAATAATTTTTATTATGACTTTTTTAAATAAAAGTCACCAATAACTGTTATCATAGGTCAACTAAAATAAAAATCGAAAGAAAACTGTTACTTATGGACTAATAAGAAAAAAATAAAATATTAAAAAAAAATAATTCTTATTTTTTTATATTTCCGTAAAAATTGCATAATAAAAGTTTATTGCCAAATATGATTCTTGACACGAAAAGAAATCTGTTGGTATATTTAATTTATTTGTGTGACTTTTCCTTCATAGTAAACTTTTCAAATATAGTTTTCATAAATAACTGTTATTTCCGGTCCCTGATTTTATTTTATTTTATTTTATGATATTTTATTTTATGTTATTTTATTTTATTTTATTTTATTTTATTTTATTTTATTTTATTTTATTTTAATTTATTTTATTAAATATCATTTTATTTTATTTCATTTTTTATTTATTAATTATTTTTTTTATTGATTTGTTTATACTATTTTATTTCATTTTTTATTTATTTATTACTTTTTATTTATTTGTTTATATTATAAAATTCTATAATAATAATAATAATAATTGACTGGCACGACAGCCCGCTTACACGAGACTAAGGCCTAGCTTCCCACAACCACCCGTGTTGTGCGTGTGAATTTGTACGCGGGTTGAAGGGACCTACAGTTTTATGCCGGTTCCGAACGGCAGGTTGGGAGCTTTTTCATAAGCAATTTTTACTATAAAATTCTATACGAGCAGTAAATAGAAGAAATTAGGCGAATGTACTAAAATTCTAACTAGATAAAAAAATTTATGGGGAAAACAAAAAAAACAAATTTGAGGTTTTATATATTTTCCGTTCCACCAAATGTTGTGGTAATGCGTTTAAGTCAAAAACGCACACAGGTGGAGTTTTTGAGTTTTTTCAAACACCCCAAAATACAAAAATTGCTGGTACAAAAAAGATGGTTTCAAATGGTATTGGGCTCAATAGTTATACGCAAAACCTCTCCTCTTATACGAAAAACCTCTCAGGATTTCATATCCTGTGTGCGCCGCTGATCAAAGTGATATCTCAAATCAAAATCAAATCGGATAGCTAGTTTCAAAGTTATTAAATTGTGTTTTAATTAATTAAATTAATTCCCTCAGATCGAGGATTAATTATTTAGGGCTGAAACTTAGGTAAATGGTTATTTTTTTAGTGCTAATATTAAAAAAATATAACTTTCGAAATTGGCTTGGGAGCACTTTACTCTTCCCTATACGGTTATGGCCTTTGTACTAGATTCTTAAAAAATTCCTGACATGCGTTTAAGCCGAAATTTTAGCTTATTTGTTTAAATTATGCACATTGTTCTTGTGTCTTGTCTGCAATTTTGAAAATCATCTTCAAAACCTTTAAAACTCTGTGTCACACCTCCACCATCACATCGATTGCTTGTCGGGATTGTCTGGTCTTAGGAAAATTTTCCTACACAAGTCAACAGTCTATCTACAAAATTTGCCGTAAACGCGACTCCTAAAAGCCAATAAAACATAAGTGGGTGGGGTAAAAATCAAAATGGCCGCCTTGAATGTCAGCAACGCGCACTTACACACGCGCAGCGGTCCAACCACGCCACTGCGACTGTGGAATGCGGCATATCAGTGCGGCAACAGTTGCACAGAATGCGACCTGAAACAATGCGCATTGCTCGGCAACAAACTAACAACGTTTCACGCACGATTGCCATTCAATTGTATTTGTTTTGCCAGCAAATATGAACGCATGAATTCCATGGATGGAGGACGTCAAGCGACGCCATTCACATTCAGTACATGAAAATCCATATAAAACATATATTTATAGTGTGTGTGTGTATGTGTGTGTGTGTGTGTGTGTGTGTATTATTGCGTCCAGGCGAACAGCTCCACCTTGTCTGGGCTGCGATTGGCCAGGCGCTCCAGGTGGCTGGCCCCCACTGCCCGCCCACCCACTCGGCCAGCAACTGTAACAGTTGCACGCCGTGGACAGCAACCCTCACCGCAGTGCGGCAACGACAACAACGACATTCCTCAGCATCGCCAGGGGAAAGCTTCAACGCATGCCTCGTAGTGGCGCTTCCTCGCCGACAGCTTTTCACCACACTAGCGCTGCGCTCCTCTGCGGCGTGCGCCAGAGCGAGAAGCGCAGCGAATTTATGCTCGACTGGGCTCAGCATAAACTGGTCCATTGCTATATCCTGGCGTGGCGCTGTGCAAAGGATTCCTATGGTAGTTCTTCGTGCGTAGTCCTGCTGTGTGGTGTAAACGGCATAAGCGGAGACTTTTGTGTGGCAGTGAGTGTTGTTAAAAAAAAATTATTAAAAAAAAAATTACTCATCTACAGAAACAGTGTGCACCTATGAAAAAAGCATTTGAAACAAATTAAAATTTGACTAGAAATTGTGAAAACGCGCTAAAATCGCTGAAAGCGAACAGATTTTAATTTTGTTGGTTTTTTTTTTCAACCTGCTCGACCATAAATTTTCAGCATATACACGTCTGGAATGTGCATTCCAGTGTGCAGCATTTCCAGTGTGCATCGCGCTTAGGAGGTCCTGCATGCCGCCAGAGCGAGACAACCTGTGCCACGACTCCGCGTTGTCCCTACGCTGGCTGCGCCGAAGGCCACCTGCTCGGCTCTACATAAGCCAGGCGAGCCGATCGTCGGCTGCAGCCTTGAGCGGGCCGTGCACCGGCCCGGGCGCTCATACAGTCTTCAGACAGAGTTCCATTCGGGTCGCTAGTGCAGCTGTCAACTCTGTCTGAATGTCGTGGAACGTGTCGCTGAGCAGCTCCTAATTTCATTTCAACTTTTCATTTTATATTTTAATTTAATTTTTTGATTTTTGCTCTCAGTTTTCGAAATTCATTGCCGCAATTTAAACTGTTGTCCCTACGGCCAAAGGTAGAACTGTTCGGCGCAGTGCCGCGAAACGCGTTGACACTTCGAACTTATGTAAGAATTGTTTTTTGCGAATTTTCAGCACCGTCTCTACAATCTCAACTACGCCAAGCAACGTATCAGTAAATGAATCAGTGTACCTTGTTTGTGATAAATTTAAGTAAACGAATTTTTTTGAAACTATCCTACACTACTTGACTGCAACGTCTTCGTCCTTGACTTGGATTACAAATGATTGTTGCACTCGGATTACACAACTGCGACAGTGCAATGGATTACATAAGCTGTACATGTAAGTACTTATTGGAATTCTCTGAATAATAGCAAAGGATATAGTGATCGCATTGTTTATGGCACGCAAATTAAACTATTTTATAAAATGATTAAAATTTGGCGGAGTTTTGGTTTGAATGAGATCACACAGACATTTTTGAATTTTTACATTCTATAGGTTTTGAAAATCACTGAAAAGAGTTCGACTTGTTAGCCTTTTTCTTAGGCTAGGAAATGATATCTTTGGCTCGCAATGAGCATTTTTATCACCAAGTTTTAGTTAACCAAATTATTTTTTTAAGAATTTACCAGGACTTCGGTTAACAACTTCGTCCACTTATGGTCACTTTAAAAACTTATTTATTTTAATGCTAGAATCCAGCCATCCAGTGACATCACAATGGACCTAATTTGACTTTAGTGATATCTTTGGCTCACAATTAAAATTTTACCACCAATGCATAGTTAACCGAATTATTTTTCCTAAGATTTATCAAAATTTCAGTTAACAATTTCGTCCACTAATGGTCAGTTTAAAAATGTGTTTCATCTTAACCCGAATATGCTGGAATTCTTTTTCTTTTGAATTTTGCATAAACAGTTTTTGAGCGATTTTATACAAAACATAATTAAAAAATTACATTTTTGGTGCATGTTTAGGGTAACCATATGGCCACGATAGGAGCTACCGGATTAATACTAGAATCCAACTGTGCAGTGACATCACAATGAGCCTAATTTGACCTAAGTGCGCTGCCTCATCAACCTGACTAACTAACACTATAATGCCCGGTCAATCCAAAGTTTTTATATCCATATCATGCTACAAAATTAGGTTACGAATTTTGTTGTACAAAATTTTTGAAAGTTTGTTAATTAAACTTTAAAAGAGTCAAAGTCTTGGAAGATTTTCTTTAAGAAGCTATGTAATAAAAATAAAAAAAAATTAAAATTATAATACTTGAATAGTGTCTTTTCGACTTCTTTAGGCATTCAAGTGTTAAGATTCTCAAACGATTACGGATTAGGTTAGGTTAGTTTACGTTAAACTGGCTGCCAGTAACCCCATTGGGTTCTTAGCGATGCCAGTCGATGTTCTGTTTAGGTATGATTGTAGTTGTGATCTCTTAGAGGCAGCCACCATAACCTAACCTAACCTTACGATGCTACTCGATTTTAAAAACTTCCAGAGAGGTTTGACACCTTGCTTTGAGACCTGATCGATGGTCCAAATGAACTGAGTGCTATTGAAGGTGTGTAGCCTTTCTGTCCACCCTCACATCACACATCACCTCCAAAGGTGCTTCTAAGCACGTCAGATGAGTTCCAGAGATGGCGAGGTATTCCAGGGTTTCCTTGCTATCAGTTGAAAAACCCCCACAAACATTTTATATCAATGGAGAGTCATGTCGTTATGTGATATTTTAAGAATAGTTCGAGCGGATCTCCTACCTCACTTCAGTAACAATGCTGAGATAATATTCGAACTTTGGGATATGTCCTGGTTTTGAAAACTTTGTTTTAGTGTCACTTTTATCCCTTTAAGAGATTGTTTAAGTAAGCTGGTAGGTTAGGTAAGTTGGCATAAAATAGATCCAGTTGGGTCTCTAGCAGTAAAAGTTCGAGCTTCTTAGTGTTGCTTGTCAACGTAAAACGAACAATGAGAGTGTTGGTGCTTCTAGCAAAGTTCAACAATGACTTAAAGCTATGCTTGGGGACCCCATCTCACCCAGAGAAGAACGGAACTGCCAAGTAAGTAAGGCGAACAATAGCAAAGAAAGTGGCAGGTTTCTCTGACACCATTTTCTTTGGCTTTGAAATATAGTCGTGTCTGGGTATAGTGAACCCCCTATATAGTGAACACCTCGATATAGTGAACACCCAAATTTTGACATCGAGCCTCTAAATATAGAAACAAATTTTCAAGCAAAAAATAAAAAGTGTATTTTGAGCAAATAAACGAGTTTTTGACCAAAAATGTTAACCTTGATATAGTGAACAACCGCAATACAGTGAACAGGCCTTGCAATAATTAGTTCACTTTATCCAGACACCACTGTAATTTGTTTTATAAGTAAAGATTTTTGTTCAAAGAAAAATATAGGGTGGCTCAAAAGTCATCACCTTATCGGTAGATGCTGTAACTTTTGCAAATGGCGGCAAAGGTAGATTTTGGTTTGGCATTCATTCCTTCGTTCATTCATTCATTAATTCATTTATTCCTTCATTAATTCATTCATTAATTCATTAATACATTCATTCATTCATTAATTCATTAACTAAATCATTAATTAATTAATTCATTCATTAAATATTTCATTCATTCATAGATTTATTCATTCATTCATTCATAAAAAAATTGGAGCCAAAGGACACTGGGTGACAACTTTTGCGTCACCCTGTATATTGTTTTGTGCTGAAGCCATTAACAGACTAAGGCGTTAGGTATAATTTAAATGTGTGTGTGTGTGTGTGCTTTTTTGTATAAAAAATCTGAGCTCGTATGCTAAGACACTTTTTTGACCCTTAAAATATGTTTACAGTTAAATGGAATTTTCAGAGGCAAAGGGCATCCGAACACCCCTTAAAAAACGCAGCTCCTTTTTTACTCCCTCTGCAGCTAGTCTACCATTCCTAATAGACATTTTCCCACTAGGGGACTTGCAAAGTTTACTGCAAATTATCGATATAGGTATATCGTATATTATCGAGATCACATCGTCGTAGAGTAATAGAATTTTTTCCAGATGTGAAAACTTTAAAAAAATATATTTTAACGGAACTTCTTTTTGGGGTTTCCCTCAAACATTCACTTATTTGAGTATTTAATCACCGAGATATCCCGAAGAGTTGAAGGCCAACCGAACTGAATAGATAAGGCACTACCAAAGAGAGAGGCCCTATATAATTTTACACTCAGTATTTGTAAGCTGACATCTAACATTGCCTGGAGTGGTCCCTGAGGCCGACCACTTAAACAGGGCAACAAATGTCCAAAAAATGGACTGGAAGCACAACAAAAGTCTCCTGGATATGAAAAGAAGCACGTTTAGTGTAGTTGTTGGTGTTATCACTGGACACAGATGACTGGGCTTTACTCAACTAGCTAACGACTACTGTAGAAGCTGCAGAGACGAAGAAGAAGACGCTTTGTCTCAGTCTTATCTTTCTGTGGGCGCTATGTTCAGTGATGACATCGACAAGAACCCTGGGCGTGTTTTTTTTTTTTAGATCCACTAGACTTTGGGTGTGCTTTCAGTCAATTTTTAAGAAGATTTGTTGAGCTGCTTTAATGGCATCCAAGGTCATCCATGCAATGTTACGAGTAGAAAACAATATTCACATTTTGTGCACCTGTCGCAACCGAAGGTTTCATGCGAAAAGGAAAAAGATCTCATAGTACGACAATGGGGTTCACTGTCGTAAGTGCGATATGATTTAGAGCTGCCAATTCTGTCTAGCAATTCAATTCGGTATACGACTGGAGATTTGTGGTGGCCTTAGGGTACAGTGTCAGCTGATTTGTCTTAAATGACTTATTTTTCCCACCATATTCGATGACCTGCGCTATCAGTGTTGACTTTATTGCTTTATGGTCTAATGCAATAATGGAATCTAATTTAAAATACATAAACCACTAAAACAATCATAGAAGCCAAAATTTCCTCTGTTAACCCTGGACATCATCTACATAGTTTTGAGGACTTGTTTCTTTAATTAACTAATCAAGTTAAAGCTATTTTACGGTATAAAATATCGAATTATTTGCCTTATATGTTTTATTAATATGTGATGAGAAGAAACATTTTAACAACTGCATTTTGATTAATTTTAGGGGAAAAATAGAAAATACTAAAATTACTTTTACTTCAATAAATTTTCAGGAGAAACATTAAACCAAGTTGCTAGTTTGAGCTTTAATGTAAAAAATATGTATATAGATTTTAACGGTACCTATATGCAAAGAAATGTTCAGAAAAATTTATGCTTTTCCTTTGTTGGTTGGTTGTAGTGGCTGCCTCTGTATGAGACACACTTAGGCCTATATGACCCGTTGTGATACCACAAATTCCACCCGTTTATGCTTTTACTTTACTGTGGAACTTTTTTCCACTAATAAAAAATTATTGCCATTTTCTTACACATTCAGCAATTTTACTCAAAATTGAGTTGAAATAACGAATTAAGTTCTCAAATATATTTTAATAATACGACCCCATCATAAAATTTTGCACAAAAGAAACTTAAGCTTGGAAAAACAATTACAATTAAATATTAAACATTTTAAAAAGAAAAATTTAAAATTAACTTTCACTTTAATTACTTTTCAGGAGAAACATAAAACAAATTTTGAGCTAAATAAAACCAAGTCTGAGCTAAACAAATTCAAGATTTCTATTATGAAATATGTATATAGAATTTTGCAGTGTATTTAAAAAGAAATGTCGAATAAGTTGTACTTTCCTCTCCATTATAGAAACTTTTTTCTATAATAAAAATAACTATTTCCTCCAATCTCACACAGTTGAGTTGAAATAAAATATCGAATCAAATTGTCAGATCAGTTTAGTAATTTGAGATCAACAAACAAATTTCTACGAAAGAAACTTGAGTTTGGAAAAAATTAAAATCAAAATTAAAAAACTAAAAAAAAATTAAAAAGAAAAATTTAAAATAATAAATTTACTTTTACTTTAATTACTTTTCAGAAGAAACATAAAACAAATTATGAGCTAAGATTTTGATATTTCTATTATGAAACCAATAGAATTTTGCAGTGTTTGCAAAACGAAATGTACAAAAAGTTGCACTTTCCTCTCCATTATAGAAACTTTTTCCTCTAATAAAAAAACTATTTCTTCTAATCTCACACACTCAGCATTTTCACTCACAAACAAGCAGCTTCGGAGTCGTTTTTAAGCTTTCATTATTTTCCTTTGCCATGAACTTTTTATGCATAACTCATCGTTTTTGTGAACGTTAAATTTATTAAAATAATCCGCTTATGCATTTGGCAAGTGCTCCAAGCAAATTACAACAACTCTTATCAGCAAATGAACACACTTCACTGAATTCCATTTTCTCTTTTTTCACTGCAGGAATGAAAATGACCCGTAACCGTCTGCTCTGCTAGTGAGCGCACAAAATCGAAAGTAACCAACAACAACAACTGCAACAAATGCACATCAAATGGAATTATGAAAATACAACTGAACGCCTGAGTCCTGAGAAACAGCAAATTGGGGAAAACTAAAACAACAAAACCAACAAAAAACCAACCGCCGCGTGCGAATTCGTTACATGCCGAAACGCGGCGTCCAGCACCTTCGCGGTTGGGTGTTGTTGCGTGTCAGTGTGCGCGTGTGTGTGTATAAATCGAAATAGCGCGTATCACGTGCAAAGTGCACGAATTTATGCGCAAAAGTGATAAAACAGTGTGAGGCAGACTGCGAGAGCGGCGGAGGGGCATCACGTCGACCGCCCACCGTGCGGCCATCAATTCGACGCCCAGCGCCCGCAACGACCAACCACGATAGTACAAAAACAATAATAATCGACTTGGCAAGGATAAAAGCAACAACAAAAGCAACACTAACAACAATTGCAGCAGGCAACTGAAAGAAGAACACCAGCGGCAGCGGCAGCGGCAGCGGCGACATGAAGGGTTTGACGGCGTTTAAGGAGAAGGCAACGGGCGTTTTTAGCGGGTGAGTTGTCATAATGTGTGACGCGCAGTTCGAAATTTAATTTAACGGACCAGTGGTCGGACCGAGCAATTGCCGAGTTAGTTAGTCAGGGTTTGTTGCGCTCGTTGCGGACTTGCCGGATCTGCTGAGCTGCTGGTGGAAGATGATTTCATTTGTTACGGTTTATTATTGCGGCAAATTTGATGTGATTCAGCTGGTGAAATAAACTTTAATAAGCTTTAAAACTTTATTTAGAGGTTTTGGTGGGTAATCATAACTGAAATCAAATATAATGGGGTTTCATTAAAAAAAAATTCACTAAAATTAAAATTTTTTACATGGAAAATCGATATCCAAAAAAATCTTTCTATGAATTCATCGGAAGAAGTTTTTCTGAACGAATTTCTAGAAAATATAATTTTTCAATTTCAATTTTAATGCAATGAATTTCAATCAATTTTATATTTCCAATAATTCTGCATTTTATTAGAGTAAAAGTCAGACAACTTCTTATATAAGTTTTTGTTTCCAAAGTGGAAATTACACACATTAATATTTATGGCTAGAAGCTTCTCAGCAAAATTAAGAGTGACTCCTATTGTCATTTATTGAATCTTAGTCTAGTCACGGTAGTCTCTTTGAAGCGAAGGTAGATGCATTCTTCTACTCTTACAGTCGACTTAAGAACAACAGATAAATGACAAATAATATTTGAATTGTGATGACGCCCTTAGCTCGGCTCAGTTACATTCAAGACTGTTGTTGAACATCTTTTAATTAAATTGGCTTAAATTTATAAGGAAAGGGCAAATAAGCAAAAACTAAACAGATCCGTCTAAGTCTTTTATCCACCTCTAAATACTACTCATAGAAAAATACATCTGTATATGACAATACAAACCTATACCTACATACATATTTACATACATATTAGGCAAAATCTATATACCTATTTAAAGCCGACCTCAACAGCTCTCTTCAGGCGTCTTTGTATTGCGAACGTTAGCTCCAATTAGTCAAACCAAAAGCGAATAAAATCTGCTCGACCTGATGTTACCAGTAGAGGTATTCCTGGTCTTTCTTTTCGTCTTGGGTCAGACTAAATCGATTAAATAATATGTTTATATTTCCTCCGGTTAGAGAAACGAATACAGTCTTCTCATTAGTTTTGTTATGGTCTTTCTTTTCGTGGTTGATCAGCCTAAATCGAAGGTTCTTCGTCCATTAAATCATATCCTATAATCTTTTTCTCTTAGAGAGACTTAAAAGATTGGCTGTCACGAAAAACCCATCAAAGTTTTTCCTCTCACACCTCTTTCTATTATCTAATTTCATGTCTTTGTAACGTACAATGATTGAAAACATTTGAAACTATGAAAGCAGCTATGCATAAGGAATTCTCGAGCTTGTGTTTCCAAAAGAACCTTGGTCGTTCTTCTCATCGTTGATCAGCCCAAATCGATTGATTCAGGTCCTTCGATCGCCTCCGGTCAGAGAAACGAATAAAGCCAGAAAAATATTTAGGGAGGTTTCAAAAAGTAATCCTTTATGTTTATGCATATGGCTTTTAATTTGTATGTAGTTTTAAAGTCGACCCTAATATTTCGGGGGAGGGTTTCAACCACCTAAACCACTTTCTGAATCCGGCACTGATTGTAGCAAAAATAAAAAGTACTCGTCCACACTTTTCTATACTTCTTCTGCTAGTCCTTTCTTCTAATTTTTTTACTTAGATCATATTTAGATCCAATCACAAGTTTTCCTTAGACCACATTGACTTCAAATATACCAACTGATTTTTGATTAATTTTAGCAAAAACAGTACACCTAAAATATATTCGTCGACACTTCATGAGAAAGATGCTTTTCTATACTTCTTCTGCTTTTATTTTCTTTTATTTTCTTCTAATTTTTTTTATTTGGCTCGGATTCAGTTCACAAAATCTCTTCACTTTAATTTCATTGATTAATTAATTGATTAATTTTCAAATATAACGAAAGATTATTGGTTAATTTTAGCGAAAAAAATACTCGTCCATACTTCATGAGAAAAATTATTTCCTATACTTCTGCTGCTATTCTTCTAATTTGGCTTATAATTTTTTAGGTCAGATTTAGATCGGATCACAAGTTTTCCTTAGACTGCATTGATTTCATTGGCTCTTTCAGTTTCATTGACTAATTTTTTAGCCAAAAATGCTTCTTTTGTTATTATTTTCTTCTAATTTTTTTAGATCAAATTTAGATCAGATCAAAGGTTTTCCGCAGACGGAACTGACTTCATTGATTTTCTGTTTCATTGACTAATTTTCAAATGCACCAACTGATTTTTGATTAATTTAAGCAAACAAAAATACTCGTCTACGCTTCATGAGAAGGATTCTCTATACGTCCTTTCTTGGTCTTCCTCAATGTATGGAGAGCACAGCATCAAAGTGTGTGTGTGTGTGTATGTGTGAGTGAAGCGCACGCCGGCGGGAAGTACAAATTATTGGCATGTTTAACAGGTCGTTAGGAGTCGATAACTTTCACCGTCTACGTCTCCGTCACAGATACACACACCACCCAAAAATATCCCATCGCATGCAACAGCAGCTGACATTTACAAAAAAAATAATAATAATATGGGAAAAAAGAGTCCACGCTCATGACAATGAACGCACCGGCATCCCGGTTGGACATGGTGCGTCATGGAGGTGACGACGTGGCACTTGCGCTTCAGGAATTCCGTGCACGTTCCGTGCACGTGCACCGAGCGGAAGCGGTTATGAAGTGCCGTCTTATTTACTACGGTTTGCGGCTGTGCGCGGCAAAACGGCGACCAGGAATGCAATTTAGAGGCGCATAAAAGCGAAATTGCAGCAAATATTGGATTTGCTTCGATTTCATCGGCACAACGACCATTATGACACTCACCTGAATAGTGGCGAACTATTCATTAGGAATTTTCAATTGTGCGCTCAATTGTTTGGACGAGATTATTGCTATTGACACAATCGACAATTGCTAAGCAATGATTTCACAAAAGTTGCGTCCACAAACTGCTTAGTGCGCTGCTGCATTGAACTAGAGTTTCATTGCATACTTTCAGGCAACATGGGGTAAAGTTCATTAAATAGTGCGAGCGTTGCAAGTGACGTCAACCATTTACAAGTTTGTGGCCGCGAAAATTTCAATAAATAAGACACAAAGCATCACTCGAGCGCGCCGCGCCTCGATGGCAACGGAAATGAAATCGAAACGCGTGCAAAGCGTGAAAATGCTGCTAGCATCAAACGCAGAAGCGGCCTCAAGTTCGACGCCATCTGCGTGCGTCTGTGATCTTTTGTACTGTCACTTCGCCTTCAAGTGTATTGTGTTGTATTTGTACTTGTGTGTGTTTGTGTGTGTGTGTGTGAGCTGCGTGCGCGCCTAAAAGCTCCGCAAATCGACCTGCATTGAATGCGAAATGAAAATTAGAACGTCATTGTGTAGGGCTTTGTTGTTGTGTGTGGAAAGTGTTTTCAGTGCGCCCACTTACCCAACGTTTTGTCGTTTGCGGCACTTTCGCTCGTCGCATCTCGCTGCGATATCTACACTTGAAGTACTTGGCGCGTCGTCAAGTGCACCAAGTTGTGGGGGAATTGATAGCAGTTGAAATTTGCTCTATACGAATTTTTCCTCAAGTATTCTTTTGTTGTAATTTAAATTGTTTTGCATTCATAACACTTTCATGACAGTGGCTTCCTAATGTGTTTGCTGATTGAAAACGTGTTTTCAAGGAAACAAAGTAAATCATAAAGAAGCATCCATAGGATAGAAAGCAATACTAATATTGATTATAATCATTTTTCGTAAACAAACGAAATATTGCAAAATATAAAGAAATTGGTTTAAAATTGCAGCGCTGGTAACTTCCAGCCCTTAATAATTATTAAAAATATTAATATTAATAATATGAATAATTATTAATTATAATTAATCCCCGATCCGACACAATTTATTTATTAAATAATAACCAAAATTAATAACTTTTGAACTAATGCACAGTGATTCGTTCCATAGACAAAATTCAAAAAATTTATAGTCTCAGAATTTAATAATTTTGATGTAAATTGAAAGGTAAGACTCCAACTAAGAAAACCCCAAAAACTCTGTGCGAAAAAATAATTAGTGCAATTGCAAGAGCTGCTCAAAGTCGGAACTTTTTTCACAAAAAAATGTAAACACAGGTTTTCTGTTTTTTAGTTTATTGATGAAAAAAATCGTAAAAATTCATGGTTAGCAAGAAGTTGCTAAATATTTCAATATAGATTAAAAACTGATGTGGCCATTTTCGCTTTTAATATTTTCTCAAAATTTACAAAGCTGAAGCTTTTTCTTCACTTTTAATTCAAAATATTTTGCAAAATTAAAAACCTGAAAATTAGCAAAACTTAGAGGAAAATATCTAAAAAGTATGTGAATGTATGTTCCTGAATTTTTTTTTATTTTAAGAAGCATTCTTTCTTTGTCGGATAATGTAATTATATCCTCCGATATCTTCCGATCTCAGAAAATAATTCAATTTGAAAAGTGGTCTAAACACGTATTTTTCGACAAAATTTATTTTATTTATGCCTAAAATCTGCAAAAAAGCAAAACATACGTCTATTATTATCACTTTTATTGCAAAACCAAAGCGATGTAAGACAATTTCTAGTAGTCGGCCTCGATAGCTCAGCGGGTAGCGGGCTGGCTTCTCATACCGAGCGCCCCGGGTTCGATTCCTGGCTAGGGCTGGAAAAAACACTCATCTACTTCTGTCGCTATCCACATGAAGGGAATGAGAATTACAAGAATCGCACAAGTGCGCTCTTGGCAGGCAATGGCAAAACCTCCAAGTGTGAAAGAAAAAACTGCCCATCGCCGTTCGGATTCGGTTAAACTGTATGTCCCCTCCCCTCCCTTTCCCCATCCGTTTGAAATGTGTGTTATATCACATGTTGAAAAAACAGTGTTGCATACGCATTTCAAACGGGTGGAATCCTGTGGTATCACAACGGGCCCGTTAAGAGGCCTAAGTGTGTCTCATACAGAGGCAGCCACTTCAACCTAACCTAACCTAAAGACAATTTCTGTTCCTTTTTGCAATTATCAATGTTGACGTTACCGATTAAATGTAAAATCTGAAAAATCCAGCCAACTTACTTGGTGTTATAGCTCTCCAAAAATTACGAAAATTGCAAATTTAAGTCTCAGGCATTGCGAAACTACAACAATTTAAGAAAAACCAAATGGAGATTTCAATTCAGCAGATCATGATTAACTAGTATACCAAATTTTATGAAGAACGGACCACTCCTTCTAATTATGTCCCGCGGTTGTATGGAGTCGAATCACTTTGTAATGGTCCGATTTCGATTGTGACACATATAGTAATTGCTATCACTTACACCAAAATTATCATCACCATCACTTAAAAAACCAATGGAACTCAGGACTGAATATAACCTCAAAAACTTGTGCTTAGTTATATTCAAACATTTTTTATCCATTTAGAATTTTTTGGTAAAATCACCAAATTGTATCTGTTTATTCCTTGTATAGTGGTTTATTGTATATATTTCTTACATATTTTTTCTACCTGCATGATACTCAAAAAACATACGAAACAATATAATTTTTAAATATATTTTGTAAATGTTTTTAGGTTATGTTTTCCGTACAGTCCAAAAGATATCCATGACTTTGTGACGTAATTTTTAACAATACAAGTTAAAAACAAAATTACTTTTTGTATACATATATATGTATATAAGCAGGTACGCACACAGGGGGGCGGGGGTTAAACCCCCCCCGAAATATTTTACGTTACTACAGAAATTTAATTTATAACCGTCACATATATGTATATAAAAAAATACTTTGCATATCTAGAAGCCCTTTGTTTTTTAATAAATCATGACAAATTATTTCGATGCGAATGTGTTTTCCGGCAAATAATTTGGCTGTTGTATTGCTTTACGTGTCGGCTTTCATTTGACACCTAACTCGTTAGTTGATTTACGAAAATGTGTATCTTGTTGATCAAAGAAAACGCCTTTAAATTCCATATTTTCCGACTTTGAGGTCCAATTATAGCAAAATTTTAAAACTTATAAAAATAAATTGCATCCAAAAAGGAAGCCCTACGGTGTTGTTAATGCAACAAGGGGAAAATCATGTCTACCGGTTTATTGGTTTCGAAATTATGATCAAAAATATGGAAAAAGTAGAGGAAAATCTGAAAAAGTGACAAACAAAGACTTGCGCTCAGAGGGCATCGTGATTCTGGAAGACTGGGCGACGTCGCACAGTGTCGCGAGTCCATAGTAGCGAGGGACCAAAATAGAAGGAATAGTCGTACGGTAATAAAATTTTGTACATATGATTTTGTTATAAAGAGAAGTTAATACACCAAAAATTACTTCAATCGCCCCACGGACACGCCCACCTCCCATACAAACCAAATACTAAGTTGACAGTATCTCGGAAACTAGAAAAGATATATTGATGAAATTTGGTACAGCATATCATATCATCAATATAAACACATATGCAAACAACTTTTTCGATCAACTTACAAATACGCTTGTTATAAAAAAAAGAAATTTTGAAAAATCTACAAATATCTGTTCATACTTATGCGCATCTAAGTAATTTCAAACCCAAATAGAAAATAATAACATCTCTTATTTAATTCAGTATAGCCTATATTCCCATTAAAAATTACAATTTGTTAATCTGTACTGCTAGGACAATCGGTTTCCGATGATGAATTATTCAAATTTAACCCTCTACATCTATTTTTGACCAAATTCTAAATTAAATTTTTTTTTAAATTGCATAATATCAGAGTTTCGGTTTTCATGTTTACCTTTAATTTTCCTATTAACTGCTATAATTGGTTCTGAAGACATTAACAAGTTTTGCTTCTTTTCGAAAGTTGCCTTGATTCGATGGCAAGCCACTCAGTATTACCGAAGCCTTCCATCGAATCTACCTTTTTTTGTAATTTTTCTAAATCAAGTCGTGTTTGCATATTATTACATACAAAAATTGATAGTTTAAGCGAAACGCAGCAGTGGTCGCTATGTTTTCCTGCCAACCATGCTGCAAAAAGGTCCCTACTTTTGACTGAATACGTCACTGAAAATGTTGAATTTCTTAAAAACGTGCAAGTTTCTGCAGCTAAAGTCCATGGTTTCTATTAATACATACTTTCAGCTATATCACACTGTAAAATCTTGAAGTAGTAAGAAGGAGTATTTTTTTAAAGTTTATATAAAGTTTGATGACACTGCACTTTTATTCCTACGAATTGACGTTTCTTTAAGTAACGGTACAAGGAATATGGAAAGCAAAAAAAAAGGGGGAAAGCTTCCCCAGAGTTCAAAAAATAGTATATTTATAGAATATGTTTACTTAACATAAGGTTCCATGGGAAATTTTTCAATAAGAGACCTCGAACTTACATTCAACAAATTTCAATAATTTCTACCCAAGTCACCCACCTTCACAAAGTGCAAGTTTGGTGGCCTGCCATCGGTATATAAATTGATATTTTTAAAATCCGTTTTCACATTTTAGTAATTTGAGATATTTACAAACTTATTTTTCTACATTTACGAAATTCATTTTTTTTATTTTTGTCCCTACTCGCGACACTGTGCGTCGTTGATTTAAATGACGCAAATTTTAGAGAACTTTTACGATATAGACAAAAGTACGATGAGCATTTCAGAGTTACGTCTGTCATCATAATAGGCATTGCGTAAAAGGTGGGCGTGGTCAACCTTATATAGCCTATGTTTACCGCTATGAAACACATAATCATTTTACATCAACATTAATTTTCAGACATGTACCGTAGCTTCGTTTTGTTAGTTTAGTGGGCGCGGACAGTGGGCGTGGCCAATTATATTATAGCCTATGTTTGCCGCAATGACATGCTGAATCGTTTGATACCCATATTGCCTAACAAAAGCATACCATAGATGAGTTTTGAAATACACTCGATTAAGAATCGGACACACTATCTTAACGCACGCGCACTTACTCACAAAGGAAAAGAGACCAGCAAACTGCCCACTATGCGATCCGCCTGCATCAGTAAATCATATCCTCGCACTTTGCCCTATCCTCCATACAAATACTCCCAACTCTAGCAACAATAACCTCATTAACGCTCTAAGCGAACCGTCAGAAAAAAACATCATGTATGTATATAGTTTTCTAAAAGACAATGACCTCTTAAGATTTATCTAACAACGGACGTACTAACACATAGCGTAAGTTCTTAACTCTTAGATTTAATTACAAGGCGGCTGAAGGCCTTGAAGCCAGTGCTGCGTACTTTAATTTATATAAAAAATTTTCTTTCTATGTAAATTATTATAAATAAATAAATAAATAGATGAGTTTTGTTACCATAGTAGGCGTTAGAAGGGGGCGTGGTCATTCTCATATACCCTATGTACCATTCCCCCAGATCAAAAAATGGTTCATCTAAATCGGTTCAGTGGTTTTTGCCTGATTGTGGCTCAAAAAAGCAACGCCACACTTGTTTTTATATAATACTTAGTAAAGATTAGAACCTTTTGCAACCAAATGCAATTTAATGCATTTTCTTATGGGAAAATGTCGTTTGAAAATTGGTATTTTTATTAAAACAGGCTTGAATTGGCATTTGTTAAGTTTAACATTTGTGTTCAATGCACAATTTATTTATAATGGAATATTATATAATAGAACTAACTAAACATTTGGAGTGTGCCACTTTTAAATTAAGTAGTTCAAGCAATTACTGATTTTTTTCGTGCGACTCACTACGCCGCCCTTCCAACACGCTTTCAGTGAAATTCATATAAAAGTTGTGCAAAATCAGTTCAACATTTAAAGTGCATCGACGCCGAGTGAACCGACAACGGGTGCATCACTAAAGTGCCAGTACATTCCTTACTAAGAGTAAACAAAAAAATACTGCGCAGCCTTCAGAATCATGGCGGGAAAATTGGTAAGTGTCAGAACTAAACGATATCCTTCAGGTTTCATTCATTCAATGCTATTGCAGTGCCTTGTTCTGGTAGTTGTTTGTCTGATTGGACACACTCTGGCGGCCGCAAGGATGCGGTAAGGCTACACGGTTCGAAAGTCCGAGCTCAAATAATCAACCTGTTGGCACTTTCTCTCTCCTTCAGCCGTTCGGCAAGCGATGCGTCGGATCAGGTCATTCCCATCAAGTCCATAATAGGCCTTTCGCATCCCATTGACAAGATTGATGCTGTTCAAGAAGGAGTAAATAGTGGCGTGATCTTAGATGATCCCTTACAGTTGTCAGATAAGGTATTGCAATCGTCCGTTGGATAAAATGCCAATTGATATTTGAATATTTTGTGCAAACAATGTGCATTAAGGCAAATAAAATTCAATTTGCATAGCAAAATACAAAATCATTTTTTTCGCTTCGTTAGAACACGATTTATTTTCAGAACAAACAACCATATGTTAAATATATACATATCAGTGGCGGTTAAGGTGCTCTGGGGCCCGTGGCGGCGACGGCTGAGGGGCCCCCACAAAACGGTGCAGAATAAGTTTGCGCACAAAACTAATAACGGGTATTTCCGGTTAAGTTTGTTACTTTTTTTTTTTTTGAAAATTTGTATTTCGTTGAACAGTAAACGGGTTTGCAAATTATTTTGAAACGTATACGAGTATGTGCTTGAAATTTTATAGAAAGCAATAGAATCCCAGAGAAAAAATGAAAAATGGTTAAAAGGATAATCTTACTAAATCTTTCCAAAATTGATAAAAACTTTTGTGAAATTAGGAAAACTTTTGGGAGAGCAAATTCGTCATTTCAAAAAGCCATCTTAAGTCTCGAAAAAAACAGAAAATCTTGCTTCGTTACTAAGATCTGGCCATTTTTTTGAGCTACCCGAGCAGGAGGATTTAGATTGTTTTGCGATCAGTGCATCATAACACTACTCGACAAAATATGGGCCAATCACGTGCACTTTAAAATAAAAGTATTTTCTAGACTAACTTTGGCCGCTGAACACAAAACTGAATATCAAACACTTTTTAAGAAGCGTTTTCGAAAAATCTTCAAAAAAAGAGTTCTGCCTGTTGTTTCAGTTATGAGCACATATAGTATCTCCTAAAATAATTATCCGATTAACACGAGCTCTCCGTCATTCTTCTTAGCCTTTTTAGTGATATATAGATTGTCCAAATCAGATAAGATTTGGGCAAGTTACTGACGGTGAAAGTTGTAACAAAGTGAATTTTTCGACCAATTTAAAAAATCATAAATTTTCGAATATTTTTTTTTTAAATATATTACAACCTCTGGTTTTAAAGTCTAAAATTAAATATATACTATTTTAGCAAATATTAAGCCTAACATCAATAGAATTGAAAGAAAATGACAAAGTTATGATGCACTGAGTGAAAACATCAACTTTACATTTATTACACCGTGCGAAACAATTTTTTTTTTCGGCCGAGACCCATCCAAACTTTGATATAGACGTGAAACTAGAGATCATTTATAGTATCCTGGCATAGTCAATATTACACTTTCTGACTCAAAGTCCTTTTTAAAGGACTTTAAATATTTTTTAAATATATAGTGCAATGATGAAGATATGGGTATCAAATAAAAGAGGAAAATTGTATCCTTTTAACTAATAGCGGTACCGGTTAATTCGTGCGGTTTGTTGGGGAAAATTGAAGCTTTATTGTGAAAAAATTGTTAACAATTTAATATTTAAAGTATTGTCCATCACTAGCTATAACTTTTTTCCATTTTTCTGACAATTCACGAATACCCTTTCTGAAAAATTCGGCCGGCTTTTCCGCTATCCACGAATCGATCCAATTTTCGACTCCTTCATAATTCGAGAAGTGCTGGTCAGCCAGGCCATGTTGCAAGAGATAGTAATCGGATGGCGCAAGGTCTGGACTATACGGCGGGGGGGGTAGGACATCCCATTTAAGCGTTTCAAGGTAGGTTTCACCGACCTGTGCAACATGTGGCCGAGCATTGTCATGTTGCAAAATTACCTTGCCGTGCCTTTGTTCATATTTCGGCCGTTTTTCGCGCAGTGCTCGGCTCAAACGCATCAATTGTCGTCGGTAGACTTGCCCTGTGATCGTTTCATTCGGTTGCAACAGCTCATAATAGATCACACCCTAGATCATTCCCTAAACATATTAGAAACATAACCTAAAAGAATTAAAAAACTTTTTTTTTAATCGAATAGTTGAAAATGGTAAATGTTTTTGTGTTATTTAGGGTATTTTCTTTAAGTTGGCACAAGATATCGAAGATATCTGACGCAGGTTTCAGAAGCTTTAAAGAATTTTACAATAATTACAATACGACAGAAATGCTCAACAATTATTTTCAGGTTTCAGAGGCTTTAAAGATTTTTCCAATAATTACAATACGACAAAAATTCTCAACAATTATTTTTGTTACTTCCCATATCTATAGAAATTTAAAAACCTCAGAATATTTGTTTCAAAATCAAACTAATTTGTTTAGTTTGTAGTCTTCTTTGACCTTATCTTGAATATTTTTTACAAAATTCCAACTAATTTGTTTAATTTTATGAAATCAATGAATTGATCAATGAAATTGTTTGATGTTCGGCCTTATTTGATTTTTATTTGAATCGAAAACTTAAAACAGTTTTAAATGTTTTGTGTTTAAGAGTTTTTTCTTGAAATTGCCATAAGATTTCGAAGATATCTGACGCTGGTTTCAGAAACTTAACAAAAATTCCCAACAATCATTCTTACTTCTTCTTAATGTTTTTTCTGCACCAAAAAATTCCAACTAAATCAGTTTGATTTTTGGCTTTCTTTGCATTTTTTAATATCATTTACGAAATTAAAATTTTTTTAAAATTTTGATGTTCTTTGGCTTTTTTTGAATCGAAAAGTGGGACAAGTGTTAAATGTTTCTGTGGAATACCACAAACATTTTCCTACAATCATTCTTGCTTCTTCCTAATGTTTTTTCTGAACAAAAAAATTCCAACTAAATCAGTTTGATTTTTGGCTTTCTTTGCATTTTTTAATATCATTTACGAAATTAAAATTTTTTTAATTTTGATGTTCTTTGGCTTTTTTTGAATCGAAAAGTGGGACAAGTGTTAAATGTTTCTGTGGAATACCACAAACATTTTCCTACAATCATTCTTGCTTCTTCTTAATGTTTTTTCTGCACCAAAAATTCCAACTAAAGCAGCACTTCAATAAAAATTAATTAACTGAGACCAATTCAAACGTTCATTGTCTTCCTTCGTCAAACACTTCAAGTCACAAACAGTCAGCTTCACTGTTCAGTGTCAGCGCAGTAAAACAGAAATGCGAAGAGTGAAGAGCGGCGTCATTTAAGAAAACAAATTCTCATGCAAAACTCTACTTTAACGGTCATGTGTTGTGTTCCATTACACACACACACACACAAACTCATAAAAAAACCATTGTATGTTGCTGCGAAGAAGTCTTCACTCCGCCGAATGTTGAAAACTTGGCGCAATCCGAGCCACCAACCCAACCATTCTCATCCGTCGCCGACACGCGCTGACTGTCATTTCAGCAGTTTGGCATTTCAGTGCCTTTGCGCACTGGCGCCACTAGTTTTAATCTATTGGACGCCGCCAAGTCTGCAAAATTTTACCAATTCCCCTTGACGCAAGCGGTAAAAACTATGCGGAAAACAGAAATAAAATCGGCGTCAGACTAGCTGGCGCGCCACAACCGTCGGTAGCAGTAAAAGCGGAAACGGAATGGAAAAAATTATGCGAACGATGCGACGAATTGGGGCAGTGGCAGATATTTGAGTTATGAGGCAGCAGACAAATATTTATGTTGGACTGGGGGGGCCGCGTTGGTTGGGTCGAGAGGCGGGCGGGGATCTGACTAACTGGCCGTTGGACGGATGCGCGTAAGTGGGTTGATTACAGTGTAAGCACGTTGTTTCGAGGTCATTTGTGTGTGCGTTTATTAATAAGAAAAAATCGGCTCTTGTCTAGTTTGAATTTATGTGGCAATATTTTTCTTAATACCCAAGAAAAGTGGCTACAACACACAGCAGTCGAATTGGTTTGGTTTGGCAACAACAAATTCGAGCCAAACACTTCAAGGGTGACTTTGGTTGCTTTCTTTCTTTTTATTGGCAATTAATAGGACTTCTTTAGTGGTGCTTCTTTTTAGTTGGCTTGACATAACAGCGAACCAATTTGTTGTTGTTGTTGTTGTTGAAAAAATACAAAGGATAAAAATTCAATGAATGCAAGGAATTTGTGTGCTGGTGTCATGACGACGAGGCTGTGTCGTCATCTGTGGCGCCATAAGGGCGGCCAAGTTCTTTGCCAGAAAAGGTCGGACAAAAATTGGCGCTGCTAAGAATAAAATTGAAAATTGAAAAGTGGAATGCAAAGCTGCTGTTATGACAACTTGCATTGTTGGCTTAATTGATTTCCAGTTTTCAAGCCAGATCAATGCAAAAGGTGAGCTTTTTTATGGTTGCCGCTGTGAGATTGTGAGGTTAGAAACCACAGTTTCAAAAGCATATCAAATGATTATCGGCAGCGAGTCTGCATCAATCACCTATTGACATTTCGTGTGTTTAACGAAACGTCATGCTTCACTATTTGACAGCTGAAAAACAAGCCCGCAACGAAAGGCAGCAAATCTCTGCTTTCAGCAAATCTCTGCTTTCAGCAAATCTCTGCTTTCAGCAAATCTCTGCTTTCAGCAAATCTCTGCTTTCGCCAGATAAATGAAGGCACAGCAAAAGTAAACCCACCCTTTTTGCTACTTCTGCTACCGTTACAATTGCTGGGCAAAACAACACACCGCTTAGAGCAATAACAAAAACAACAACAACAACAACAACATGCCAGCATACACTTAATAAAATTGAATTTCATTTCAATTGGATGCGTATGTTTCCTTCTCCGCTGCAGCAAAAGGGCGACTTGAACATTTTCGCCTCCAGTCAGCGCCCCGGGGGAATTTTGTATCACCTTAACCCGCAGCCATCAACAAGTCACTGCCGCTTCGTGTCGCACGTTGTTGATTACCGCGCACTACCGTGAAAAACTCCTCAAGCACTCAGTTCACCCCACTCGTGTTTTCACACCACATTTCTTGGTTTTATTGCTCAATTTCGTTGAAAGTTGCCCATCAACAGGTCTTCGTTAGACGTGACCGTTGGACTCTAATGTCGACACGTGAGGTTTGTTGTTGGTAATGGTGAGCCATGTTTTATTTTTTTGTGTGTTCTGTATTTTTTGTGTGCTCTGTATTTTTGCATTGTCATTGCATAATGAGAAAAAATAGTGAACGTATAGGAGGCCAATTAAATGAAATGTTTCCAATGTGTACAATAAATAATTTTTTTGATACTATCAGGTAGAGAATCGAGAGGTTTTACTGTCCAATGTCAACGCCATGAGAAAATCTATAGCAGCAGTGTTGTCAAATACCTGAAATTACTTTCTTCTGATTCTTAAAAAGAGATGAAAGTTACTACCAAAAATTTAAAAAATCTCCACAAAAATGTATAAGTTTATTAATTTGGTTTTTACTGTCTAATTCAACACTGTGAGAAAATCTATAACAGCAGTGTTGCCAGATACCTGAAATTACTTTCTTCCAAATCTTAAAAAAAGGGGAAACTTACTACCAAATATTTAAAAAATCTCCACAAAAATTTTTTAAAAATTTGTAAATTTGGTTTTTACTATCCAATGTCAACGCTATAAAAAAAAATCTATATGAGATATCTGAAATTACTTTCTTCTGATTCTTAAAAAAGGTGTAAGTGACTACCAAAAATTTAAAAAATCTCTACAACATTTTTTTAAAAATTTGTAGATTTGTTAATTTGGTCTTTACTGTCTAAGTCAACGCTGTGAGAAAATCTATAACAGCAGTGTTGCCAGACACCTGAAATTACTTTCTTCCAAATCTTAAAAAGAGGGGAAACTTACTACCAAATATTTAAAAAATCTACACAAAAATTTAAAAAAAATTTGTAAATTATGTTTTTACTATCCAATGTCAACGCTATAAAAAAATCTATATGAGCAATGTTGCCATATATCTGAAATTACTTTCTTCTGATTCTTAAAAAAGGTGTAAGTGACTACCAAAAATTTGAAAAATCTTCACAAAATTTTTTTAAAAATTTGTAGATTTGTTAATTTGGTTTTTACTGTCCAATGCCAACGCCATGAGAAAATTTATAGCAGTAGTGTTGCCTGAAATGGTTTTCTCCTAAATCTTAGAAAAAGGTGAAACTTACTCCCAAAAATTTAAAAAATCTCCACAAAAATTTAAAAAAAAATTTTAGATTTGTAAATTTGGTTTTTATTGTCCAATGCCAACGCCATGAGAAAATCTATAGCAGTAGTGTTGCCTGAAATGGCTTTCTCCTAAATCTTAGAAAAAGGTGAAACTTACTCCCAAAAATTTAAAAAATCTCCACAAAAATGTTTAAAAAATTTGTAGATTTGTAAATTTGGTTTTTACTATCCAATGTCAATGCTGTGAGAAAATTTATAGCAGCAGTGTTGCCAGATACCTGAAATTACTTTCTTCTGATTCTTAAAAAAGGTGTAAGTGACTACCAAAAATTTAAAAAACCTCCACAAAATTTTTTTTAAAATTTGTACATTTGTTAATTTGGTTTTTACTGTCCAATGTCAACGCCATGAGAAAATCTATAGCAGTAGTGTTGCCAGATACCTGAAATTACTTTCTTTCAAATCTTAAAAAAGGGGAAACTTACTACCAAATGTTTAAAAAATCTCCATAAAAATTTTAAAAAAATTTGTAAATTTGGTTTTTACTATCCAATGTCAACGCCATGAGAAAATCTATAGCAGCAGTGTTGCCAGATACCTGAAATGACTTTCTCCTAAATCTTAGAAAAAGGTGAAACTTACTCCCAAAAAATTAAAAAACCTCCACAAAAATTTAAAAAAAAATTGTAGATTTGTAAATTTGGTTTTTACTGTCCAATGCCAACGCCATGAGAAAATTTATAGCAGGAGTGTTGCCCGATACCTGAAATTACTTTCTTCTACATCTTAAAAAAGTGAATCTTATACCAAAAACTAACAAAATCTCCAAAAGTTGTTTCAAAATTTGTAGATTTGTAAATCTAAAAAAAGGCGAAGCTTACTACGAAAAATTTAAAAAATCTCAAAAAATAAAAATAAATGTGTAATTTTTTTTTTAATTTGTTAATTTTTACAAAATGTTTGTCATTATATAACTTATAGGAAAATAATAAAAATATATTTAAGTAGTTTTTTTTATTGCAGCCTTTTTTATTCATTCAGCTTCAGATTAACCACAACTTAATACAAACAAAACATTTAAAAAATTAGATCAGTATGATTTTCGCTTTTGTAAACTTCCTTCATTCACTGCATAAATTATACCTTTGAAGCATACAACTTAATGAAATTAAATTGGACATTTTCACTTTCAATATTCAAGGCTTCAGTGCCACTAATGATGTCAAATGTATCACCATCAAAATCGCTTTTGTAAACTTCTTCATAAAATTATAATCTCCTAAACTTCCTCCTAAACAATTCTTCCTTCTAAAAATTCTCCTAAAAGGCCAAGAATCTCCTAAATCTAGGAGGAATTCTCCTGATCTGACAACACTGTATAGCAGACTAAAAATATTTACAAATATGGCTGTGTCCATTGTCTAATTTACCAAAAAAAAAGTGTCTACCCAGTGAGTTCAAACCGCAGGAGCTATAATGAGACAATTTTGTCAACAGTTTTATTTTAAAAAGTCAACCTTTTAAACGGAGCGATTTCAGAAACTTAGACTTTGGGGTTTTAATAATTAAAAAAAGATATATATTTTGTCTGTAAATCGAAAACCCAACATAATCTTTTAGTTTTATTGTACGAGCTACAATAATGACAAACTGAAAGTTTTACAGAACAACAAAACTTTTTATACAATAAATTAAAATTAAAAATTTCTTTACTCAGTTATTTTTTTATTTCTTTTACTTTCAGCATTAAACCGAATATCGAGAAATTCGAAATATCCAAAGGCTACCATGGCGGTCTCGGCGGCTACGAGGAAATGGAGGGTGCCGAGAAAGAGGGCGACGGACCGGGCGGCGGCATTCCATACGACGATGACAGACCCGATTCACCGGCATCATTTGAGGAAATCGAACGCCCGCCACTGCGCAAAATCGACAAATACTGCAAGGCGGAGTGTCCCTGTTTGCCGGCGCGCTACACCATCGCCGTGATGGCCTGCGTAGGCTTCATGATATCCTTTGGCATGCGCTGCAATATGTCGGCGGCGAAACTGAAAATGGAACATAATGGTGTAAGAAAATTTGAGATTTTTTTTTAAACAATTTTTAAAAGCCTTTTAATTCCACCTCTGCATCAAGTTGTGCCGCATTGGTTGTGGCTGTCAATTAAAATGTGACAGCTACATGTCATCAATACTCGACAAAGTCACGTTTCGCATATTAGCAGACTTGATGCATTCCATTCAAGTCCAGGCCACAATACAAAAGCGATCCGACCATGTTTTCTATTCCCATGTTTCATATTTCGGCTCATGCCACGCTTTACGGTTGTTGTGCTGTGTGTTGTGTGTTTTTGTTGTTGTTGTGCTCGCTTATTGTGCTCATTTCGCTGGCATTTTGTACATAAATGTTTTAGCAAGTTCGGAGTTATGGGCGTAATTCCGTCACGCTCGTTAATAATGCCTTGCGGGGCTTTTCAGCTTTTTGGCGTCGCGCCACGGCAACAGAATGTTTGCCACTTGCTTCCTGTTTTTTGCTGTTCGCTTTGCTTTTGTGCTCGACTTCAGTTCTATGTGGATAACTTTTTTTGTTGTACTTTCGATATGGCATTTTGCATCATTTGTGGCAAATATGTATGAAATGCATTTCGGTTGCCATGTTGCCACTTCAATTGTTACATTTGCAAGCATTGTTGTTGCGCTGCAAATTGTCGTTGTTGTTGCTATTGCTAATGGATACTTTTGTGCAACTAATGTATGTACACGGCAGCCGCCGTGGCTCAGTTGGTTAGTGCGTTGGACCGCGAGTCGCAGGCAGCAACCTCAGGTTCAAATACTGCCTGTAATAACACCTAAAAAAAATAACGGGAAAACTTGTTTTCTCTTTCGGTGGCTGTCCTCTCAGCTGGAAATGGCAAACCTCTGAGAGTAAAAATTGCTTATGAAAGAGCTCCCAACCTGCCGTTCGGAACCGGCATTAAACTGTAGGTCCCTTCAACCCGCGTACAAATTCACACGCACAACACGGGTAGTTGCGGGAAGCTAGGCCTTAGTCTCGCGTAAGCGGGCTGTCGTGCCAGTCAATTATTATTATTATTATTAATGTATGTACATATAGTAGGTATGTATGTATGTATTTGCATATATTTTCTTTGTTGAAAGAAAAAAAGGGATATGATTTTTAAATGGAAGTTTGCGAATATTTTTTCTATATATTGAAACCTTTTAGCCTTGCAAAAGTTATGCGTCACTACACCGTCAGTCGGACTAGATTTGCTTGTAAGAATACTGTTCCGAAAATTCAGTTCGACTGACCAATGCAAGCGCACTTCGTTTCACTGGATTGTGGCCAAAATAAAAGACTTTGAATTCTTCAGCGCAGTTCACCATAGAAGTCTTTTATTTAAAATTTGCATTTCACTGTTTACACCTATAACTTAGTTCACTTTACTTGTACTAGCTACTAGCTACTTGCTACTTATTTACTCCGTGTTGTACCGGTGGCCTTTTATTCCTGCCCGAGGGCGACCCACAGTGCTGCGAGTTCATATGGCGGAGTGACAAAAATAGAAGAAGTGGTCGAAAGGCGTTCAAATTTCGTATACGATCTTTGTATGTTTAAAGAACTTACTGTGCAAAATTTCAATAACCAATTCACCAAAACTTTGACCACCTCCCATACAACCAGATTTGAAAAATCTTCATATCAACAATGAAAATTATCTTAGTTCACAAAAGCTACTTTCATAATAATTGTATTTTAATATAAATGTATTTATAAATGTGTGGATGGATAAAATGCGCTCATTTAAAAATTGATTGAAAGTAAAATCTCGACAAATTGCTCCACAGCTGTTCAAAAGTTACTCTTAGAGGGTTAAAATCTAAGACTGACCCCCACTAATTTTTCCATCTAAATATTTCTTTCCAACATACTTACCCGCTATCTCAAACCCTTAATGAGGCTCCCATACAAAATCATCGTTTTTATAAAGTAGGCTCCCACTGCTCTCAGGTTGCTCTAGACGTACCATATATGAGACTGACCCCCATTTATCTTCTCTACCGAATGTTTTTTTTATACACACCTAATCGCTATATCCAACTCTTAAGGGGGCTGCCATACAAAACTAGTAATTTTCAATAAAACTGGCTTCACACTTGTAAATATAGTTAGTTGAATGTAGTCGTATCTCGGAAACTACTGAACCGATTTGAATGATTTATTCAGAAATCGTCAACATTCCTGACTGCAAAAAATACAAAATTAATCAAAGCAAACAATTTTCCTTAACGGGCCTAAACAACCTTTACAACCTTCCGGAACCTCACAGATTAATAACAGGAGACTTCAACAGCTGGCACTCCAGCTGGGGATCTAAAACAGACAACCCAAGAGGAAAAATAATATCAAATTTCATATCCAATTCTAATATCATCGTGCTAAACGATGGCTCACCTACTCACTACTCAACACGACATACCCTAACTCATATTGACCTAACTCTAGCATCCCCTAACTTAGCTCTATACACATCCTGGAAAACCGACTCAAACCTATCAGGAAGTGACCACTACCCAATTATTATACAACTTTTCCCCACCAACAATAATATTCACCAAATAACGCGCCCAAAATTTAACATACACAGAGCCAAATGGGAGAAATTCCATGATATGGCAAATCAAATAAATTCCCAATATCCTGAAAGCAACAACATAAATAAAGAAGCCGCAAACATAAAAAAAATCATTCTACAGAGTGCCAACGAAACTATCCCCCAATACATCTCCCAAAAAAATAAAAAAATTACTCCTTGGTGGAACAAAACACTTGAAAACCTTAAGAAAGAAAAACAACGACTCTTTAACAAACTAAACAGAGACATTACAACGGAAAACATTCTTAAATTCAAACGAGCTAACGCAATATATAGAAGAGAAATAAAAATAGCAAAACGAAAAGCCCTTACTGCCCTAACAACCGAGATCAACCCTTCATCCTCACAGGAAAAAATCTGGTCAAATATAAGGAAACTGTGTGGAATAAAACCAAAATTACCCATCCACTGTTTAAATGTTGCAAACCAACAAACCACAATAATAAACAAAACTGAGATTGCTAACAGATTAGCCAAAGAATGGTCCGAACAATCAGACAACGGTGCGTTCCCCAAACAATTCAATCATTATAAAAATATAGCTTTGACGACATTGCCAAGCCTTATACCTAGCCGGTCAGCACTCGTAATCGAACAAGATATATCCCCCCTCGAAATTGCAATAGCCATTAACACCCTAAAAGGAAAAACACCAGGCATTGACCGAATATCATATCCGATGATCAAAAATCTTCCCATCGCAACAAAAAACCGAATCACCTCTTTCTATAACAAGATATTCAATAGCTATAGTACATCCCCCAGACGTACAAAACCAGTCTCGTTATTCCAATTTTGAAACCAAACCAAAACAAAACATCCCCAAACTCATATAGACCAATCTCACTAAATCCATGCTTGTCTAAGCTGTTAGACAAGATTATGGCTAACCGTTTATGGTGGTGGGTCAAAACGAACAAATTTGTACATGCTAATCAAATAGGTTTTCAAAAAGGAAAACCTATATCTGATTCGCTACTATATTTAGATCACCAAATCATGCAATCCCTCTCCACCGGGAAACATATTTCTATTATATCTTTAGACTTCTGTAAAGCCTACGATAAAATAGGAATTCACATAATCCTTAACCAATTGCAAAAATGGAAAACCGGACCAAAGATGTACAACTATATTAAAAACTACATGTCGAACAGGAAGATCATTGTAAAAATTGACAACACCAGCTCCAACATGTATCCACTAACGAACGGCATACCACAAGGTTCACCAATCTCCGTCATACTTTTCCTAATAGCATACAATAAACTGGCTGAAACCATCTCACTTTGCAAAGAAATCGACTTCATTTCAAACAAGACTTCATTTAATAAACGATACCGATGGAACTCACACATCGAGTACTTAACCAAAGCAATATCAAAACGCTTAAACATTATAAACTGCTTAGCATCACGAAAATTTAACTGCAACACTCACACCCTTACTTCAATAGTTCATGCCTTAATCAAAGCCAAAATAGATTACGGTATTTATTTGTACGGCAACGCACCAAAGACAGTAATGAACAAAATTCACACAATTTACAATGCAGCCATACGAATATCCCTCGGCGCTCTCAAAACAACACCAATAAACTCATTACTGCTAGAAGCAAAAATGATGTCACTACCTAACAGCACAGAATTCGCAACAGCAAAATTAGCCACAACCATTACTTTTAGCAACACCTCACCCCTAGGTAAAACTATAACTAAATACAGAAAATCAAAAAAGACAGTACCTTCAATAATAGACAAATTGATATCAATCAATTCAATTCAATTCCCTTTCAAATATACCAATAGCACACACGAATACCCAAAACGACAAACTACCAATATGGCAGTTCAACCCTGATTCAATTAACATATCACTAGAATGCTTTAAAAAATCCTCTACACCAAACTCAATGTACATACAAAAATTCTACGAACTAAAAGAACAATTAAAAAATTACACATTCATATACACCGACGGCTCTAAAAGTGACGAACATACCAGCTTTAGCATAACAAAAGACAAAATAATTATCAAATCTGCACTATTACCCCATTATAGTTCTACCTATAGTGCTGAACTCATAGCAATAAATGAAGCAACCACATACACATCCAAACTGAACGGGAAATATGCAATATGTTCCGACTCATTAGCATCAATTAAAAAAATTAAAAACCTAAACAATAATGAATATTATTCAAATAACATACGAAACCTTTTAATACGAACTTATCCAAGAATAAAATTAATTTGGGTACCTGGTCACGCTCAAATACCAGGCAATGAATTTGCCGACCAAACCGCAAAAAACGCACTGACGAGACCTTTGCTCACTGTACCTAACTTTAACCCAGATGACATCAAAAAATATTTCAAAAAAATTCAATGGGCCAAACACAACAGTCTGACAGACAATATGTCAAACTGGAGGAAAAAAATATGTTCAAATACATCAAATATAACGAACGTACTCAAACACATAAAAAATACTGAAATCCCCAGAAAAGACCAAATTATAATAACTAGAATCCGACTAGGCCACACCAGAATCACCCACGAACACATATTAAACAAAAACAAAAGCAGAATATGTAAACTCTGCAACTCACATCCCATAGACATCGACCATATCCTAAACTCCTGCCCAACATTCCACCCACAAAGACAACGCTATTTTTCAAACAATGTTGAAAAAATGTTCAAACAGTTGACCTTCTAAAAAACATTAACAAGGACAATATCCAAATTATTTTAAATTTTATTAAAGCCTGTAATTTAACGGATCAAATATAAATGTAAATTTCAACACCTAGATATATAAGATATTCCACATATATACATAGAGTTTATAAGTTAATTAAAAAACTAAAATCAAAACGCAAATAATCAACATATAACCAATACATTTAGAATAACTAAGCATAAGGCCTTAGATGCCAAAGCTTATAATTCCAATTACAGTATAATTAATTTAATATTGTAATTGTATTAAATAAATAAATAAATAAAATCAATGTTCAAAAATTCACCACTTGAGGGCGCATCCCATACAAACGAACTTTTGGGTTTGTACGAAGAAAAAATCAAAGTGTAATGTCGAAACTCCATTAACCCCTCTATTTCGAATATAATAGTAATCATAATTGATTTTCCATAACAAATTTGTCCATCGGCAACAGAGCATTAGTTGACCGATTGCTATTAGAATTCAACCAATCGTTGAAAATATCGCAAATTTGTACTCAAGTTTTCATTGAAAAATGCCAATAACTTCCATTCACGCAAATATGCGCAGCTGAAAATTTTACAGCACAATGTACATACTTTATAAAGCAAAATATCCAAAAATTTCAAAATGATAAAAAGTGTTGTTTTTTTTTTAATCACCTTTAAAGTTTCAACTCAGTTTTTATTCACTTGTTTTCTTTGTTTCATATTCTTCATAACGGTACTGCTCAGAGGTGAGAAGAATCAGCTAAAGTTTGTTCTTACCAGATCTAAATTATATGAAACTTACGACAGCAGTCAGTTTTAGGGACTCGCTCATAACTGATTTTGAAATATTGAACCTCAAAGTGAAAGCAAAAAATTGCTGCTTATACAGAATTTTTTTCAACGCTATGAAAGTGTAATTTAAGAGCTCATAACTTCTATAATATTCAATATTTTTTCTAAACACTTTGAATTTCTTCTATTTGAAGTATTTCCAAAAAAATCCCATACTTACATTTTTCTGATTATAACATTGCATTTTGGCATTTTTGTCACTACTTGCAACACTATGCGACCCGTTCTCGAAGATTCCCGCATCGCATAGCACAAGAAACTCTTCAGTCTTCCTAGTCTTCATTTCTGCAGCTTTGACAGATATCACCGAACAAGAGGCGTAATTTGACGAGCATTCAGTTTATGATGCAATGTTCGGTGATAGCTTTGTATAAGCTGCTGCATTGACAAAGGATCCCGGGCAGCATATAACTTTTGTTTCTCTCTGAAAGCGAGCGATATTTCCCACAGTCATTCCTGTTGCCCTACACCCTTTCATCATTTTTTGATTTCGTTCTGCTATCTATTTGATCTTCCATAGTTATCGATAGGCCCAAAGCTATCGATCCCTCTGTGGTCCTCAGCCACGTCTTCCTTGAAAGGTTTTGTTGCCGATTCTGTCCCCACTTTGTTTGAACTTAGAGCAGAGCCAAATTAAATCAATTTTTATACTCGTGACATCACAGTCTATTCGGTCCATTCAGTCTTTCATTTATCTCCCAAAGTTATTGAGTTATTGTTATAGTTTAGTTTAAGTTATTGTTATAGTTATCTCTGTGGCCATCAGTCACGTCTTTCTTGGAAAGTTTAGTTTCCAACTCTGTCCCCAGTTTATTTGGACTTGGAGAAGAAGCAAATGAGAATAATTTTTGCACTTGTCATATCGCTGTCTATTCTGTTTATTCTGTCCATTCTGTCTTCCATTTATCGCAAAGTTATTGATCCCTCTGTGGTCATCAGTCACGTCTTTCTTGGAAAGTTTAGTTTCCTACACAGTCCCCAGCATGTTTTGACTTAGAGAATAGCCAAATGAGAACAATTTTTGCCCTCGCCTTATCAATCTATTCTGACCATTCAGTCTTTCATTTATCTCCCAAAGTTATTGATCTCTCTCAGTAACGTCTTTCTTGGAAAGTTTAGTTTCCGACTCAGTCAGAGCCAAATGAGACCAATTTCTGCACTCATCACATCGCTGATGCATTTATACTCCAACTTAATTTCACTCTGAATGCCTTTATTTCTTTTCATATAAAAAATCCATAACGCATAAATCCAAACACATTCATTCCCTTTTCATGAATACGCAACCGGAAGTGACACTCGTTTCCCTTGTCCCCACACAGTCAAACGTTCCTTACGTCGTACATATACAACTATGAAATATTGCACAATCATACACGTATATAACACATCTTGTGCCAGTTTATTTTATTTTTATGTTTTTTTCAATAGAATAAATTCCCAATAAGATGCTTTCTCTGCGTTCTCCCCTACTCCACACTCATTGCTACTGTTTACAAAAGCTGATCCCTCGATTGATTGTGTCGTTTTCCTTCTCATTACAGACTGCTTTCATGAACTGGACAGTGGCGGTGGAGAGTCACGTGGATTCGTCCTTCTTCTGGGGCTACCTAATAACGCAAATACCGGGCGGTTTCATTGCATCCAAGTTTCCGGCCAACAAAATCTTCGGGCTGTCGATTGTCAGTTCGGCGGCGCTGCATCTCGTTGTGCCGTTCGCAATGACACTGATGCACGGACATGTGGTGATATTTGTGCGCGTGATGCAAGGACTCTTCGAGGTGAGTTCGTTGTTAGGCGTTTTTCCCTTTTTGGAGTTGACGAAACGTGGGGGTCGTGGAAATTCGATTTCGCCTAAGCAGATCAAAGCCACTTGAGTTGGCTGGCTGCGTGACATCAGGCGTGTCAATTCTGCCATTCAAATTCAATCATAATATCGCATATGTTGGGGCCTTTGAGTGTTTTGTTGCTGAAACTGAGACTGAAAACATGATGTAATCTGCCATTGAATGCAAACAACACACACGAGGGGATGAAAATCCTTTTCGCTAGGATTCTGTTGAGTTTGCCAAGATTTCATGGCCTGTAAATCCGGCACATCCGTTTTGATTTTTATTTTTGCAAAAGCATAAAACTAACAATGGTTCGCGACCGATTGGCTGCCACTGTTTGCTACATGCTTTTTGTTGTTGTTTGCCTTTGGCAAAAATCGCTTTGATATACTTTTCATCGATGCAAATCTTATTCACTATCAGGGCGTCACTTATCCTGCCTGCCATGGCATTTGGAGATTCTGGGCGCCACCCATGGAGCGTTCACGTCTGGCCACGTTGGCGTTTAGTGGCTCGTACGCGGGTGTAGTAGTCGGACTGCCACTGTCCGGCTTGCTGGCCGACACAATTGGATACCAGGCGCCATTTTATGCCTACGGAGTATTCGGCATTACATGGTGAGTAAAAATATATAACATCGAGCGACAGTACTTTTAACCCATCCAAAAGATTATATAGACGTGTAACTAAAGGTCATTCATAGCAACATGGCATACTCAGTTTTTCATTTGTTGATCCCATGTCGCTTTAAAAGGACTTTTTAATTTTAAGGACATACAAATTTCAAGAATTTTTTAAATATTTTCGATTATGCAATGATGAAGATATGGGTACCAAATGAAAGAAAAAACTTGTCGCTCTATGACTAAATTTTCTATTTTGAACTTTCAGGACCAAAATATGTCAGTAAGTAATATGTAGTAAAATACCTCCAAATTTTATTTTTCTATCCAATTTTGTAGACAAAAAATTATTGCGCATTCCATACAAAATTCCTGCGTATAAATGGAAACATATTTTTTTTAACTGTGAACCAAATGGGATAGATGTATAAAATTTTGAGGTATTATACTACAATACCAAGATCCAAAACATATAATTTTTTCAAAAGTATTCGTTAGAAAACGTGAAGTATATCGAAGGATACATCTTTGAAAGGACCTTACTGATATGTTTTAGTCTTAAAAGTTCAAAATAAGAAATATAGTCTAAAAGCGACCATTTTCCTCGTCCATTTGATACCAACATCTGCATCATTGCACAACCGCAAATATTTAAATAAATTCCTTGAAGTATTTATGTCCTTAAAATTGTCAAGTCCTTTTAAAGGGACATCGGCTATATAATGATTTGGATGGGTCTTGACAAAAGTGGTTTTTTGTCGCACGGTGTGAAATATCGATTTCTATATATAATAATCTTGTGCAGGTATCTCTTCTGGCTGTGGCTGTGCTTCGAGAATCCGCGCAAGCATCCCGCCATCAGCATACCGGAGCTCAAGTACATCGAAAAGTCGCTCGGCGAAACGTCCATACAGCCGTCGATGCCCTCGCTGAAGACCACGCCCTGGCGCGAAATGATGCGCTCCATGCCCGTCTATGCCATCATTGTGGCGAACTTTTGCCGCTCGTGGAACTTCTATCTGCTGGTGCTGTTTCAGACGTCCTTTCTCAAGCACAAGTTCGGCTTCAAGGTGGAGGAGGCCGGCTTCATGGGCTCGCTGCCGCATCTCATCATGACCACAATTGTGCCGTTCGGCGGCATGCTGGCCGATCATCTGCGCAAGAACGGCATCATGTCCACAACGAATGTGCGCAAACTGTTCAACTGCGGCGGCTTCGGCATGGAGGGGCTGTTCTTTCTGATTGTTGCGCATGCGGATACACCGGTGCGTGGCCAAGTGACCTGGCGACGCTTGTAGAGAAACTGAAATTTTGTATTTTTGTTTCACCAGGCAGGGGCCATGTTTGCGCTGACTTGCGGCGTGGCGTTTAGTGGTTTCGCCATTTCCGGCTATAATGTGAATCATTTGGATATTGCGCCACGTTATGCCAGCATTTTGATGGGACTGTCGAATGGTATTGGCACCTTGGCTGGCATCATAGTGCCCTACGTGCTGGATGGACTGATTAGCAAGAATGTAAGTTTTACAGAACATAAACACAGAGGTTTATAATAAAAAAAATTTACAAGTATTCAGCATAAATTAAGAGAGTTTGTTGGTACAAATAGAGAATGAAAGCTGAACCAAATTTATGGAATTTGATGGAATTTTTTCTGCTAAGATGGCAGACAGAAAGAGTGCTTCAGATTTAGTAAAAAAACATTGCAGTGAATAGCACTTTTACTTTATTAATGCACCAGCAGTGATTCACTGATTTCATTGAAATAATCTCTACTCAATTTATGATTTTATCCAATGTTCGGTGTAGAATAGATCATTTCTAGACTCAGTGCAACAAACCCCATTAACACTAGAAAGACTGCAAATTTTCCATACCCACAAAGACTACATATTATATCCGCTGATATCTTAAAAAGTACTGCAATTGTAGAATCCTAATTTTAGAACAATTTTTTGGACCCGATAACAAAATAAAAAGTCAATAGAAATACTAAAGAAAATGCAGATATTTAAAAATGAAAAGCCATCTAAATAACCGCAATGGCCTTTCTAGTGTTAGAATCTAATCGAATTTTAAGTTGTTTATTCACAAAATTTTATAATAAACTTCTATCTGATGTTGATTTTCACTGAACACTGAAAGATATGCATTGAATCATTTCTGATTTTGAGTACTTTCTGCAAGTCTGTCAATGGGCTTAATAAGTTTTTCAAGTTTTACTTAACCCTTTGTTGAGCTCTACAAATTTTGATGAAAATTACTGGTCTAATTAAATCTCATTAGAAATGCTTTCCCCATATTTAAGTCAATAGGTTTTCCTCATACAAACACTTAACCCATTGTTGACCCTGTCAGATTCTGAGTTTCAAAAATTTGAAAAACACAAAAGATTTCGAAATATTTCTCATTTCAAGCAACTTCACCAAGTTTACAGTCCGTAGTGCCATTATTTCATGTTTCCCCATACAAACTTTTAACACATCGTGAACCCTGTAAAATTTTTATTTAAAAAAAAATTAGAAACACGTGTCTAATTATTTCTCATTAATTCATGTTTTTCACAATCGCTCCATACAAATTTTTAACTAACCGTGAACATCGACAAATTTTGATCTTCGAAACAATAAAAAACACGTGTCGAATTATTTCCCATATCGAATTTATTAAGTTTGAAGTCGAAAAACTTATTAAATCATGTTCCTCCATACAGAATTTTAAACTTCGTTCTACTCGGTTAGATTTTGAACTTCAAAAAAGTTCAAAACACATTTGCGTTATTTCTCTTTTGAAGCATTTTCACTAAGTTTAAAGTCAATAGGCCCATTAATTCATTTTTTCATAATCTCTCCATACAAACTTTTAATCCATCATTGAACCTTTCAGATTGTTATTTTTGAAAGAATGAAAAAATACGTGTCGAGTTATTTCCCATTTGAACTTTATTAATCAAGTTTGATGTCGAGAAACTTATTAAATCATATTCTTCCATACAGACTTTTAACCCTCGGTTTATCCAGTTAGATTTTGAATTTCAATATAGTGAAAAACACGTTCGAGTTATTTCTCATTTGGAGCACTTTCACCATGTTTGAAATGAATTAATGGGCCCAGTCCATTAATTCATGTTTTTTTCATAGTCTCTTCATACAAATTTTTAACCAATTGTTGGCTTTGCCAGATTTAGATTTTCCAAAAAAAATATAAAAACCAGATCCTAATTTATTTTGATTTCAAGTGCTTTCACCAAGCTTGAAGTCAATAGTTCCATCAGTTCGTGTTTTTTTTAAACCCATTTTTGACAACGTTAAATTTTGATTTTCGAAAAAATTAAAAACCCTGGTGATTTTTTTTAATTTGATTTAATTTATTTTTAATTATTTTTTCTTATTATTTTTATTTATTTTATTATTTTATTTAATTAATTTAATTTTTATTTATTTTAACCCATTGTTGACCACGTTAAATTTTGGTTTTCGAATAATTGAAAAATTCGTGTAGAATTATTTTTGATTTAGAGTATTTTCAGGAAGTTTGAAATCAATAGACCCATTAAATCACGTTTTTTCATACAACATCTTAACCCCTGTTTTGCCTTTTTAAACTCAGAATTTCAAAAAATCACTACTTAGCGAAGGTTTATTTTTTGAATGTACCTACAGTTGAAATTTCATGCTTCTAACTTCAGCGGTTTGGACTGGACGATGATGAATCAGACAGCCATGACAAACATTTTTAGGGATATAGATTAACAGATAAGCTCAAAGCTGTCCCGATTCTTTGGAAAAAACCTTACAAATCTTTACTCACGCCCACTTTGACTCTATGAACTCATTACTGCCGGATGGTACTTAAATAATACAAAAATAGCGAAATAAACTTTAAGTACGACGACCGAATGACTTTTGTACCAAATTTTAGTCTGCTTTCTCTTAGATTTTAACACTTTTTTCTCAGATTTTTGCTACTATTTCGACCTGAAATTTGTGAATAAGTTTTAGTTTATCATTTATTTATGTGTGAATTTAATATTTTATGTTTGTCGTAGGGCTCAATAAATTCTTGGTTTTATAGAGAGAAGTATGAAAATTGTATCCTAAACTAATAAAGTTAGAAAGACAAATTTTTTTATGTTTTTCAAAAAAAATTATTTCAATTTTCAAGGACATTTTAAAAGGACATTTTCAATACTTATTTGTCCTCTTACTCCACTAAATTAAATTTTTTTTTAATTCTAGGGAATTTTCTCTTTCATTTGATATCCACATTGATACTCTACATTGCGCTCAATTTTGTAAATATTTTTTTATAGTAATTTTTATTTAATAATGTAATGTAATAATTTATTTAATAGTTTTTAATAATATTGTTTGTTCTTGAAATTTCAAAGTCTTTTCAAAAAATCCTGACGCCAGAGAAAAAACTAAAAACGAAGTCTTACTGTATTTGGCTCCTAGTTTTGCTTGATTATAGATTTGTTCGTGTGTTTTAAAATTTTGTATGCTGTAATATTAATATCTATGTATATTTTTATTTTTTATTTTTGATTTTTCTCCCACAGCCCACTGGTTGTTGGACGACTGTCTTCACGCTGGCCGCCTGTGTGCACTTGATCGGTTGCACCTTCTATGGCATATTTGCCTCGGGCGAACTGCAGCCGTGGGCCGAGCCACCGAACGAGGAGAAGCACGTGTGGTCGCCACCTGTCGGCGCCATAACCGAAGATCACAGCCAAGCGGGCTACACCAAGGAAACGTCCTTTGTAAGTTTGTGCACACAAATGGCTCACACGACCATTCCGAGTGTTGACATGCGAATAGAACATTACACGCTGCGGCAATTACTATTCCTATGCTCCCCCCGCCCCCCACCCCCCACTCCGTACACTTTATTGAGAATGCATTTCGTTGACAATGGCCGATCCATTAGGCAACTTTCAACATGATTTCATGTGATTTTATGGTTTGCTTTCTTTCTTTGCCTTCCGACAGGGTGAGCCACAATACACCGAACAGAGTCAAATGCAACAGCCAAATGCCATCAATTACGGCGCGACTGGTCACGTGGCCAACAATCCGTTCGCAATGGCAACAACAACAACTATTGCCGAGGAGAGCGTGCAGCCCGACTCGATGCCAGACGCGTATTCGTACGACTATGCACAACAACAACAACAACCGCTACCATCCTACGACCAGCAATACCAACAGCCACCCGCCTACCAGCCGCCATACCAACAACAATAAACACATTCATAGTGAAGGAAATTGTAAAAAAAAAACAAAATATTAAAAAATTATATATGCAAAGAAAATCGAAAAGGATATTGAAGCGAGACACAGGAAAAATCAAAATACTTTTAAGTAGCAAAATGAAATCATAGCAAAACACATACAAAACATGGCAACTAAAGTACGAAAGTGAACGTAACAAAAATATTAAATCGCAACACTAACACACACTCACACACTAACATTCTACATATACATACATACAACATGTAACACAACAAAAGCTACAAACATCAATGAAATATCAAATTTAATTGTAAGCTCAATTAAACAGACAGACATGATTCCTGTTATTTCAGCGAAAGCCAAACATTTAGTTGGATTCTTTTTAAAACAAATAATAAACTATTGAAACTGTTATGAAATGCTAATACATACACACATATATCTATATATATAAATGCTATATACATACACATACGTATACATATGTTTGTTGTTGTTTTATGAGAATATTTACGGTATTGATTTTAAATGTGATTAACAGATTCTACAAATACATACTTACAGACACTATAACATAATATCGAATATGCCAGCAGAGGAATTACAATGTTTTTACCATAGTTTGTTTGTATTTTTTTATTTTTGTTTGTTTTTCTTAATGTTTTTTTATTGAATTTATTTTGCCTAAGGTAAACAATTTATTTGTAACACTATGCAACAAATTTGAACTTGCTGAGCTACGAGGTGCATTAGATCCACGTAAAGTTTAAAGTTGGGTTTGATTTGGTTGTAATAATTATATATTGATGGGAGTGTCCAAGACCGGCGCACACAGGGCGGAGTCAAAGGATTCTGGTAAATCTTCTTCTCATCTTCATTTCGGTGAATATTGATTCAAGTTATTTAATCCAGTTATATTCAATGATGAGGTCATTAACTTTTCAGACCACCTATGTACATATACACATATGTATAAATCTATATATGTATCCATATTCATATGGGTAGATGTCTATGCGTTCGTAAGTCCATCCCTACTGCGTCTTTTTAATCGAATCGACAGACTTCTAATTGCTCCCAAGTCTTTCGAAACCATATAAATCTCTTGTAATACATCTTTTCACTTTTTTGTTTACCTTCCAAAACAATTTTATCCATTTTGCATCTTTAATAATATCTTTTTGAATAACCGCTGGCATGTTCCCTGACATTTGAAGGCTTCAAGTTGCAGCAAATCCTCATGTTGCTTCAGCCATTATTCACATACAAAACTACAAAATACAAAACAAAAACATATGTGAGTACTTCGAAATTCAATAACACAATAAATCACAAAATACATATATATAAATACATACAGGCATGCATAAATTTTGAATAGAATGGGAATGCAAACCACACAACTCACAACTAATCACACAGAAAAATTATCCATGAATTTACGAATAGCTGAATATATGAAAGATATATGTAATTAACATTTAGCCGCTAAAATTAAAAGTGTTTGAAAGACACACAAGTGACAAGTTTCAGTTCAATATTTCTGGCAAAAGAACTCAATGTTTTCTATTACCGTTGATGATATTCTGAAAGTAAGTCTAAAGCGTAAACCAAATGGTACATAAAGAATGATTAAAAAAAATCGTATTATAAAAATAATAACTACAACAACAGCAACTGTTAATGTTGGCACAAATAATGCAAGTTTTAAAGTGAAACCCACTAATGTAAAATATTGTACAATAAATTAGAATTATTTCCACGTTGACTGTTGACTGTTTTTAAGGTTAATTTTTAATCATTTATATGCTACATTTAGTCAAATTCAAATCTTTAAGCTGTAGAAATATAGAATATGATTTCCTGTATAGGTAACACACACAAATACATTTACACACAACATATGTATGTAAAACTTAATAATGTTAATACTGTCTACTATTAAATGGTTTTTGTTTTTGTTTCTCGCACATCTGTTGTCTGTGGCACTCATTATTTGTTGTTGCCACTACTATAAATAGCAATAATTTTCACATCGGTTTTGTTTGCTATTGTTGTATCATAAATTACGCATGTTTATTGTTTTGTAAAAACCAAGTATTCACACTTAAAACACGAAACCAAAAAAATCAAGAAAACAATTTTGTATGAAATGTGAACATTTTCGAACTAAAAGAGTCAATTCTTATTCAAGTAATTTGTACAGTGCAGTGAAAATAATCTAATTAAGTTTAAATAATAAACAGCCAGAAACACTAAAACCCAAATAAAGATGCATAAAAATCTATAAATAAAAGGCACAAACAACAACACACAGCGATTATATTTCTGTGTGTGTGTGTGCTGGACAAGTGACAGTAATCTGGCTTTTCCGCTTTTCCATGATTTTACGGCAATGAAATGCATTTTAATCCGTATAATTCTTATAAAAAAACAAATAGCGCGTTTATTAAAATTGCAATGCTGCATTGGTAGTTGTGCGCATATATTCGAGTATAGATTAAGAATGAAACCAACAACTATTGACGTAAAAAAGTATGCTGAAGGAGACTGCTTGTGAAAGCGACAATAATTAGTTATTAATACATTTAAGTAGATAATTTTAATAAAAAAAATATATGTAAGCAAATGATTCCAGTTTCGACCAATTCTTGGAAGAAACTATTCGCATTTAAATGCTCCATTCGAATTGATTTTGGCAAGTAATTGGAATTTGAAGTTTCACAGATTTTAAAATATTAAAAAAATGTGACTTATTTTATTTGTTTCTATTTGCATTCGTTATTTATTCTTAATGACCAATCCAATTAATTAAAAAGTAGATACAAATACATTAATGCTCAGAATGCAATTTTCTGCAAATTACATTTAAAAACTAAAGTTCTTAACATTTAAATTTTAAAAAAATTAATAAAGACTCGGTTAGTCTTCGCTTTCAGCCCAGAAATGGCCTGTTTTCATAAAAATTGTTTATTTAATATTTTTTATTTCTAAAAAAAAAGAAATTGGTTTTACTTTATAAATTTCTGAAATGTGATTGCATTAAATGAATATTACATTTAAGTTCAGTTTATTTTATTAAAAAGTTTTTAATTAATTAAAATATTTAAAAGATTATTTAAATGAAAATAAAAATAAGTTAATACAAATTTTAAGTAAATACATTTTTGGTAATAATTCCAAATAAAATAAAATTTATAAAAATGTTAATTACTTAAAATTAATTAATTTGTTGATTAGCTAAAACCAATTAATTATTGTTTTGTTTAATTAAAAATTTAAATTAATCAAACTAATCAAATTAATCAATTTAAATTAATCAAACTAATCAATTAATGAATGAAATAATTAAAAAAATTAAAATTAAAAATATTAAATTAAATTTAAATTTAAAAAAATGAATTAATATTTTTTACATTGATTAACAAAATTTATTAATATAACTAATTAAACTAATTAATTTACCTTATTTTTCAATTAACTAAAAAAATGATTGATTAAGAATGTTTTACATATTTTTTAATTAATTAATTAAAAAAAGTTAACTAATTTAAATAATTTTAATTAACAAATTTTGATTAACAAAATTTATTAATATAACTAATTAAACTAGTTCATTTACCTTATTTTTCAATTAACTAAAAAAATGATTGATTAAGTATGTTTCGCATATTTTTTAATTAATTATTTAATAAAAAGTTAATTAATTTAAATTAATTTAATTAACACAAAATTCAAAAATTTCATTTAATTTTTATTCGCATAAATAAATTCAAACACTAATGCTTGCCATTGAAATTCTTCATTAACAAAAATTAACAAGTAATTTAAATTTCTAAAAACCATTCAAACTGCGTAATTATTTGTATGATTATTTTAATTAAAAATATAAACATTTATAGGAAAATTGAAAACAGTAAGTCTTTCTCTGTATGTGAGAGCGCTGAACATTTCACAGTCGGGCTTTGTGTAATTGAAATTAAAATCTATAATATATCTAGAAATACATAAATAATAATTAGAGACATGGGCAAACAATTAGTTGAATTAATAGTTGTCACTGTTCATTGAAGCTGAGAATATATTTAAAAAGTTCTAGTCATTCTAGAATTTTAATTCTGATTAATTCAAAATGATGATTAACAATTGATTTTGTTGCGATTAATATTAAAAAACGAATTCGAAAGCAAATTTTATTGTAATAAATTAAAAAAAAATTGTATAATCGATTAATTTCAATTGATTTGTACTAATTTATAATTTAAGTAATAAAATCCTTAAACAATTAAACACTTCAAATCATAATCATTTACATAAAATAAATAGTTAATTGAACTAATGCTATAGAGATTTCAATACTATATAGATATCAATGCCAAATAATAATTCATTGGAATAACTACAATTCACATAATTAGTATTCACTAAATAGGCATTGAATTATTTCAGCTGCGTGGTTCAATAAATCTAGTACAGTTTATTAATCACTTAATTGAAATTGTCAACTAAGTAGTACCTTCAATTAAGTAATTGGTTTAAATAATGCTTTAAATTAGAAGCGGCGTCGAATCAATTAGTTAGAACACCGTACTTACAATTCACCCAATTAATACTCACTTAAGTAGCATTGAAAAATTTCAATTTGTTGGTTCAATAAATTGAAGATACTAATATGTATATTAATCACTTAATTGAAATTGTCAATTAGGTATTAATGCCAATTTATTAATCAGTAAATTGAAATTGTCAATTAAGTATTAATGCCAATTAGGTAATCGGTTTGAATAATTAAATAAATTGTATTTCTAATCAAGTTGAATTCAGTAATTATAATTCACTCAATTAATACCCACGTAAGTTGCATTGAATAATTTAATTTAGTTGGTTCAATAAATTGAATTTACTAATTTATTAATCACTCAATTGAAAGTATCAATTAGGTAGTAATGCTAATTAAGTATTGGTTTTAATAATTTAATCCACACAAAATTTGTATTATTTAATGTCTAAATAATTTCAACTAATTGATTGAATATATTGAGTATCCTAATTTTTTTTAACAATTTATTTAAATCGCTATTAATTCAAATACCATTCAGTTTTAATAATTTTATTAATTAACATTAGAATTAGCTAGGATTCAGTACTTACAATTTACTCAGCTAGTATTGACTAGTTTGGCATTGAATAATTTCAACTAATTGTTTTAATAAATTAAGTATCCTAATTTATTACGAAAGTATTAGCTATCTTAATGTTAATGTCTAGTAAGTATTTAAAAAATTGAGTGACTAGTAGATTTGAATTTGAATTGATCTGATAAATTGTTTTAATTAATATTGAAATTACTTAGAATTAAATACGCTCTATTCACTCTGTTAGTATTTACTTATTTAGAAAAATATTTGGAATATTTGAAATTATTAATGTCTAGTAAGTATTTGAAAAATTGAGTGACTAGTAGATTTGAATTTGAATTGAATTGATAAAGTGATTTAATTAATATTGAAATTACTTGGAATTAAATACCCTCTTTTCACTCTGTTAGTATTTACTTATTTGGAAAAATATTTGAAAAAATGTATTAATTAAATGATTTAAGTTTGAATTGATTAGTTGATTTAATTAATATTTGATATACTTAGAAGTCAATACCTCCTATTCACTCAGTTAGTATTTACTTATTTAGAAAAATATTTGGAAAAATTTATTAAGTGATTTAAGTTTGAATTGATTAGTTGATTCATTTAATATTTAATTTATTTAAAAGTCAATACCTCCTATTCACTCAGTTAGTATTTATTTATTTAGCAAAATATTTGGACAAATTAATCAATCAATTTGTGATTTGAATTTGATTTGAATTGATAGATTGATTTGATCAATATTTAAATTATTTAGATTTCAATACCTCCTCTTCCCTCAGTTACTATTTGCTCATTAAGCAATAAATTATTTCAGTCAAGTATATCGAGAGTTCAACTGACCCTGAGTTAACTAAGTTTTAATTTGTTGTATTTAATTCGTATATAATTAAATTTTGTACTTTAAAATTATTTCGTTTTTATTCAAATTATCAAACACAGTTCAATTAACGTTTAAACTTCTTTGCATTAAACTTTTTTCATGTCAATGACAAATTTTTAATTTTTAGTCCAACTAATTGAATGCCCAACTCTAATACTAATAAACACAACTTTGTACTGTACATAAATAAGTTAAGAAAATGTTTAAATTTGATTCAACTGGTTTTTAGTTAGTTGACATTGTTTATGTATGAAAATATTGAACAAAGTATTTAAATAGTAAATTGAAAGAACGTAATTTTCATTTGGGAGGAACTCACTCTCAAGGCTGTGTTGACAATACTGAACAAAACAATGTGTGTGCTGGATTTTTTCCTTTGATGGATTTTTGTTGATTCAACTGTTTAGATAAGTATGCAAAGTTTTGCTTAGTTTGTTAGTGAAATAAATGAAAATACACTGAAAATCAAATACAACTACTAGGAGTGACTAATGAACTGTGTAAATATACGCGAGACGATAAGAAATCATTAAATGCTTTTGTGAATAGTTTAAGTCAACTTGTATATAAATTAGTGATACACATAGGTAAAATATAGTAAACTAAAGTGTTAATGAGGTAAAATAAATATACATAAATACTAGACGCAGTAAATGTTAATTATACACAAACATTTTGCCAATACAAATAGAACAGACGAGGCCGTCATTGAGCCAAGGCGTGCAGCTTAAAGATATATGCAAATATTTGATTATATATAAAACAGCTTTTGAAGATAAATGGTTACAAAAATGTATGATATATGATTTCTTCTTTTGATTACAACAATAGATCAAAGATTTATTATGTAAACTGACATCCACCATACAAGTTCCCAGAGGAAAATTATGAAAATTATATGATGTACTCGTATGTGGATCAGATCATCATTGCATCAAAATGCCATACAGACTAAAGATGTTAGTGATGCAAACTATTAAGAATAATCGGGTCTGAAATGTTTGCTTTGCCATGTGCAAGAAAAGTAGTCGCAAAAATGTATCAAAATGCCATACAGACTAAAATTGTTAGTGATGCAAACTATGTATTAAGAATAATCGGGTCTGAAATGTTTGCTTTGCCATGGGCAAGAAAAGTAGTCGCAAAAATCCAAAACTTTTGTTGTTGTAATGTTGATACGCATGTCTCGAACATGTGTTGACATTACGAGTCATTTTGCATATTTAGTTGGTTGTTGACAGATATAGAAGTTAGAGTGAAAATAAATTGGACTTTGGTTTTTACGTCATACCCATACACCCATATTTCGCCATTAGTTTTGACCCTTTTGAGCCAATTTGAATAGTCGTTGATGTTATACTTGGGCCGCCAGTTTTTGTTTTTTGAAATATTCGAGGTAAAATAAAATGGTTACTTCTCAAAAGTAGTCAAAAGTCGATGGCAGCACTCAGTCGTTTCTTCTCATCTACATTTAGTTACATAGGTAAACATTGATTCAATTCATTTAATCCATTTAAACAATAATTGGAAGGCATTGTGGGCAAAGAAGTAATCGTTACTTTTCAAAGGTATTCAAAAGCAGCAGCTCTTAGTTCATTTCTTCTCATCTACATTTAGGTCAACACTGATTCGATTCATTTAATCCATTTAATCTATGATCGAAAGGCATTGTTTTAGGTTGTTAGTGAAATACTTGTACATACATATACTTGTACAAACATACATACAACTCAACTAAACTATTGTAACATATATCACCGCATTGTCAATTTTCAATAAATTCTCACACGAACCGAATCCTTTTCGCAACACATTCCAGCATCACTAACTATTTAAATGTAATGAATTGTTCATACAAACGAATTCATTTTCGTGTCACTAAACTCACATGAAAACGCACAATTGGTAAACTTGTTCATGTATATGTTTTATAGAAAATTAAGTACTGCTAACATAGTTGTAGACCTGAAAAAGATGTTCATTCGTTTGCTCTTCGTTTGTGTGTAGCTAAGAAATCTTATTTCATGCAATCATTAGCCCAGAGATTGTAGTGTAACTGAAATTTTTATGACATGAAATCACATTATTTGAATCCATTAGTGTTGTCGGTTTTTTATACGCGCAGTAAAGTGGTTAATCGAGTTTTATATGTATGCATAAATAGTTCTATTGAAACGAACGATGATTACAATGATTATGTGTGTGTATTCGAAATTGAAAATTCCCTTTCCGGCAAGCACCCGCCCATACTAAATAAATTTATTACATTAATTACTCTCATTGTGAAATTGTAAAGTAAAAAAATTTAATAAAAATGAAAACAATAAATCATAACAATTCAACTATTGTAATATGTACTAAAGCCACGTTAATGCGTAATTGAGATAATATAAGTTAAACTGAAAAATTATTATGATTGCATAGATACATATAGGAAAAACATAAATACATACATACCTACATATATTTATAAAACAGAAAACATTGCTGCAGCATAAAATTGAAAAAATTCAATTAAATTGTTATGAAATTGTAATAAAAACTAAATTTTTGTTTTGTTTTTTTGGTATCATGTCCATTAGGGGCAATGCAACCGTTGGCAACACTGTAACCTGTGGTGTTTGGATTATTTTCAAATTCTTATTAAGTATTTCTCTAAAACAAGTTTCAATTAGTTGCACATATTTTTGTAAGTAATTAAAAAAAAATATTTTCTAACTAAAATGTTTCCTTTTTATGTTGTTTCATTATGCACAATTAATATATTTTTTATTCATTTAAAATGTTTTTTAGTTTTAGTGTTTTAATTCAATTAGTTGTACATACATATTTGTGTGCAAAAAATATTTTCTACCTAAAATTTTTAAAATTTATGTTATTTCATTATGCACAATTAATAGGTATATTTTTAATTTTTTCTTACATTTTTTTTTAGTTTTAATTAGATTTTTTTTCAATGAGTTGCACATAATCTTGAAAGTAATAAAAAAATATATTTTCTAACTAAAAATAAATCCTCTTGCTGTGTGATTATGCACAATTCATATATTTTATACTTGTTTATTTTTTTTTACTTTTTTTCAATTTTTTTTTTAAATTTTAATTAGTGTTGTATTTCCATTAGTTGCACATACTTTTATAAGTAATTAAAAATTATATTTTCTAACTAAAATAAGTTTCTTTTTTGTTTTCAATTAAAATATTTTTATTGTGTTAACTATTTTTTTTAAGTTTTGAGTTTAAGTTTTGTTTCAATTAGTTGCACATATTTTTGTAAGTAATTAAATAGTAATTGTAAGTAATATAAATACAAATATTTTCTAACTAAAAATTGTTTTATATTTATGTTGTTTTATTATGCACAGTTAATATACTTTTAATTTTTTCTTAACAATTTCTTTTAAGTTTTAATTAGTGTTTTTTCAATGATTTGCACATATTTTTGTAAGTAATTAAACAACATATTTTCTAAAAAATGTTTCCTTTTTTATGTTGTTTCATTATGCACAATTAATATATTTGGATTTTTTCACAATTTTTTATTTGTTATGTTAATTAGTGTTTTATTTCAATTAGTAGCACACATTTTTTTAATCAATTAAAAAAAATATTTGCTAACAAAAATTTTTTCTGTATTTTTTGTTTCATTTTGAGCACTTAATATTTTTTTTATTTTTTTTACATTTTTTTTTTGTTTCATTATGCACAATTAATATATTTTATATTTGTTTACAATCTTTGTTTAAGTTTTAATTAGTGTTCTATTTCCATTAATTGTTTAAACTCCTTTTTTATAAGTTTTAATTAGTGTTTTATTTCAATTAGTTGCACATATTATTCAAACTAAAAATGGTTTTCTCTTTATGTTCTTTCATTATGCACAATTAATATATTTTAAATTTTGTTAACTAATTTTTTTTAAGTTTTAATTAGTGTTTTTTTTTAATGAGCTGCACATATTTTTTCAATCAATTAAAAAAAATATTTTTTAACTAAAAACTGTTTCTGTTTTTCTTGTTTCATTATGAGCACTTAATATATTTTTAATTTTTTTAAATTTTTTTTCCTCTATAAGCGCACAACTTAAATTAAACTTTGCTCACAATTTTCTTTGGACATTCTTATTTTTATTTTTATTATTATTGTTTTATTTTAATTATTATTAAGCACCGCGCCATGTTGCGATGTTGAATAGATTTATCAATTTATTGAAAAAATAGGATTGCGTCTCTCACTGGAAAACATATTTTTCTGCTCAGTTCAAATCATACACAGAGAACATGTATGGACGTTTCTGGTCCTTGATTGCATTTTCTGCAGACATTCAAAGAGAAAATCCCATTTTATTCAGTTGATGCCCGAGTGGAAAGCGACCAGTCGGATATTCAGTGAGGATACAAAGGCATGAGGGGGTTTCTAGACAATCTTCTGTGTAATGTTAAGAACCCATTTGCCTGGTTTAGTTTAGTACTGTAGGCCCTCTCTTTGACTGAAGTTTGGTCATTTTCTTAGTCATTCTTGTAGGTGTTCTCTAGGCTATCCTCGTAATGGTTCGAGGCCTATTAGTGAGCGCATTGCATCTCTTTAGTATGAGGAATTTTCTGGACACTCGCCTGTCTGGGCTTGAAAACCATTTTGCTTGGCGTAGTCCTATACCCGAGTAGACAGCAACAAGTCAGGTATCCAGTTAGGATGTGATAGTCCTCGTTGAACCGTTTTACCTGGCGTAGTCCCCTACTGTTGGTTCATTGCTCGGTGGTCTACTCATTTCCGTAGCCATTCTTGTATGCCTTCCCTGTCCTCTGTAGTCCACAGAATGGTTCGAGACCGACCAGTGGATGCATTTCACCTCTTTTGACAAGCCAGATGGCTTGTTAGGTTAGGTTATGGATTAGAGATAGGGATACAGAGTAATCCTATAGACTTACGGCCTCTCAGTTCATTTAAAATATTACAACAATCCTTGACAAGCTTTGAGAAATCCGTACAGACTTGTAGACCCTTTAGAACTACTTGACTGTCGTAAAGTAAACACTTCTTTAATTCTTTCATTTATTTTTTTACTTTAATTCTTTGCTTAATTAATTAATTCTTTAATTTAATTTCTTTAATTTTTTTAAAGCACTTTTTGCCTTCAACACATGTTGCCAACACGTTGCATCAAACCATATAAAATTTTCAAAACATCTGCAAGTATTCGACTTAAAACCATGAATTATTAACCGACTGAAATTTAAAATATTGAAACGAGTGTTTAACATAAATTTATTGATATAACCAGTAAAATAGAAAACAAAATTTATAAAAAAAATATCATTGAAATGAAAACATTATGATCGATCGTTGGATTCATAAATTACTCAGTGTGTTTCTACATGTTTTTCAAATTCAAAATTTTTATTTTCATCAATATGAAATACGATTGAATTATCTAACTGTAAAGGACAAGTTTATAGTCATGACGAACGGAATACACATTTAGTAAAATTGTAAATGCATAAAATTTCATTGGAAACGAATAACTATTATAATAAATATCTAAAATAAAATCAATGCAATTCAAAAATAAAAATGTTGGAATTATAAAAAAAAGAAATAAATAATAGTGTGTTTTTCTCGAAACCATAGATTAGCAATTTTATCAAAAAGTTTTTGGAAAAAACAAATTAAATCGATCATGCAGAAAACCCGATGTACTCAAGACTGTGTAAATTTCTGAAATATGAGATTGGAATATGGAAATGTCGAGGGAATATCGCTGAAAAACTAAGGAAAGTGAAATTTGTTAATTGAAAGGGACACATTGTGATGATTTCTGGTACTTGTAGATCAAAGTGTTAGACTATATCGACCACATTTTGTTCTCAGTGATACAAACTCTACACCAAAGTGAGAATTTCAATACTTCTTAGTCTCAACTATCAGTCTTTATTCGAGTTGAAACATCTCCGTAATATCATAGTACAAGACAGAAGGTGGGTACATATGGGTTTCTTTTGTTCCTATGGGGGACTGTCTTTATTCGAGTTGAAACATCTCCGAAATATCATAAAGCAAGACGGAAGGTGGGTACATATGGGTTTCTTTTGTTCCTATGTAGGCGGGACTGTAGGCAGTTGGTTGGCCTAATGACGTCCATTTTCTATGGTCAAATCACATGGTTTCGAATAAGGTTTGAGACATTTGGCGAAGCGACCACCTTAGCTCCTTGGATCTACTCAGATTTCTCCGAAAGTTTCCGTATAGACATAAAGTAAATTAACTGGAAGCATCAAGTCGCAGTACAATGGACGTTCATATCTCTGTCTGAGTGCGCTTGCTGGGCTGTTTCGATAAAGGAAAAAAAAGTAGGTATGTAGGTAGACACAAACGAGTGGCCACTTAGGCCACAAAGGCCCATTGTTTTACCACTTACTTACTTAACTGGCCATAACAACCCGTTACTAGGTTACGGCCCGCCGCAAAAGCTCTCTCCAGGCATCTCTTCTTTGTACGCGCCTTCTCCAGTTAGTCACAACAAGAGATGATCTCTTGTCTCCTCAACTTGACCCTTCCACCGGAGATACTTCGCTGTCGATCTCTAACAGTTTGTGATTCTTACAGTAAACCGTGAATAGTTCTATCGGCTAGATCGCCTAGAATGTCGAAAAAAAATGTTGCCGATGTGAGTCTTTCTTCTTCTACGAGTACATAACGCAGGGCAAGTGCATAGAAGGTGGAGTGTGTTTTCTTCCTTCCTCATCTTCTACATCATCATCTTTCTACAGCTTCGGAAAACAAACCTAACCTTTTCGCGTGGGTGCCCACTGCACAGTGACTCCTCAGAACACCAATCATGGTTCTCATTTGTTTCTTTTTTAGTGAGAGAAGTTCTCAGAACCATGGAAGTTTAAAGTTGGCCTCAGAAAGCACTGTGTTGTCTTCAACCAATTTGAGGTTAATTTGTTGTATGAAGCTTGTATGAGTACGTAGCTTACAGGTTAAAAGGGGCATACCAAAAGTTGACATGTCTTGACAAGACGGAATAATTTCCAGAAAATAAAAATGTATCAATATTCGAGTACTGCATTAAAAAAGAAGTAAGCCCACTACTAGTTTGTGGAAGTAAATTTTTAGAAGTTTTCCAAACAATTAAAATGATTCAACAAGTTAGAAAAAAGTCCAAGAACCTTAACACAATGTTCTCAAAACTCGAATAGTCTCAAAAGTTTAGTGCATTTATTGGAATATTTTCTTAAATTTCCAAATTCTTGCCAATTATTTTTGGTACTCTTTGACAAGTTAGAAAATAGACTGAGAAATAATTCAACAAGTTAAAAAAAGTCCAAGAACCGTAACCCAATGTTCTCAACACTCAAATAGTCTTAAAAGTTTAATTCATTTATTGGAATATTTTCTTAAATTTCCAAATTCTTGCCAATTATATTTGGTACTCTTTGGCGAGTTGGAAAGTAATCTAAAAAAGCGATAAAATTAAAAGTTGTCAAAGAAAAAAAAGGAAGAAGTTGTCCTCAAAAATAAAGAAAGGTCACAATTCAATCGATGTTGGTGGAAAAATTTTCCAAAGTTTTTAAGTGTAACTCAGTTATTTTTCCTAAAAATATAAATTAAAAAAAAAAACAAATAGTAGGAATGATTTTGGAAACTATTTTTCCGTTGTGGTTTGCAATCGGTTGGTGAATAAAAAAGATGGCATCTGTTGTAGAAGTTGCCATATTTTCTATTCACGCATATTCTTAATTAATTTAATTAATTTAACCTTTTCAATACTGCGGGGATATATAAGTCCCAGATAACGTATTCACTTTTAAAGTGCTGGAATGGGACTAAACAGTAGTCTGTAGTTAGTACTTCACAACACGTGTTTTGGTTAGCATAACCTAACTAATTCATACTTGGTATACGTTCAGAAGTGTAAGCGTGCTCTTTGTGCATAAAAAAAAAAAATCTGAAATTATGTAAGCATGTTCTTTTACTTATTTTCAGCACATTTAGTTCAATCGTCGGCCTCGATAGCTCAGCGGGTAGCGCGCTGGCTTCTCATACCGAGCGCCCCGGTTTCGATTCCTGGCTTGGGCTGGAAAAAACACTCATCTACTTCTGTCGCTATCCACATGAAGGGAATGAGAATTACAAGAATCGCACAAGTGCGCTCTTGGCAGGCAATGGCAAAATCTCCAAGTGTGAAAGAAAAACTGCCCATCGCCGTTCGGATTCGGCGTTAAACTGTAGCTCCGCTCCCCTCCCTTTCCCCATCCGTTTGAAATGTGTGTTGTATCACATGTTGAAAAAAAACAGTGTTGCATACGCATTTCAAACGGGTGGAATCTGTGGTATCACAACGGGCCCGTTAAGAGGCCTAAGTGTGTCTCATACAGAGGCAGCCACCTCAACCTAACCTAACCTAACCTATTTCAATTATACAGAAATATCTTCAATGGCCAAAAGTCGTATTGAAAGGGTTAATACATAAAAAAACTGAGTACTTGGAATTTTTTGTATTGAAAACTTTACTGACTAAGTAACCTAAATATTTCTTACAAAAATAAAAAAACAGTTTCATTCATTTTCCAATTTATTTACATACAACTCACATAGTATATAAAAACTTCATAGCTTCCCTATTACAAATGTTTCTTACAACTCAAATATGTCATCAATATTCACTAAAGAAATAACACTTTCAACACTTTAGTGCTAACAACTTTTTATAACATCTATAAACAACAACACCGCAATTACCACTTATAACTCACATGGCGTACTAACAACAAAGCGTAGTGCCAACTTACAGCAAAGTTAATCGAGTTTTTGCACTCTGCAGCACAGTCAGCACTACACTGGACTAAAATAAATATTATATAAACATTTCGATTATATATAACTATATGTAAAATTGATCATTTTCAGGAAAATTTCGCAGAAATTACTAAACTTGAAATGAACAATAAAACACAATTACACTAACTACAGCAGAACATTTACAAAAGAACAATTGACAGTTTACACATATTTACCTAAAAAGTAACAATGGAGCAATGCGCGTAAATGAAGGAAAGGACAAACAACATCGGAGAGGATAAATACAAAATACGTGTACCTAGGAGTGCTGTTAACAATTCTAAAATCACATAAATAAGTTCACTAAAGTCTGAAGCCTTTTGCAAAACAAATAACCAGTTGGATACTGCGCATTCTATTTCGATTCGGTTCGGCTCAGGATTATCTGCGCACTCCGTGATATTCGCCATTCGTAACCGCACGTCCTTTGCCCGGAAAGCCGCGCGCATACGGCGGCTTTGCATTGGTCGTAATATAGTAGTTCCCTCGGGCTCTGGAAATACAAATGCTGAATTAACAAACTGTATGCGATTTCAGTTTCGGTTGCTCTCACTTGTGTGTAACATGTTCGCCCATCAGTACGTACTCCGAGTCCTTTGGCTCGCACCAACCTATCAAATAGGTGAAGAGATTCGGACAGGGACCGGCGTAGAAACCACGCGTTGTCGTTATGGATTCGATGAAATATGGCGTCACTTTGGTGTGATCACAGGCGAGTGTCTCTACGTAACGATAAAACAGTATCAAATGTCTCATAAGAAAATATCGATCGGAAAGGAAGACGTTATACATATATAATGTAAGATGAGAAATGAAAGTGGCTGCTAGTTGAAGTGATACAATTTTGTGCTCTTTGTGACTAAAAATGGTCTATGAAGTGTTTTATAAAGTGATCTTAAAATTGGTTTGAACGAAGGTATGTAAAGTGATCCATAAAGTGGTATTTGAACTTGTCTATGAAATGATCATTCGAGTGATTTTTTTAAATGGTCTATAAAAAGGTATACAAGCTGATCTAGAATAGAAAGATATCGGTAAGGAGATGTCGATCAAAAAGATATATCTACGTTATATATATTGTAATAATAATATGAATGTGACTGGCTAAAAATGGTCCATGAAGTGATCTATAAAGTCGTATACGAACTTATCAATCAAGCGGTTTATAAAGTGATCTAAAAACTGGTTTATACAAAGCTTTACAAAGTGATCTAAGAAGTAGTCTCAGAACTTGTTTATATACACATATCGATGAAGAGGTTTATAAAGTGTTTTAAAAAATGGTTCGAACCAAGGTATGTAAGGTAATCTATAAAGTGGTCCTTAAACTTGTCTATGAAATGATCATTCAAGTGAGTTATTAAGTGCTCTATAAAAATATGTACAAGATAATCCATAAAAAGAAGATATTGGTAAGAAGATATCGATCAAAAAGGTAGACGTTATAAGTTTATATTCTCTATATATTGTAATATGAGATATGAATTTGGCTGACTACAAACGGTCTATGAAGTGATCTATGAAGTCGTATACGAGTATGAACTTATCAATCAAGTGGTTCATAAAGTGATCTAAAAACTAGTTCATACAAAGCTTTTCAAAGTGATCTATAAAGTGGTCTCTGAACTTCTCTATGAAATAATCTTTCAAGTGGTAATGTGATAATCTAATCTACTTCGTGGTAAATGAATACATCTACGTATATGAATAATTTTTTGAAATGATCTATGATCGAGTCCATTCAGAGGTTTGTACGAAAATCTATCACGTGGTGTATAAATTCGTACATTAATTTATCTATGAAATAATCTTTGAAGTGATCTATAGTCGAGGCTATTCAGAAGTTTGTAAGGAAATCTATGAATCAATAATCTACTAAGGGGTTTTTAAAGTGGTCTACGAACTGATCTATTCAATGGTTTCTAAGGAAATCCATGAAGTGGTCTGGTCTAACAGCTGGTCTATACAAGTATTCATAAGATATCTGAAGTGATGTATGATTTCGTATATGAACTAATCTATAAATTCGTCTATGGTTAAATGTTTTAAATGGTCTATGAATTGAACTAATCAGAGGTTTATGACGTAGTCTTTGAAGTAGTCTATCTAGTTTAGTCTAAATTATTCAGAGTTTTGAAAAATATCTTTAGGCAATGAGCTCATACATGAATTAATCTGTAAATCGGTTTCTAAAGTGGTCTATGATCTGATCCATTCAGGTTTATAAGGTAATCTTTTAATTGGTGTATGAATTAGTGGATGAACTTATCTATGAAGTGATTTATAAAATGTTCTAAGAAGTGGTACACGAATTTTGGGTGAATTCGTATATGAAGTAATCTATGATTTAATGTTCTCTATTATTTAATGTTTTAAGTGGTCTATGAATTGAACTAATCAGAGGTTTATGAGGTAGTCTTTGAAGTGGGTATGCAAACATATTTGAACTTATCAATGAAGTGGTGAATTTGTCTACGAATTTATTTTTGAAGTGATCTAAAGTTTAGTCTATTAAAAGTTTTGTAAGAATATCTATGAAGTGGTCTATGAACTCGCATATGAATTAGTTTACGAAGATGTTTATGAAGTGTTCAATGAGCTGATATATTCAAAGGTTTGTAAGGAAATCTATGAAATGGACTGTTCTAAGAACTCGCATTTGAATTGGTTCATGAAATGGTCAATGGTCTAATATATTTAGATATTTGTAAGGCATTCGTAATCTGTGAAGTGGACTATAAACTCGACTATGAAATAGTCTATTGAATGGTTTATGAAGTGGTCTATTCAGGAGATTATAAGATGAATTATGAAATGATCTATGAGATCATTTATAAAGTAATCGGTTAAGTGGTATATGAAGTGTTATGTCCATTAGTCCATATATGAGTTCACAAAGCGCCAACTCAATTCATCGATTGTTTTGTTCTCGCTCTTAAAATGCCAATCATATCATTTCAATTGCAACATTGCTACTCACGAAACAATGAGGACGAGCCCACACAGCCTGGCTGTCGGGTGCCGCCATTCACATAGAAGTCCGCATGGCCGCTCGAGTGCCACTGACCCAAAATGCCGGCGCCCGTGTGCAGCACATCGACGAAATGCGCATCGGACGCGTCCAGATCGCGCGAATTATTCGCGCCCGCATAGAAGAAAATGGTGGGATCGAGCGCCGTAATGCGGCCCAGCTTGCCCTCGGCGGGTCTCAGGTAGTTCGCTACGAGCCCGGCAATGTGTGCACCAACACTGTAGCCGATGAAGTGCAGATCGTCTGGCCGGACGCCGCGCGGATGCCGTGCCAGGTATTTGACCAGCTGCGAGATGCAGAGACTGCCGAAGCGCGGCGCCCAATCCATTTGGCTGAGGCAGGGCTCCTTCACGGCGGTGCTGTAGTCCACAATGATGATGTTGTAGTCGCCGAAGGCAAAGTAGGCCTCGCGCAGATCGGGGCTGGGGCTGTTGTCGCGGCCGCCGCCGAAGCCGTGCACGACGATTTTGGTGGGGTGGCGCGGGTTGAAGTGGGTATAGTAGAGCGCGTTGTCGTCGAGCACGTCGATGAATTCGGGCGTTGCCTGGGTGCGGCGTGTGTACAGGTAGAACTGGATTTTCGGATGCGGGCAGCGATAGGGCTTCTGCAGACACGAGTCGGTCACGTACACCTGACTGGTGTCGTTCTTGCGCTGCGCAACTGTGTGAAACAAAAAATAGATTCCGGTTATTTATGGTTTGGCGCGATTAATTGTTTAATTGTGAAAAGTCGCACGCTGCAAGTGGAAATCTTAATTACCCAATTATTGTTGCAACGCTGGCAACAACAACTGTTATCACACGACGAACTAGCGAGCGGATTGTGGCAATTAAAAAAAAAAAACGTTAGCGCAAATGTCAAAAGATCTCCTTAAGCGGCGCCACTTGAACGAGGTGGCAACACATAAACACAAAAATGTGGAATGACGATGTGAGGAGCGAGGGGGCCAGAGAAAATTAAAACAAAATAGCAAATTGTATGATTCAACACATGAAGCGCTCGAGCGCAAACGCGAAGGCAAAGACAAATTGGCGGAAGTTGCCTGTTGCCACACGACATTGCAGCGAGCCGGTAAAGCGTGGCACATGGTCGCAGTGTTGTTGTAAGCTTTCCTTAAATGTGCACTAAAACAAGTTGGCCGGCTGGTGTGAGCGTGAGCGCACTGTGGTTGTTGTTGTTGTTGTTTGTGATGTTTGTCTAAAAAATATATTTCAGCCGGTTATTTTGGCAGCGGCACAAAAACATCACAACAAAAAAAAAATGAAAACAACAATTGGAGTAGTGGAAATAGTAAACAAATATTTGCATACCCGGAAATGCTGCAATTTCCTTGTGAACAGAGAGCTTTGAATTCAATTCGAATTCCTTATTCGAAAAGGAAATTAATTGCATCTAAATAAGAAATGAAATATTAAAGTAAGTGAGGAGTTTCAGGAATGAAAATATAACGATTTATTTATGTCAAATGTTAATATTATATAATAATTTATTAATTCAGTGCAGGATTCAAGTTATTATGGGGAAGTATTTTCAGTAATGAAATAATTGCTAATAATTAATTTAAAATACGGAAATTTAAGCAATTTTAGGCGCCAATTTGATTAATCAACTAAAGCTGAAAGATACTAAAATATCATCGAAAATATATCTAAATAGTTGAAATTACTCTAAGCTCAGTTGAGCATAAATTATATGCAATTAAGATATTTTTGCTTATAAGGAAAAAAATCCACTTGAAATTAAGAAAATATTGAAAGACCAGGTAAACTTTAGTTTCATCAAGAAATTTGTATTAAAAGATTAAAAAATGTTCAATCATTTATTCATCAATGCGGCAACGCTTTAATCACTTTGTCAAGGAAACTTTAAAGCTTTAGGCCCATCTAGGAAGTTAGTAGTGGTGATCCCAAGGCGTAGCCCACTTAGACCATGAAGGCCCATTGTGATACCACAAGCAGTCAAACTACGAGGGCGGGTCAATAAGTCCGTGACTTTTTGAATTTCCCGCCTCTTAATTGAAATGGCAACACTGCTCCCGTCAACAGTCATCTGTCAGTTGACTCTTGTCAAAAATTGAACAAGCTGCGACATTTAGTTTATTTTTGACAGCCGTTAATATCAGACTACCGCCCTCGTAAAAAGGGTGTCTTAGAAAATCTGTTGCCCTAAGCTAAGCTAAATAAAACGAATGAATGACGGTAGGTGAGTAAAAGTAGCTACTTCAAAGACGAGCCCACTTTCCCATCAATCGAACTTAAGTCCGCTCACTCATTGAACCCGTTTCAGCTTCTCACGAATTCTAGAAGACAGTATATCGTCCTATCGACTAGATGAGATGAGTCTTGAAATGAGATGAGCCTAGATGAGTCTTCTTTAATCTGGGTAAAGCCGGACAAGTGCACAGAAGGTGAAGTACATTTTCTTCCTTTCCGTTGTCCATACAATTGCGACAGAAGTGGTTTGAAAAGTGGTTAGACAATGATCCATCAAAACACCAATCATGGTACTGATCTGGTCTCTTTTTAGTGAGACAAGTTCTCTAGAAATCCGGCAGTTTAAGGTTGATCAAATTTGGCGCACAGAAAGCCCTGTGTTGCCATCTAAAATTAGATTCTTGTCATTCAGAGGTTGAATGAGTACTAAATTTATAAGTAAAAAGAAAGATACCGATCTACGACTGTTCCGATTACTAAAAATGTAGCTCTACACAAAGAAAGAACGAGTTATCATTGTGAAAACAATGCATTTGTTGAGCAATGATTTCTGAAATTCCGATGTCAACTGGTGCGATTTGACGTCATGCAAGTTCTTTCTTTACAATTTTAATAATTTGCAAGTTTACTTTTGCAACGTCCGAAGTGGTAAAAATAAATGTAAAACTTTCAGGAAGGAGTACTGGAAGACTAACCCCAGATGGGGTTAAATTTTGGGGGTTTTATGAAGTCTCTGGTTTATGTAAATAAACCACAAATAATTTCTGAGCTCAAGGAGCCACAAGGAGCGCCATAACTCTGTCAAAAGGTCACTTAACCGGAAAATTTCTACTGTGCAATGCAATAGAAATATCACCAATTGTTCAATAAATGCGCTTTTATTGAGATTTCCCATTGCTATAAGTTAAGTTATATGAAGCTTTTTTTAAGCTATGTAAAGTTTCAGTTCTAACCAAAATTCTTGTATTAGTTTTCGTAACCTCAAAAAATTTCATTGCTATATTTTATTGCCTAATCAAAGGACTATGTACATTAATTTTAAACTTAAGTTAAACTAAACTAAGTTATACTTAAGTTCTCTTATCACTTTTTCTAACCTCGAATAATTGTTTTTTCTTTATTTTATTGCCTCGGTAATTAATTAGTTTTCCTCATCTTAAAAATTGTTTTTTAACCCGTTAGTTAAACTAAGTCTTGACTACTTAATTTTTCTTATAACTTTTTCTAACCTCAAATATTTGTGTTTATTTTATTTGATTGCCTATAGAACTCCCAATTGCTATAAGTTAAGTTTTATAAAGTTTTAGCTATTAGCACATTTTTCTTATAATGTTCCCTAACCTAAGAACCTAAAAATTATCTTAAATTTATTGCATTGTTTAATTAAAGTACTATGAACACTAATTTTAAGTTCAGCGAAACTAAGATTAAGCTATAATTAAGTTGTCTTATCATTTTTCCTAACCTTAAAAAATTATTTTTACTTTATATTATTGCCCAATCAAAGGACTATAGTCACTAATTTTAAGGTGAACCCGTAAGTTAAGCTAAACTAAGTCTTGACTATTACTGCATTTTTCTTATCACTATTTCTAACCTCAAATAATGTTGTTTATTTTATTTAATTGCCTATGGGACTCTCCATTGCTTAAATGAAGTTTTATAAAGCTTTTTTAAAGTTATGCAAAGTTGCAGCTCTTACCGAATTTCTCGTATGACTTTTTTAACCTCAAATAATTTTGTTTATTTTATTTGATTGTCTTATTAAAAGACTATAAACACTAATTTTGAGCTTCAAAGTAAGCTAAACTAAATTTTAGCTATAAATAAATATCCCTAATTATTCCCTAATTTCAATTATTTGAACCGATTTAATATTTTATTTTTATTTGTTTCAATATTTTAAGCTCTAACCTCACATTCATGAAACCGTACATAACTTTTATTGACTCTTTTTATATGTCTACATTTTACAATAAATCTATTTTATTAACATTCGCTGAATAAATATTCTCTACTGTGCCGTTTGCCACCATTTGAAATCAACAACAGCTGACAGCGTCGACTGCTGCCAACTTGAACTTTTCAACGATTACCTAATCGCAATGAAATGCAGCGCAGCGCTTCCTTGTACGAAATGCAACAGTCAGCAGCCGGCAATCAACACTCGCCATTAGCTATTGTTGTGTTTATAAAAAACAAAAACAAAGCGCCCCGCACTTCATGCTCGCCGGCCAACACAATAACAACAATAACAACAACAACAACACACATTCAGTAGAGATGCATAGACCAAGCAGTGGCAGCAGAAAAGTACGAAGAAGAAGCAAAGACGAAAAATAAAAAACATTAACGGCCAAACGTGATGCGAGTTTTTATGGCCAATTCAAAATCAAAGCCACAAACGAGAAAAAGGCACGTTGGCAGCGACGGCGACGGCGACGGCGGCGACGACGGCAGCTTCGTGCCATCTACTGACGTCAGCGCCGACTGTGGTTTGTTGCAAAATAGAAATTTGTAAAAATCAAGTCGAAAACTTTTTATTTCGGGTTTGAATGCTATAAAAAAAATGGCACAGACTCACTGCGGCCGATCGGTTGAGCGCGTTGCAGTGTCTTTGATTTGATTTTCCCATTGTTGCCAATGTGGGAGCTCACTCGAATTTTCGGTTGGTTACATTTACGGCTTCGAGTTGCAACATCAATTGTTTGTTGTTGTTGTTATTAGTGGTGGCTATTGTTGTTGTTGTTGTTGTTACTAGCGGTTGTTGTAACATGTAACCGGTATCTGTAATGTATTTTTAGTTTACAGTTCAACGCATTCCGTTTGCGTTACCACATGGAAATACCGAAAGTCAATGCTGTTGTAACTAACATGACTACTGTTGTTGTTGTAATATTTATTTTTGATATTATTGCAGTGCCTGCGTTGTCACTGTACGCTATTGACACCCTACATTTAAGGAAAATAATTATGTGAGCAAGTAAAATATTTTATATGATTTGATTTTTGTAGGCCAACTCAGCGACTTATAACCAAAGCTTTACAGTCAAGTGGGAAGAGTGGGATGTGTGCAATTTCATTTCATTTTCTTTCATTGTATTTATTTAATTCATTTGTAGAATTTAAGTACCTAACAATTTTACATTTTGTCATAGAGTTCACCTCATGCGACCAGACCACAACTGTTGAAAATTGCGCACAACGCTGTCTTGAAACATTCGAATGCGTACAGTTCGTGGATCATGAAATTTTATTACACCGTCCGTACGCACAATTCGCGCGAGTTCGTTGTCATGCTTCATAATTGTCAAACCTTTACATATTCAAGCAATTTGCGCCACAACTCGAACGACAAACAAGACTTTTACACATATGTCCAGACCTGTTCAAATTTGTGTAAGTGTGTGTGTTGTAAAAAATTTATAAATTAACAAGAAACGCGTAATTTTCCCACAGACCGAAAACCACTTCAGTTTTTCGCTAAAACCATTTTAACAATTTGTCATAAGAAATATGACGGAGTATGTGAATCCGGTGTACATATAAATGTACAGGTCTCCCTCGTATAACGCGGTGGTTACGTTCCAGGAAAATTCCGCGTTATGTGATTCGCGTTAAAGAAGACTTCACTTTCATATATATTTTAGGGTTATGTTCCAATAAGCTTTTTCCAAAATAAAATAGGTACTAAATTAAAGATGTATGTACATTCAAAATCAAAATTCATACTTTATTTAAAAAATTAAAAAACATAATGAAAAAAAACTGTTTTTTTTTAAATCGCGTTATATCGAAAACGCGTTGTAGAAGTACCGCGCTATACGAGGGAGACCTGTATATGTTTTGCTGTTGATTTTCTTTGCCTTTCTGCCTGTGTTCAATCGGTCTTGCATAACCATAACAAATCTCTTCAAAATCCGTCAGTTTTGTGATTTTTGTTTTGGTTTTTCAGTTCGCTTTGCTAAAATCATTCATGTGCAACGGATTGATTCACAACTTCATCGTATAAGTTTTTCACAATCAAACGCTAATTCACCACATGTCAGCGCTAATATCAATTACCGTTATACTACTGTGAGACAATATATACGTAATTATTTTTCGATGATTTTGAAACAATTTCGAAATTGTTGTCGAAACTGGGGCTGGTTTCTTCGCTCGATGGCGTTTTCATGCGTCGTTGCGTTCCATTGTTGACAAACGCATCTTTGAGCCGAAGCATCTAATATTGTTTTATATGTTGCAAATCTGCATGTATTCATCTATATACGAGTATGTATATATATTTCATTATGTAATTGATGAAATAACAGCATAGTTGATATTAAAATTTGTGGTTGAAAACAAAAATATTTGTGACATATTGTAAGCTTTGGTCAACCTGAGCTTAGCTTTGGATTTATAATACATTTGGATTAGGTTTTTGAGATATATGAATTAAAGTAATGTTGAACTCGATTTGGATTGGATTAGAATATATTTAATAAATTTTGGATTCGATGTGGAATAGACTATACTATATTTTGTTGTTATTTTATTTCATATTCGCAGTGAAACATTGCCCTAGGAATCAGCTTTCAAAGCCACAAAACTCTGACTTATGCTTACTCACTGCTGAATTATTTCAAGCACTGCTTTACTAGTTAAAAATAAAAATAAATTGTTTACTGCTTTTAAAAAATTATACAAAAGCATTTTTTAAATACATGAAAAAAAATCAAAAGAAAATTAAGCAATTAATTTAATTGTTTTGATGCATTTAGAAAAAGTAATTTTGAAGGTTTTTTTAGTAAAACTTAAGCTTACAAAATATAAAAACAAATATATACAAAAGTAAAGAAACAATTCAATTGTTTTGATGCATCTACAAAAATTAAACTTGAAACTTTTGTTAGTAAAACATAAACAAAAAAAATACAAACAAATATTTACATACAAAATTAAGAAAACAATTTCAATTGTTTTGATGCGTTGACAAATAGTAAACTTGAAGCACTTCTTTACTAGTTAAAAATAAAAAAAAATTGTTTACTACTTATAAAAAATTATATAAAAATTCATTCCATTATTTTTACGCAGTGTTAGAAGGCAAATTTGAAGAATTTTTTAAATATATAAACAAAAATTATAAAAAAAAAATGAAGCAATTAATTTAATTGTTTTGATGCATTGAGAGAAAGTAAACTTGAAGGTTTTGTTAGTAAAACTTAAGCTTACAAAATATAAAAACAAATATATACAAAAGTAAAAAAACAATTCAATTGTTTTGATGCATCTAGAAAAATTAAACTTTAAACTTTTGTTCGTAAAACTTTAACAAATAAAAAAAATTAATAAATTGTGTTGATGCATCCAGAAAAATTGAACTTGAAACTTTTGTTAGTAAAACTTATACAAAAAAAAAACAAGCAAAATTACATACAAAATTAAAAAAAACAATTTCTATTGTTTTGATGCTTTGAGAAATAGTAAACTTGAAGCATTTGTTAGTATTTTAGTTGCAATTTAAGTTATTATTTTATATTACTTTATTTTTTATTATTATTTGTTAGTATTTTAGTTAGTATTGTATATAAAATTATAAAAACTTAATTCAATTGTTTTTATGCATCGAGCAAAAGGAAACTGGAATCATTTGTTAGCAAAACTTAAGCAAAATATTCAAGCAAAAATTAATATACGAAGTTAAAAAAATAAATTGAATTATTTTGATGCATTGAGAAAAAATAAACTTGAAGCATTTGTTAGTATTTAAAACTTGTTCGTAGGATTGTATATGAAATTATAAAAAATCAATTGTTCTATGCATTGAGCAAAAGTAAACTTGAAGCATTTATTAGTAAAAATTATGCAAAATATTCAAGCAAATATATATAAAGTTGAAAAACAAATAAAATTATTTTGATGCATTGAAAAAAGTAAACTTTAATGTTTTGTTAGTAAAAGCTAAGCAAAATGTACTAGCAAATATATACAAAGTTAAAAAAAATAAATACAAATTGTTTTGATGCATTAAGAAAATGTTAACTTAAAGCTTTTGTTATTAAATCTTAATTAAATTTGTTTTGATGCAATTATAAGAAGTTAATTTAAAGCTTTTAACTCTATTAACCTTTTCGTTGCATGATTTAATTTCAGTGAAGAAAAAGTATTTTTGCCAAATGAATTTTTTTGCTTGTTGAGTTTAAATGGTAAACATGAAATTTGTTAAATTCCTGTATCTATAGAAGAAGTTTTGCGAAAATTTGTCATAGCCTGGTGAGAACACAGCCGTCGAAAGAAAAGTCGTTTTTTTCTATATTTTTGTGTTGGCTACTACCGGGAGTCGAATCGAGGTCGAGTCACCATCACCATTTATAAGCAAAACTATTTCACCAAATTGAAAGACTTCTTGTTTTTTCAACTCCTTTGCACATTCTGTCAATGTTATTTGCAAAATTTCATTAGTAATCAAAAACATAAAAGACACAACTAAAGAATGAATGTAAAATGTAAAATCTATGAAAAGTTTACATTGCATATATGCAATTCCCAGCAGCGAAGGGTTACAGACAACACAGGATTCCGAATTTGGCCAACCTTAAACTTTCGTTGTTCTAAAGAACTTCCTTCACTGCAATGGAACCTGACAAGACAAGACAAAACCAAGATTGGTGTTTTAAGAAGGTTGGGCAAGAATGTTGGGTTTGCTTACTAATGACTTATGTTGAAGCCGTCTGGTTACGTTAAGTCAACGTGGCTATTTGGGCATGGGACTTACAGAAGGGTCGGTGGTGATACCACAAGAAAAAAGTGATCTTTCTTACTGCAGGTCGGGAAGTCTAAACAAGTCAATTTGAATTGTGAATGAATACTATCAAGTCCAACATTGAACCATAGGGATTAAGTATAATCGTGCCGGTGATCTCTACACGAGCTATGAATAGTACATGGTGACTTAAGACACTTCATACAGACACACGTTTAGGTCAAGGATTATGATTTTTATTATATTTTATTGGGAGTGTCCATGGACACAGGTTAAAAGACATTGCTATCCATTACACCCAGCAATTGTCTATTTACTCTCTTGACTAGCAAGTTCCCAGGCTACCAACGACTCGAAGTAGATGTGGCCAGCCTCACCGTTGAGTTATTCTGTGGCCTTCAATAGGCAGCCATTGACATCAAGATTTTCCTGAGACCTTGGATCTCTTTTAGCCGGTTCGATGCTTTTAAAAAGCAAAACTTGCCCTACAGCTCATGTTCCAAGCTTCTTATAAGTCATTAGAAGTGCTTAAAATGTCAAGGTTCATTATAAAATTGAGCTTTGGTATGAATTCCTATAGACAGTGTACTTATTGAGCCTATGAATGCTACTTAGTTCCTCAATCGAACCTAACCTAACATTATCAATTATTTTTCTTCACATAAAAACGACATATAAATCAGTGCACTTAAAATTTCACTTATTTCATTCAATTAAATTGAATCCATTTCCGCTTGGATCGAATTCCAATTGACCAATTTACTTCAACCTGATATCGGATTTTTCGCTGTCATTTTGGGCCTTGCCAACAATTTCAGTTTTAACACCCAACTTCAGTTGCATGACTGGGATTTTGGTTTATTGTCTTCATTTCCTCAATGTTTGCGTTTAACTTTTATTTATTTGTTTGTTTACAATTTTTCATTCATTGCTCAGCAACAACTCCGCTATGCAACTGCATAATTGTTAGTCATAACTTGTGAAATACCAACAAAGCGTTCACGGCGTACGTACTCAGTGCGGCGTCCAGCCGACTCGGACGGCGGTTCAATAAACCGAAACGGCTTGAATATCCAGCCATGGCAGAAAATGTGGGTATTTGTTAATGAATTAAATAAAAGACGCAACGGCAGACATGATAAACAGACCGACACAGAGATGGACAGAAAGCACTGACCATCCGCTTCCATTTGCAATTCAGTCGACATCCTCTGGGCTGTTCAAACGTGATTAAATTTTGTATATTTGTAGTTAGGTTTTTGGTTGTGGTTTTAGATTTAATTTGAACATTGTTAACGTCTATCAGCAGGTAGATTAAAATATATTTCGAATCTGAAATCGATTTACCAGTTTCCTCGCTTCGTGGTCTTTGTGTTTTAAGTACTTTTATTTTTTTTTGTTTTTTTTTTTTGATAACATTTCTTGACAGTAAAATCTGTATTTGGTGCTACTTAAGGCGTGGCAAGTCAATAAGGTTTAGGAGTAGGCGTTTAGGTTTGGTTAGGTACGGAAGTCGATTCGCAATTGCGAGGCATTGCGTTCATTCTTGGACTTTTGTGTCTAACTTTGATTACCTGGTTTTGTATTGGAACAATTCATTTCCTCCAATGTTATTTAGGAAATCTTTAATTTTTTTATATTAGTGCCAGACAATTTACTTTAAGACTAAAAAAAACCTACCATTTTTCGTTACTTTTTATTCCTCTGATGTTGAAAATAAGCTCTGATTTTTAGTTAGAAAATGGTTATCATGGAATAAATTTAGATACATTTAAAAGTTTACATTTGCTTTCACTGTAAGACAAAACAAAAAACCCATACATTCCATATTTTGTTTTTTTTTTTTTTAATTTCTTTGACGTCAAAACACGCTCTGCCTTTTTGATAGAAAACTCGTTCACTATGGATGAGTTCATCACAATTATTTTTTTTCGTAAAACTCAAACCGATTCTACTTCATATTCGACTCTCTAATTTGTTTATGAATGAATGAAGAAATCCTCCTATTCATTCATCCATTTATTCATTCATTCATCCATTCATTCACTGGGTGACAACTTTTGCGCTATCCTGAATATTCTTTTATGTCGAATGTATAAAAGGTGAAGTGGCGCACTTAGGATTTCATTTTGGTGGGTCTTGCATACAACTTTTGAGCTCAACTCCATTTGAAGCAATTTTTGTATATAAGGGGGTTTGCACCCCCTGTGTGCGCCACTGAAATATGTATGTGTCCGAATCTCAGATTTAATTCCAATACAGAAATTGAACCCAAGTACTACTATTATTAAATTTCACTACACTAAAATTGTTACTTCACAGAACTAAAAAATTTTCCACTTTAATAAATTATAAACTAAAAACTTGTAGATGAACTAGTTTTCGTATTTGGTATATTGGTGACAAAATTTTTTATCAATTTTTTATAATTATTCATTTGCTAACAGATTTCCTACCTTAAATGTTATTCCATCAATCAGGAGCGGATTCAAAAAAATATTTCGGGGGGGTGCTCAAACAGTAACCTCTTAATTTGTATGTAGTTTTAAACTCAATCCTAATATTTCGGGGTTTCAACCCCCGCCCCCCCCCCCCCCCCTGAATCTGCCACTGTTATCAATCAGTAAGTCAAGTCTCAAATTGGTGTTTGAATGGAATCAAATAGTTGCAACTTGTGGTATCATGAAATTTGTTTACTTATTTGATATAACAAATGACTGTAAGATCGACAAATAAAAATGTATGCATAAATTGAATAATTCTTAAAAAGTAATTTTGTACAATTCAGGTGGCAGCTAGCAAAACAGCAAAGGTGACCATTAGCAGCGGTAAACTTTTTGTACGTGAATCTAAATTCAACTCTAAATCAACTCCATTTGTAAAAAACGGATCAATAAAAAACCTTCAAAACAGAAAGAAATATTTTAAATAATAATTCTTATTAAAAAAAATTTACAACGGGATTTAAGAAATTCCAATAATTAACTAAAATGGTTTGAATTACTCAAAATATTTGTTTGTTGTTATACAAATTTTTGAAGGTATATTTTGTGTGTGAAAAATAACCAAAAAATAAAAACTGGACCAAAATCTGCTTACCTAACATAAGATTAGATGTTTTTCTCTTCATGAAGAACACCCAAACCTCTGATTTGTTCTTTCAAAAATCAAAAGTCTCATCTTTAAAGGCGAAGCTTGTCATTCTGTTTTGACAAGAAAGCATGAAATGCACTGGGCTGCCATTTCAGAGTTCGTGGGTTCGATTCCCACTTAAGTCTTGACCCCTGCACTTTCCAAACTTTTCTTTCTGTCCATTCCATTATCATTACCCAGTTCAATCCATTATCTTTTGACAAGTTTCTATTCTTTTCACTCACCCACTTAAGTCTTGGCCCCTGCACTTTCGAAACTTTTCCTTCTTTTTGACTTTTTTCCATTCCATCATCATTACCCAGTTCAATCCATTATCTTTTGACAAGTTTCTATTCTTTTCACTCCAATCAGTTGTGATAAGCAAAACGTAGTAAATCTTCACATCCAGAAGCCTTACAAGCACAACAACAACCCAGTTTTGTTTCAGAAACATATCTAAGTCGGTGCGTTGTCGTGGTGAAGAAACCACGAGTTGTTTCTTTAAAAATCTGGCATCTTGCGAAACTCAAAATTTCGGATAAACTCTTTATTAAATTCGATACAAAAAATACAACAAACACTGACTGGTTTATAAAGCTATCATGCAGAAGCTCTCGACATGAATACGCATTTATTTAGATTTATTTATTTTATTTTACGGTTTATTTAGATTTTTTCGATCAGAAGGTATCACGACCAACTAAAAGATTCTTCATTGTTTCAAACGGAAATTTTTCTGTTTTTTTTTTACAAATTAAAAATATTTTTTAATTTTTCAATTAAATTTTTAATTTTTTTACAATTTTAATATTTTGAATTTTGTCTCCATAAAAAACGTTTACAGTAAAATTATGAAGCACTTATTTGACAGACAATTGAGCACGATTTCGCTATAAAAACAGTTTATAGCAGAATTACGAAGCACTAATTTTATGGACAGTAATAACAAGAAAATTTCATTGCTCAATTATAAGAAACAACAACGAATGCCTTCACAACCATTAACCGCTCAGCTGAACAAACGTTAATTGAAAGAAACAAATTTTCAACTACTAATTGAAAAAGTTCTTGAACTGACATAATTAACTCGACGTCTAGTTCAATGGAATTAAAATCCGAAAACAACAACAACGAACAATTAAACAAAAATGCAACATTGACAATGAATTTCAAATGTCAACGTAAACGGCACAAATATCAAAACCCTACAACAGCAGTAAACTTTCAACAAAATGATGATTTAAAAAAAAATGCCTTGACACTTATTTTTAGCGATAATTCAATGCAAAGCAAAAGAGAGACGCGACAACAACAACAACACAACAGAAGCAACAATAAAATAATGGCAAACTTAATAAAATAGTAGCAAACCTAATGGCGACAAAAGACAGACACGAAGGTGCGCTCTGAGATGCGTCCAACGAGTTACAATGGAAAGCTGAGATACATAGTAGCGACGTCGCGACAGTTAACAACCACAACTACAACAATGACAATGACAACAACAATAGAGCACCAACAACTGCCTAAACTGATTAATTATGCTGCGTTTTGTTGGTGTTTGCATGCATAAATATTGTTTTTACTCGGTTGGCAGGCGATAACGAGAGGCAGTCACTGTGGCACAAATACAACAATTACGTGTTTGCGCGGCCCATTGTGTCGCATTGTGTGCTGTTGTCGTCTCATTATGTTTGAGACACACGTACGCGTAATTATTTCAAAGGTCAACCCAACGGCTGCTCACTAATTTGCATTGTTAACGCCTCGAAGCAGTAGCCGCCTTTTTTTTTAGTTGGTTTGACGCTGTTGTTATGATGTCAGTGCGACTGATATTATGAACGGAAATTGCACATTAGACAAATAGCCAATTGGTGACTTACAATTATTGCAGCAGAATCAACCAATTAATTAGAAGTGAAATGATTTGGACAAAACAATAAATAACAAAGATTTTGTAATGTCGAAACCGGCTGCTGGCTGCATTTTTGGTTGCGCTGCAGCTGACCTCAGCCGGTCAGCTATAGGGCCAATGTTTATTCATACTGCACTATATAAACACGTTTTTATTATTGTTGTTATTGTTTTCTTTCACACATTGCAACACAACTTTAAGTGACGTTTCGATTGACCTTGCAACAATTTCGAATGAAAGAAAACTAACAAAACAAACAGAAAAAGCAGCGCACAAAACCAAAAATCATTGAACTTAATTATTGAAGAAATATTTGTTAGTTATTTATACATAATTACATATGTATGTATGTATGTGTGTTGAAGTGTATGGCCTCCATTGCCAATAATAGAAAAGCCAAAATAATCCCAATGCAAATGCACAGCCCAACAGTCGGCGGACTACACTTTGCATATTTACATATTTAAACACGCGCACTTGTATGTGTGTGTGTGTGTGTGTGTGTATGTGTTTGTTTTATTTTGTAGGTGGCAAACGTCTCGAACGTGCCCCAAAACATAGCCAAAACGGCCAAAGATGACTACTAGCCACTGCTTTGGCAATTATCAAACAACAACAATAAGGAAAGTACAAAGCAAAGTGTAAAGTCAGCGTCATTGTGTGGGTTATTGTAGGAACTTGTGGGCTATTGTTGTTTTTGTTGTTATTGTGTTGCATTTCCAATCAATTCATTGATTGGATTCGACGTCAAAGACGTCCCCAAGGCATTGTTAAATGGGTTTTTAAATTTTTCTAGGAGTGATTTTTTCTAATAGTGATTGGTAGTTATATACAAATTATGAAATAATTAAATTGATTTCAAAATCTAATTGCCCAATAACAAATTACAAATTGACAATAATTAATTATTGAACTAGTTAGTAATTTCGTTAATTAAGCAATTATAATGAAAATTAAATTAAATTAAAATTAAATTAAAAAAATTAATTTATTACAAAACTAATTAACACACTTCGTGGTAAACAAAGTGAATGACTAATTGGTTTGAATTATTAAATATTTTGCTATAATGCTACTTAAATTAATAATAATATTGGATTTGAAAACTATGAAAAGATGATTAATTACAATAATTTAATTGATTTTAAAATCTAATTGCACAATTTATAATGAAAAACCTATCGAAATAATAACAACAAAATATTTAATCAATAATTAGTAATTATGTTAATTAAGAAACTATAATGAAGTTAACTAAAATCAATTAATTTCAAAATTTATTTACATGATAACTAATTGACAATAGTCAAATAACCGCAATAATTTAATGTATATCAAACTTTTATGACGCTATTACTAAAATAAATTTCACATTAATTAATTATGGAATGCTAATTAAAAATTAATTGATTTCTAAATTACTTTAAAAAAACACAAAATGTTCACACAAAATAATCGCAATAATTTAATTTAATTTAAATTTAATTTAATTTAAACTTCAATTAGGCAAACACTAAAATTTCACTTAAATGAATTAATGAATGCTAATTTAAAATCAATTGATTTCAAAATAAATTTACGCAATTATTGATAAACAATAGTCAAAGAAGTACAATTGACTAGTAATTGATGTTAAATTTAAATTATGCAAAAAGGACAAAAATGTAATTGGCTTTAAATTTAAATTATGCAATCACTAAAAAAAATTGTCACATTAATTTGTTAAGGAACGATAATTGAAAATTAATTGATTATAAAAATAGTCAAATAATCGCAAAAATTTAATTTATTGCAAATTTCAACTAAGCAATCACAAAAAAATTGTATCTAGTTAATTAATTATGGAATGCTAAAAAAATGTATTTCGAATTTAATTCACACAAAACCTAGCTTACAATCATCAAATAATCACAATAATTCAATTGATTTCAATCTTCAATTAGACATTCGCTAAAAAAAATCACATTTATTAACTAAGAAATAATTATTGCAAATGAATTGATTTAAAAATTAATTCACATAATTACTGATAACAAATACCCAAATAAACACAATAATGTAATTAATTTAAAACGTTCATTCGTCATTCACTAAAACAAATTATCTCATTAATTAACTAAAGAATGATAATTGATTAATAATCAATTTTGAAATTCATTTACGCAATTCCTGATAAATAATAGCCAAATAGTTGCAATCATTTAATTGATTTCAAACTTCAATTACGCAATCTCTAAATCAATTGTCACATAAATTAATTATAGAGTGGTTATTGGAACTTGATTGATTTTTAAATTAATGAACACAATTACCAATTAATTAAAAATATTCAAAAAATTGCAAGTAGAAAAAAAGCCACATTAAATTATTATAAAATGCTAATTGGAAATGAATTGATTTCAAAATTAACTTACACAATTACGCATAAACAATAATAAAATAATTGGAATAATTTAATTGAGATCAAACTTAAATTACGCATTCAACAAAAGAAATTGTCACATTAATTAATTATGGAATGCTTATTAAAAAATAATTTATTTCGAGTTTAAATTCCACAACTATTGATTTTAAAATTCATTTCCGTAATAACTAACTAATAACAGACAAAAATTGCAAAAATTTGAATTTGAAATTTGAACATGAATTAATTGTAGATAGCTAACTGAAAACAAATGATTTCAAAATTGATTTACACGATTTCTGAGGGTCAATAGTCAAATAGTTGCATTAATTTAATTGATTTTATTAAGTAATTTACACAATTTCTGTTGAAGAATAGCAAAATAATTACAATAATTAAGTGATTTAAAACTTTATTTAGTCAATCACTAAACAAATTCCCATTTTAATTAATTAATTATTATTACTAACTAATATCAGTCAAATAATTGCAAAAATTTAATTGATTTCAAACTTAAATAACGCTATCAATAAAAAATGTTCACCTAAATTCATTATTCACTTCTAATGGAAATTTTATTGATTTTAAAATTAAACAACACAATTACTGATAAGTAATAGTAAAATATTCGCAATAAATTAATTAATTTCAAATTTAAATTGCGCAGTCACTAAACAAAATTGTTATTTTAATTAATTATGGAATGCTAATTGCTGATAAACAATATTAAAATAAATGTGAATGAAAAATGTATTTGATTTGTCTATTGTTTTTTGTTTAGTAATTAAATAATCATAATGTTAATTAAAAATGAATTAATATCAAAATAAAAAAATATAATTAAACAACACAAAAACTCTCAAACTTTTATCAACACACACTTTTATCATAAAACCATTTTATTTTCACATATATACTTCTGAACTCACACTTTTTTCATAAATCACTTTGCTTTTAGAGAATTATGCTATACTTTTAAATCAAAAAATTAATAAAAAATTAAAATTAAAACTAATTAACATAATTTGCAAAATACACAAATATGATTTTACCTGTAACTCTTGAAAACCTCACCGACCGCTTTCGAGTTTGTTTAGGAATTGCCTAATTAACACATTAGCACACAAAATATGAAAGCCCAAGTTACTATAATCGAATTTCGGCAACGATCAGCGAAATTCACTTTCTTTTCACAAAATATAAAAATTCAAAAACATAATCAAACGCAACAACAACTTCACTCTGCTCGTACCAGCTGATAAGCGACCCAAAACCATAACCGCAAATGGGGCCAGTGGACTGTTGCGGGCCATGAAAAAAAGTCAAAAATTACGCCCACGTGCTGGCCAAAGTGCTGTGCAATTTTGTGCGGCCAGGCAAAGCGAACGAGACCGAACGACAACAGATGGCACTACTTGAAGCGAATTGCAGAGGCCCTAACACGAAAGCGATTTGTTGTTGAACAGAGTAAATATTTGTTGATGGCAGCTATTGACATAACCTTAAAGCGCGCCAAACGGCGCCGTCACCATATCAGTGAGTTAGTGCAGTGGTTGGCATTTTGGCATCGTTGTCAAAACTAATTGAAATGTTCAACAGATAAAATACACTAAATAAAACGAACAGAAAGAAAATAACGCAAATCAATGCAAACAGAAACGAAAGTAAAAGTTCCATGGAAAAACAAAAGACTCAAGAAACGAACTGCGGCGAAAGAGAAAGAGCGCAGCGTGCATGTTGGATAGAGGGTCCACAATACAAACCGGCATAATCGAAGCGACAGCTGAGCAGCAGGAAGATGTAAAGCAGCAAAGTGGCCAGCACATGCGAATATCTGCGATAAGTAGTCCACATTTTCGGCGCTGAATGATGCGACGCTGACGTTGACGTTGACCGTAGGACGTTTGCAAATTTGATGCTCTACAAGTATCGGTAAAAGTCGCAGCGCAACACGTTGACAATAGTCGAGCGCGACTTTTATGGCCACTCGAATGGGGTTAATTAAATTGTGCACTCTTCGCGCTCACTTCGACTTTTTCAACTGAATTGTATTTCACTTCACTGTACGCGGTGCGGCGATTGCGATGTGCGATGTGCACAATTAACGACGTTATGCAACAGTTGCGTGTGTTTGCGGCAACTCCACTCGACGCTGTTCGGCTCACCGGACGCCATTCAATTGAGTGCTCTGCACTTTTACCGCTTTTTTCGGCTGTCACAGATTGTGGTGCAGCCGCAGAAACCTGTCGTTCGGTATTTGCAGGTCAAGGCTTGGCGGTTTCATCAAATTAATTTGCACCGATTTGCACGCGCGCGTAGAATTCTTTGCTTATAAAACAGCTAAATCACTGCTTAATCCGCGCTGCAGTCTGCTTGTTGTATTTGGTCATTGGTCTCGCGCAATTCCGGCCCCAGTGGTTAATTGGCTACTCGCAACCGTTGCAGTCTCAGCTCGGTTCAGCTGTTGTATTTTTCGTTTTCACCGTCACTGCGTTTGCGTGCGCGACCGAGTCGATTCGTCGTTGCGCTGCGGCGGCGGTTGTGTTTTGCGCCCGTTGCGCTTGCGCTCTCACGAGTATCTGTCAGCTGGCTGGCACTTTTGCTTTCGTTTGACTCTAAACTTGGCTTTGGATTTTAAGTTTTTTGTGTGCACACACACACAGCCACACAGTGCAGTTAAAAGTTTTGCGGCCCAAAGTTGCAAGGCGCTTTTTGGTTTTGCTGTATTTTTTTTTGTAGTGAATTATATTGCTTTCTGTTGTTGGTTTTGGGTGAACGGTAGCTGAAGTGAGCTTGCAAACAGTGCTTGAATGCAGCTGTTCGAACGACGCTGGATGGCACAAATATTTGAGACAGCGTGCCACAAACGGACAGTCAGGGAATTGTTGAGTTTTCTTATGACACTTTATGAGAAAAAGAAAACAATTTAGATGTGTAATGACTACATCTGCAGGTTTGTGGTTGAAGCGCTCGATTTGACTTTCCAATAAAAATTAATTTTTCTGGATTTTAAAAATACTCATACCATAGAAAATCTCGATTTTTCATCTATCCATCGATATGCCAACGAACAAGCCTCCTTCCGTGTGTTATAAAATTACATGTCGTCGAAAATCCCAATTGTTTTTTTCTACCTCATCCTTATTGATTCGCTTTTTCTGATTAAGGGGTGACATCAACTTGAAACGTTAGAAAATCAGTTGGGCATTATTTTTTTCTACCTATGTATCTATTCTTTCAAATAACGTAATCACAATTTAAATTTTAAAGTTATCTTATCTTCGTAAATGTGGTTGTAAACCTGATGCGCGTAAACTTTCAAAACATGTTAGAAATCGCCTAAATCGAGTTGTAAATCATATTCAGAATTACTTTTAAAAATGTCTTCCGTCCTAATTTCTTTTAAATATCATAGTAAATATGTATTTAAGGCAATTATTAAATAATTTAAAAAAATATATTTACTCTCAACATAATTCATTTTAAAACTCAACAAAAAAAATTGATTTTATTTTTTTTTTTTATAAACGAGCCAACGCGCAGGGGATTGAAAAAAAATTAATGAAATAAAATTTAAGATGTAAAAATATGTTGTAAAACAAAATTTAAGATTTAATTTCAAGTATTTATATTCAATTTCAGTAAATGCATCATGTAAAGCAATTAAAAAAAATTATTGCCAAAGTGAAAAAGCATCGTACGGCCAATAGAACAGAATTCATTTCAGAACTCGACAAAAAATTTAATCGAAAAAATTGTATTTAATAAAATGTCTAATTTATTTTTAAATTTAATTTATAAATGTATATACAGCATTTAAGGCAATTAAACAAATTAAAAAAATGTTATTCCCAAAGTAAAAAATCGTTGTACGGCCAATAGAAAGTATTTATTTTAGAACTCGACAAAAAATTTAATTGACACAAAAAAGTAATTAAATAAAGTTAAAATTTTTTTTTAATATTAAGTATATTGCTTATGTATGTATAAACAAATTTATTCCCAAAGTGAAAAAGCATTGAACAACCAATGCAATAGAATTTATTTTAGGACTCGACAAAAAATTTAATTGAAGCAAAATTTTATATAATAAAATTGTCAATTTAATATTTCATTTAATCAATTTATGTATATGCAGCATTTAAGGCAATTAAAAAAATAAAAATTTAATTTTTAAGTGAAAAAGAATCATTTTAGAATTCGACAAAAAATGTAATTGAAAAAATGAAATTAAAAAAATTTAATTAAAAAAATTTTATATTTAATTTAAAATTTAACTTATTTATGTATATGCAGCATTTAAAGCAATTAAAAAAATAGAATGTGTTCCTAAAGTAAAAAAGCATTGTACAACCAATAGAATAGAATTCATTTTAGAAATCGACAAAAATTTGATTGAAAAAAAATTAATTAAATAAAATTTAAAATTTAATTTAATATTAAATAAATTGCTTAAGTATGTATGTATAAAAAAATGTATTCCCAAAGTGAAAAAGTATTGTACGGTCCATAGAATATAATTAATTTTAAAACTCAACAAAAAATTTAACTGAAAACAAATTTTATATAACAATTTTATATTTTTTTCAATTAATTGATGTTATTAATTTATTGTATTAATTGATTAATTTAATGTATACGCAGCATTTAAGGCAATTAAAACAATTTAAAAAAAATTTAATTTCAAAGTGAAAAAGCATTGTTCGACCATCAGAATAGAATTCATTTTAGAACTCGACAAAAAATTTAATTGAAAAAAGTCAATTCAAAACATTTAATTAAAGAAAAATAATATTTAATTTATAACTTAACTTATTCATGTATATGCAGCATTTAAAGCAATTAAAAAAATAAAATAAAAAAATAGACTGTGTGCCCAAAGTAAAACAGCACTGTACGACCAATAGAATAGATTTTCATTTTAGAACTTGACAACAAATTAGTTTTTTTTTTTAATTTTGATTTGTGGACCAGGCTCATTAAATTCGAAAAAGGAATTTTGAAAACAATTTCTTACTAACTATTTCTCTAATACATATTTTGAACCAGCATTAAGGGGGGTTTCTACCTTGTGCGGTCAAAAAAATCGATTTTTTTTTTCATGCATTTTTGGATTAATACATGATTGTAGAATACGCTCCCAAAATTTGAAGTTGAAATCTTTCGAATTACGGAAGCAATTTATCGAAACAGGTAGCTGTGTCGAGCGCGCCGAGCTGCTGAAGCAAAACTTTGAACGCGTTTTTCTCAAAACTACATTTTTTGACCTTGCGGAAGTGATTTAGGCCACACGAGTTGAGCAATAGCTACGAAATTTTAAACAGTCATTTATCAAGGTCTTAGCTATGGCACGAACTAGGATCTTCAAGAAATAATAATTTTTTCTCATTAAAAATAGAAATTTGTATTGAAAAAAGTAGGTAAAAATTTAGTTTTTTAGTCAAAATCGCATATATCCTTCATTTTTCATTTGTTTTTTAAAATCCTAGTTCCAGCCATAGACAAAAGGATACAGAATAAGAAAAAATGTAATTTTTGTGTTTCAAGTCATCTCCAACAGCGGCAGGACTTCCGCGAGTAAGGAAGTCCTGCCGCCATTGCTCGATGGCCCCCTCCCCCCCCTTTGCATATTTTATCTTGAAACTTTTTTTACTTGTACAATAAACATATATCTACATCTGAAAAAATTTTCCAGTGTTTATCTTAAAAATCTTCCCATCAAAAATTTTTCAAAAAAAACATGTTTTCTCGGCCGCACAAGGTAGAAACCTGCCTTAATTATAAAAAAGATCAAAGATATTTGCTTTCATGTCTTAAGTTAATTTTTTATATGCTTTAAAAAATAGTTTTTTTATCTGTTCTGTTGATCTTCAATGCGGCTTAAAAAGAGAGATCAAGTCAAGTCATCAAGATCCGTATCAAGCAGTCGTTTCCTCAACCCAATCACTACGGCACCATATTTCAGGCTGACTTGTTCGCTGTCAGGAAAGCTGAGAAACTTGCCTGTGCAAGCACCATCGCTAACTCAACGATATTCTTTATTCTAATATTAAAGTCAAACCAATAAACTTCCATAGTTTATCATCAAAAAATGAGCTGCATGTGATGCGTTCTGATGTGATGATGCAGGAAAGCTGCAAGCCTTCCATAGCACTCATTCCATTTGGAGCATTCTACTATGCCCAAAGGGAAAGTTTGGGTAGAGGAAAGAGATCCTCGCTCCACTTAAACTTGTTAGTTTCTTTGGTAGAAATAATAAAAACTGTTTGTTTCCATCAAAGGATTAGCACTAGAATGAATTCAAAGAACTTAAAATGTTTGCACTGAACTCTTATTGCGTTGCTTTCTGAAAGAAATTCTTCCACAAGTTTGAGTATTTTTTTTAAGCAAACAACAAACATAAAAAATCTATCTCATTCTTAAGAATTTTGTTTAACCGTATTTTTAAACATGATTTCATATAAATTCATGATTCAATAAAGCAGGCATTGGTAGGTCATTATAGTGTTAAATTTTTTCAATATGTTTTCTTACAATAAAATTTAATTAAAAAGCAATAGGAAAGCTTACAAAAATAAAAAATAAATTCAATTTAAATTGTTTGAGGAAATCGGTTGTAAATCAAAGTTCTCTTTTGCATTGTCAATAACTTCCAGTTCCACATCAATTAAGGGTCCTTTGGCAAAAGGCGCTGTGGCTTGTGTTGACAGAAAATATGAGCCAGTAGCACTAAAAAAGTAAAATCATTTATTATTAAAAGTAAAATCATTAAAAGTAAAATCATTTATTATTTTTATATATTCAGTTACTTGAAGAATAGACCAACTTTTCAGAAACAAAATAACCCATTGTGGTGTCTGGTATGTACGCATAATTGTAACAACGTTTCAGCATAAAAGTCAACCAATCACCACAGTTGTAGGACCAAAATCCGCGCTCACTAGTTATGGATTCGGCATAGTAGAGCGGCGCACGAAAGTGATTACAGTTGCGAATTTCTGCAAGGAGAGGTCGAAATCATTTAAGTTAATAAGCTTCATAAGTCATCTAAGATCTTTAAATTCATTTTAGATGACTTCCTCTCAAACGTTATAGTCTGTCATACTACTAAATCAACAGAAACAGGATCCTTTAACAGTTACTTACCTAACAAGACTTTCTTAGTAAATTTACTTATTTATAAAATTATCTCCAGTTCAAAATGGAAAGAAAACCAAATTGTTCCAAAGTGATATTCCAGTTCATTCTAGTGAAATAAACTTACGCCCATCTGCTAATATGTTGCAGCCCGGCTGAAATATATTCTCCAGGTTCGGATAAAAGTCCACCTGTCCCATTGGTTCCAGTGAGGAATATAAGTACGGATCAGTATGTATGATATCCACAAAATCGGCATCGCTGGCATCCAACTTTTCCGAGAGATTCTCGGTGGCAAAGCCAGGACGCGCGGGATCCAAACCTTTACAAAAGAAATATTAGTTAATAAATTTAATTAATAATTTTTAGTCTAACCTGTTATATGTCCCAAACGATTCTCGACATAATTGGCCGCAAAACCAGCCACTTGCGCGCCCAAACTGAAGCCAATCAAATGCAAATCCTTCGGCTCATAGATCCCAAGCGCAATCAGATTATCCAGAAGCTGTGCCAGACATTTGGCCACGATGCGAGTATTCAACACCGCCCACGGATAGTAGCAGGGAAAACGCGCCAGTCGTCCATAGTCCACGGAGATCACATACACCGACTGTGTCTGCAGCAGTGCCGGACGCACTTCCATGTTTGGCGAGATGTTGCGATTGCCATTGAAGCCGTGCAGCAGAACTTTTAGCGGCCACTTGGGCTGAAAGTCGCTGCCGGATAGCGCAAGTGGATCTAGAAGCAAGGGCGATGTGTTGCTGCTTAAACGATCGTTGACATTATAGCAAAGCATGTAAATTGTTAGAGACAGTCGCGCTCACTTCTTGTAAAGCCAGAAGAGGATATCCTGATTGGGGCAAGCGTCCATTGCAAAGAAGCAGCCATCGCCAGCGGCGCTTGTAAGGAATATGCGGCCTTGGACAAACAATTCCATGGACATTACTGTTTAGTTGCTTGAAGGCCGTTTACTTCCATGTATTTACTTACTTACATGCCAGCAATGCGTACCACCACTGTTTGAGGTTAGACATAGATTGCTTTAGTGAGTGAGTCAAGTGTGGCTCATTTTTGAACAATGAACGCTGTTTTTATACATTTCACAGTGTAAATACAGCCCCCATCTGTTTATGTTAAGTACCTTCATAATTGGGCCAATTAACTTATTAAATATGACAGCAAATTGCAAATAAATAAAAATGTTTTGCTCTCTGTTGGTCTGGTCGTCTATGAATTTGGTTTATTGCACATGGCTACATACCTTCATACATACATTCACATATACACACACATACATACATTTGGCTCGATATTTATAACAATTTGAATAATTCAATAATTCTATGCGGCTTCGATCATTTGTCCAGTACAATTTTATTAGTCCATAGTCAGTCAGCGGTTAGTCATTGGTTAGTTATTAGTCAGTCATCTGTAGGTCATTACTTGGTCATTGGTCAGTATTTAGTCAGTCACTACTCGCTAGTCAGTTGTCATTTTGAACAGTTATGTGTTTGAGTTCCTCGTCTAATTCGTCGTCGGTTGGCGTTGCAGCCAAAATTTCTCTTTCGTCCACGTCGATAAAGGTTCGCCTCAGTTGTGGCTCAAACATATCGGCAGCAATGTCGGATATATTGTAATAAAGCAAATCTTTACTTTGTGCAAACTCATTGGTCGGTACACAGCCCAATGCGAACGGAGATGCATGTGAAGTTTTCAGAAAAAACGATCCCGTATTGCTGTGGCAAAGAAATCAAGTGTTCAATTACTTTAATGCTATTCAAATGTGATTTTCAAATATCTAAAACCTTACCTCACATTCACGTGATAGCCCATAATGGCGTCATTCGAGTTCGGCTGACACAGGCCGAATTGATAGTGCACCCAACTCGGGCAACTGTGAGCCCAAAATTCATTCTCACGAATTATCGACTCGGCATAGTAGCGCGGTGCGCGATCGTGATTACAACTGCCGGGATCTGCGAATGACAAATATGGTTTTTAGTTCGGCCACGTCGGACAGATAAGTAAGTAGCTTGGTTGAAAAACCTCCGGGTTCGTCTTGACAGCCCGGCTGATAGGCGGCCAGATTCGGATAGAAGTCGGCATGTCCGAGCGCATGCAACATGCCACGCCCCAGTACATCTGTATGTATTACATCAACGAACTCTGCGTCGCTGCTATCTAATCGACGTTCGGGGCTGACAGTAATAAACATCGGTTTAGCTGGATCCAAACCTGGATTTTTTCGAATAGATGAAAAAGTTTTTGAAAAATTTGTGTTTAAGAATTAATTCTAGTTGAATTCGAAGAAGATCGAGTATGTTGCTTGACACTCAGGATGTTTCAAGCAACTATTTAAAATGCAAACTGAAAGGTGCCTCTGTTGGAGGTCTGAAAGCTGCAGATATTGAAATTTAATTGATTGAAAGTCTAATCTGATCAGTAAATACAAATTGATATATGTATTTTTCAAGATATGCTTTAACCCTTTCGCTATTTTGTTGCCATATGGCAACATGCTACTTTGTGGACGTCTGCATCATCTATGGTTGCAAGAATAGATTTTTTTGTTGGTCTTTAGAATAGTTTGAAGTTTTAGGAAAAATACGAAATTAATAAACTGAATATTTAAGTTTAAAGAAGAGAAGTATACACGTTTTTTTAATGGTATATCTTGACATACTAAAGGAAGAAGAAGCAGAACAAATTAAAGAACTTTTTAATTTGACGTTTTCTTTCAATTTAGATATATATTTTTTTTTATTTTGGCTGAAGTAAATGAAGAAATATTAAAATTTTCGTTATGCGTAAAAAGTTTTATGTTTAAGTAAATATTACAGTCACAACGATATGGCTGCTCTCATTGAAAAACACTCTAAAATACAGGGTCCGGATATAAAAATTAAAAAATGTCTTATGGAATGTTGATAATATAACCACTTAGAAGCCTAAGACGTAAAATGTAAAATTTTAACTGTCCCCAGTAAAAACCGGTAGCGAAAGGGTTTAACGGTCTCGATAGAATTATTGTAAATTTTTATTTTCATTTTTAGCTAAATTGGGAGGTTAAGTCTGCTTAGGTTGAGTCTGCTTAGGTTAGGTTAAGAAAGGTGCAATTTTTTCGGCAACCAATTTAAGTGTTAAATTTCAAAGTAAATATTTTGAAATAAATATTGAAAAAATATCAAAACATTACTGAACAAAAATTATTTTAAAATAAATCTTCATAACGAAATAATGAGAATTATTTACGGGAAGAACTGCATACTTCTTAAATATTTTTAAATATTGAAAAAAATCTAAAAATTACTGAAATCAAAAAATCATTTTAAAAACATTTGATATATATACATACTTATATATGAAATATTTGATGAAATATGTAAAATATTTACTGAAAAACCTGCACCCTTCTAAACCTAATAATTAATAATTTAATAATAATTGACTGGCACGACAGCCCGCTTACGCGAGACTAAGGCCTAGCTTCCCGCAACTACCCGTGTTGTGCGTGTGAATTTGTACGCGGGTTGAAGGGACCTACAGTTTAATGCCGGTTCCGAACGGCTGGTTGGGAGCTCTTTCATAAGCAATTTTTACTCTCAGAGGTTTGCCATTTCCAGCTGAGAGGACAGCCACCGAAAGAGAAAACGAGTTTTCCCGTTATTTTTTTAGGTGTTATTACAGGCAGTATTTGAACCTGAGGTTGCTGCCTGCGACTCGCGGTCCAACGCACTAACCAACTGAGCCACGGCGGCTGCCTAAACCTAACCTAACTTAAATCTTCCGCCTAAGCTGAAAATGCATTCTACTTTTTTTTTTAATAATTACCAGTAATTCTGTGCAGCTTTCGCTTCACATAGTTCGCAGTCTGACCCGCCACTTGGGCGCCCAGACTGAAGCCTATGACATGTAGATCCTCGTTCTGTACGATGCTATGATCCACCAGATTGTTGATGAGCTGTCCCAGACACTTGCTCGCCAACGGCAGGTTTTCCACTGCCGCAAAGTAACAGGGATAGCGCACCAACGGTCCGTAATCGGGCGAAATCACATAGACATTTTCCAGATCCAGCAACACAGGTCGGATGTAGGAGTTGGGTGGAAAGTCGCGATGGCCCGTATAGCCGTGTATGAGAATCTTGACGGGACGGCGCGGCTGAAAGTCCCACGGATTGAGATTCAGCGGATCCAATTTGAGAGGCGTGTCGCGTGTTTCACTAAAGAAAGTATTGAAAAATAGTAAAATAATTACAATTTACCATAAAAATTGCACCTTTCGACAATGAGTTGTTCCAATTACTTTGTGTACAGCCAGAAAGTGACATTTTCATTGGGACAGTCGCCGCTCGCCGTAAAACACTTTGGATCGAAGAGCCCGGCAATGGGATTTGCGCGCACCTCATTGCTAAAAACTGCAAAAGTATAAACAATTTTAGATTTTTATAAAACATTTTAAAGTTTAACAAATGCCGTGTACGGTAGTTACATTTCAAACAAATCACAAGTAAAACAAAATTAACATATTTCAAAGCCTGCATGACCGCTGTCAGGCTTTGCTGCGCTTAGACCCCAAATAAAAATCCAACAATTACGACTGCAGTTGGAAACGGTACGCATTTGTATTGCGTCTATAAAAGAAATACCCGCGGCGCGTTTGCAGCGATTGCCTTTTATACCAAAACGCCAGAGCTGTAACTGTAAATAGTTCGAGCCGGTCTGGCTGCCTTTTCTTGTGTAAATTTCCCCTGCACGGAATTCCAATGATGGCCGCACAAAAGACCAACTCGCGAACGTGTCCCGTTAGTGCGAACGCGTGCACGATTGATCACTCGCTGGAAAACGGTCGTTGCCCCGGTTGGCGTTACGCATTAATTCGTTATTTAGAATTTTTAACCACCCACACGGTGCATGTCGGGCTGACGAGAAGCCTGACAACTGTGACATTGGTGACTGACAGCGCTTCAAATTGTTTTTATCTGCACGGCGCGCTGAAATTGTGGATCAAGGTTTTTTTTGGGAGTGCTTAGTTGTTGTTGTAGTGTAAATTGTGCAAGTGAGTGGTGAGTGAAGCCAACGGGAGAAAAGTTGTTGTTGCTATGAAAGCGAAAATTACATTTGTGGCAGCAAGAAGTGACTGCGAATGGGTGAGAAGTGAGTTGTGTGGGCGGTAAGTGAAATGTTTGAGTTAATTTTTCATAAAAATTTTGTTATGTGTTGTCTTGTTCTGTGAGTTGCGCTGCAATAGTTCTGACAGTCTATTTTGTTCTGATCGCACGTCTTGAATATTCAAGGTCAACAAATAAGTTCAATAAGACTCTGAGAGCGAACAAAACGTGTAGGGGAATGCTTCCCATTTTTTTATATGGAATAAGCATTAAGCTGGGACCACACCTGAGTTTCATACATTTACAAAGTTTCTAGTGCAAGTCATTGAAGTCCTTGAATTACACTAGAAATCAACTGATTGAAATTTTGTTTCCATAATCAACTTGAATTCAACTTGAAGTTTGATTCAACTATTTGACATAAATCCTTAGACAATGTTATGGCATTAGTTCCAAACTCGAATTAGTCAAAAAAAATTATGATCTAAAATGTATGTTTATTACAAGTAAATAGAATTAAATTAAAATTGTTAACTTCACTCAAATTTATCGAGCATTAGCCATCCATTAAATTCACTGCCAATCGTTTTGCCTCATATAAAACCCCTAGTGCTGGCAGCGCCATCTGTGCCAAAACGTGCCGGTGCATGTCTCCGCTAGACACCGTTCGTTTTCACTCGCGCCAGCTTTCCGTACAAATCAGCTGACTGCCGCCAACTTCTTGGCCACAGCTGAGTTTTATTTACAAAACAGTGCATTTCGCTTATCGGCTCGTCGCTCTGATAAGCTTCAGTTCTAGTGATAAAAAACGCCAACTTCTCCAGCCACAAAATGTCTGCCAAACTGCAGCACATTCAGAACTTGCGACACATCTTCCAGCGCTCCGTGGAATCGGTGCGGCCAGCCAGTCTGCTCAGCGAATCGAACAACTACTGTCTGCGGCCACAGGCCAGCGACGGCGGTCACCGCCTGAGCATACAGATTCAAGGCAAAACGCTGGACATAACGCGCAAGCACTGTCACGTAGTCGGCTTCGGCAAGGCGGTGCTGGGCATGGCGGTGCAGCTGGAACGCTCGTTGGATGAGCGACTGGTTAGCGGCGTGTTGAGCGTACCGGCCGGCACGCGACGTCAATTTCGCAACGTTGCCGAAATGCAGCTGGCCGAGCGAAGCTGCATCGAGGTCATCGAAGGTGCGCAGCACAATCAGCCCGACGCGGCGGCCATGGGCGCAGCGCAGCGCATCCACACGCTGGCCACACAAATGACCGAGAACGATGTACTGTTTGTGCTGATATCGGGCGGCGGTTCGGCGCTGCTGCCGCTGCCACGTGCGCCGCTTATGCTCGCCGAGAAAATGCAGCTGGTGCAGCAGCTGGCCAATTGTGGCGCCAGCATTGACGAAATGAACATTGTGCGCATTGCGTTGTCCTGCGTGAAGGGCGGCCGTTTGGCAGCGGCAGCGCGCAATGCATTCGCAGTCATATCGTTTGTCATAAGCGACGTGGTGGGCGATCCGGTGGACATAATTGCCAGCGGGCCAACATGCGCAGTGCTGTCGAAACGCAACACGGCGCAGGAAGTGCTGGAAAAGTATGAGCTGTGGACGAACTTGCCAGCGCATATAAAGGAGCTGGTGCAGACTCCTGTGGCGAAGGAGCACACGGAGCCGGGACGCAACAGCTCGATTTATGTGGTGGGCGATAATCGTGTGGCTACGGCAACAGCTGTGCAGGAGGCGCTGCTGTGCGGCTACAATCCGTTCATAGTCAGCACAACAGTGCAGGGCGAGGTGCAGCAGCTGGTGGCGCTGTACAGCGGCTTTTTGGTAAACATTTGCCAATTTCGACGTCAGCTAATTGACGAGGACGAGCTGAGGCGGCATTTCCCGTTCGATGCGCGCAATTTTCAGCATTTCCTGAAAACGCTGCGCATGTGCGAGAAGACGCAGAAACCGCTGCTGCTCATACTGGCTGGCGAGCCCACAGTTAAGGTGAGTCAACTACCTAATCCATGAAGATATGGGAAATAGTTAGAAATTATAAAATAAAACTATAATCACCCAAAAAAAATTGGAATGCAAGCAAAATTGAACCATTTGGAGGTTCGGCAATTCAATTTGGAATAAATTGTATCGAAATGATGAAAATTCAGTGGGCGCTGCAGGCTATAACTTTTTTATTTTGTATCTATTGGCCAACAAAAAAGCTTGAATGATGAAAAAAATTAAGAAACAAATAGGAACTACAGTGTAATCTCGATAATCCGGACAATTAAAAACCAAACCCTGGTGTCCGGATTACAGATTCTACAATATAAATTGAGTGTCCGGATTACAGAGTCTACAATAGAAATTGAGTGTCCGGATTACCGCGTTGTCCGTATTAGCGAGTGTCCGAATTATCGAGATTATACTGTACTTAATACGGGAAAAATTCAAGAAATTTTGTAAAGAAAAAAATAAAATATCAAAAAACATTTAAAATTTGGTTAATTTGGACTTGAATTTTAATAGATTTTTAGTCTGATTGAAATTTTTCTATGCAACAAATATAAAAAGATTATAAGAAAAACGTAAAGAAAAAACAAACCAAAAACTAAATGAAACAAAATTTAAAATAATAAATTACTAAATCTAAAATTAAAAAATTTAATCATAATTAATTATAATCAATAATTTGAAAACATATTAATGCTATTGAATAACATTTTTCTATCCAACTGAAATTTTGAATTTAATATATTGAACTAACAACCTAAAATTTAATAGACTTTCATCTTGATTAACCATTTTCTATCAAACAAATACAGGAACAATTTCTTGTTTCGTTCAAACTTGGTTCATCTACGTTTTATAAGAAAACCATTGAATATTGTGAAATATGTTTATTTAATTGATTTAATACAATTTCAGTCTCATTAAATTTTTTCTATGCCACGAATATTAAAAAATTTAAGAAGAACGTAAAGAAAGAAACAAACCCGAAAACGATATGAAACCAAACATTTAATTTTAATAAATTTAATCAAATAAATTGCATTTTAAAAGGGTTGCTATGGATTCATATTTTTCCATCCAACAATTCAAACAAATGGAGGAAAAATATAAAAATCAAATAATCAAATAAATCAAACCTAGTTTTGACTTTCAACATGACTAACTTTTTTCTATCAAACAAATAGAGAAAGAATTTCTTATTTCGCTTAAACTCAGTTTACCTAAATTTCTTAAAAAATCATTTAAAATTGTGAAATAAACTTTCTCTAAACTACAAATATTAAAAAAACTTAAAAAAACATAAAGAAACAAAACCAGAAACAAAATAAAATTAACAAATTTTTTATTAATAAATGCAATCAAATGAATTGATTTAATTTTAATAGATTTGCTATTGAATAATATTTTTCTATGCAATAATTCAAACAAGTGGAGGAAAAATTTCAAAATCAAATAATCAAATAAATCACAAAAAATAAAAAAATTAATAAATAGAACTCAAAATCTGAACTGTAACAGATTTTCAACTAAACTTTAAATTTTTTTATCCAAACCAAATTTTAAATTTAATAAATTGAACTAAATTAATAAATTGAACTAAAATTATCAATTAAAAAAAATGTTTGCACTAAAAACTAGCATTTGAAAAAACCTTCACAATGCTCAGCGCATATATTTCCACCTTCAGGTATTTACATACGTTTAATGGGTTAATTTAATTGTGAACCGTTATTGACTTTTCGTCCTTTTGCAGGTGACTGGCGATGGCCTAGGCGGACGCAATCAGGAGCTGGCACTGCGCATGTCCTTGCAGTGCTACACGAATGCAGACTTTGAAAATATAATTTTCCTCAGCGCCGGCACTGACGGCATAGACGGCCCGACGCGCGCTGCGGGCGCCATTGGTTGCGATTCGGTCATAGGCGACTATCTGCGTGACAGCACCAAGCAAATTGATGATGTGCACAACTACTTGCTGCGCAACGACTCGTACAATTTCTATGCGCACCTGAATGCCGGCCAGTACCACGTGCTGACCGGTCATACGGGCACAAATGTGATGGATCTGCAGCTGGTGTTGATGGCATAGCGTTGGCGCGCGGTTCGGCGCAGTTCGGCGCCAGCAACAAATTAACTATCTAGTAATTTTCAATTTAGATTTGTGTTAATTAAGGAAAAAAAAGTTGCATGAAATCAGCGGCTGAGCAATGTCACAATTGCGGCAGTGAAAATTTATGATTGTTATTAAAATTTTATGTGCATATTAAAGTTAAAGCGTTGCGCGCTGAATTATGAAAATGTGAAATATTTCTTTATTAGCTGCGCTTCCTTGTGCTGGCGTTTGTTTTACGAGCATTTTGAATTTAGCATAAATTCCTTGTACGGCGCACATGCGTTCGCATTGCAATTAAGTCTGTTATAAATTCACGCTTATGTGAACGCATAAAATTTTAATTAATTCGGCGCAACCTTGAGTCATCATCAATTGCGCGGCGACAGCCAGACAATGTGTGTGCCACAGCTCGAGTTCTTTCAGCAGCAACATTCCTCAAATAACAATTAGTGTCAAAGCTCGCCACGATTGGCCAAAGCCAGCACACAAACATGAATCATTTGCGCTTCTATGGAAAGCACTAAATAACTAACTAAGCGCAGCAGCGGCGCACACAAATTAACGCCTTCCGAGACAATCGCCAATCGACAACTGTCATGTATAAATATGCAAATGAGGCAAATAAAATCAAGCAAAGTTCAATTGAATTTGTTCAAAGGAAAAACGAAAACTAAACAAAAAATATGACACGAAGCGAACAATGTGCACAACACGTTGTGTTGTTTGTGTCGATGGTTGGGCTTTTGAAATTGAGAGCACAACGTTGTGTCTGACACTGAGCTGTGTAACAACACTGTGCTGATTGTTGTTGTTGTTATTGTTGCTGTTGCTATATGACACTGGACTGAGATGTGGCTGCCACTTTTCAAGTTGCATAGACTGCAACAGAGGGAAAGGCTGCACTCAAGGCGCCTTTGAGTGAATTGCACCATTGCTGCTGCATAGAGTTGGAAAGTAGAAGTGAATCAATGTACTTAACTAAAATATTAAATTATTTTCGTATTTTTGGGCCCGATTACTGGTGGTGGGCCTTTCAGATTAGTGGTGAGAGAGACACTAGAATCACATTTTGTTTACTGGGCCGAGTACTATTTTCCGGCTATACTCTTTTTTCCTTCCGCAACGATTCACTGACTCGCTCGTCACGACCTCCTCGCCTGGTACCTCCTTACTGTCTCGCCACTCTACTCGTTACGTGTAATCAAGGCATGAGGCTCATCTCATCCTCGTCTTTCTACCTGCAGCTTTTGCCAAAAGAATCGTGGAGGATCCCCAATTTATTTATTTATTTATTTATTTATTTATTTAAGTCTATTGTACATTAAGTAGCTTACAGACTAATAACAGATTAGTACAAATTATTTGAAGTAAGTGTTTAAACTATGTTTAAAAGACAATTTAGAAGATGAAAAATCAATTAAATTATAAAGCGAGTTAACTTCAGCCAAAGTTCTAGCCAGGGGCGCAAATTGGGCGTAGTTTGTACGACAGCAGGCAAGATTGAAAATTTCATAATTCCGCAACTGTTTGGCAGGAACATGAAAATTAATTCTATCAAGCAACAAGGGACAGTCAATACCACCAGTAACTAAATCAAATACAAAGCTCATAGAAAGAATCTTCCTCCTGTCTTCGAGGGACTTGATATGCAATAAAGAGCACATAGAGTAGTACGACGGAACAGGGTCAACAAATCTCAAAGATCGAAGTGCATATCTTAAAAACACTTTCTGGACTCGTTCAAGTCGTCTGATATGCACACTATGATATGGTCTCCAAATAAAAACCGCATATTCAAGCACTGAGCGGACATAAGCATTAAAAAGCGTTTTTACGGTGTAAGGATCAGTGAAGTCAGCACTGTTCCGCCTAACAAAAGCAAGCATTGAATATGCTTTAGAAATAGTAAAGTTGAGATGGCTGGAAAAAGTGAGCTTGGAATCAAAAATAACTCCAAGGTCCCTAATCTCACTAAGAGACTTAAGGGGCGCATTATCGATACAAGGTCAGATTGAAGGTTTTGCTGATCAGTGATGGAAGTTATAGTAGAGTAAATTTTTAGATCATCGGCGTAAAGAAAAAACCTGGAGGTTGAAAAACAACAACTAATGTCATTAATGAATATTATAACAAACAGTGGCCCAAGAATGCTCCCTTGGGGTACACCAGATGACGCTATAAAAGGCCGAGATGAAACATTGTCAATCACAACAGTACAGCTGCGATTGCTAAGATAGGAGGTAATCCAGTCTAAGAAAACAGAATGAAAACCAAGTTTAGCAAATTTTGAAATAAGAATTCTATGGCTAACCTTATCAAAGGCCTTCGAAAAATCCGTATAAACACAATCCACTTGAAAACCGGAGTGAAAAGCGGATAGACAGTCTTCGGTGAAAATAGCCAAGTTTGTTACAGTTGACCGGCCAGACATGAAACCATGTTGATTGGGACATAAAATGTTTTTGACAGCAAAATAGAGTCGATTTTTGATGATACATTCAAAGAGCTTGGAAACAGCGGACAACTTAGAGATAGGACGATAATTGGTAACATTATTTTTGTTGCCACTCTTAAAAACTGGAGTGATTGAAGTTACTTTCCAAGCATCTAAAAAAACCCCAGAGGCAAGAGATCTATTAAAAATCAGTAGAAGCGGACGGACAAGGGAAGGACAACGCTTCAACATGGACGCTGATAAACCATCAACGTCAGGTTGAAACGAGGGTTTAAGTTGACGAAAACCCTCAATGACATCATCATAGGATAGTGAAAGAGAACCAATATTGATGGAAGAGCAAATATCACCATATGCATTCACATCGCTATCACGGTCGGACACAAAATTAGACCGGAAAAACTCAGCAAACAAGTTGGCAGCTTCGTAGGGAGTTTTAGCAGTTACATCATTTAGAAACAGGGTAGTGGGAATAGTAGAACAAGATCTCTTGGACTTGATAAAACGCCAGAAAGCCTTTGGGTTAGATTTTACCTCAGATTCGTACTTTAAAGTATAGTTTCGATATAGAAACTTATTCAAACAATTAAATTCTTTTGAATACCTCAAGTATTTGTCCTTAAAAGACAAGAGGTTGGTGGTCTTGAATTTTTTGAAAAATTTATTTCGCAGATTTTTCAAATATTTCAAATTTCTTGTGTACCAAGGTAACTTATAAATCCTTTTGGGAAAAGCAGGGACATGAAGTGAGCAAACTTTACAGAGCTTGGATTTAAAGACATTAAAAGAGCTACTGACATTAAGATCAAGAAGCAAAGAGTCCCAATCAATTTCGTCAAGTATTAAATTCAATTTAACATAATCGCATAACTTGAAGTTAAGAACCCTGCAATCATTGCGGTTGGCTGTGCACAATGGCTGAAATTCATAAAATTTAAGCTCAAGCACTAAGGGGACATGATGCATACTATAAGGAGAAAAAGAATTTAAGCATTCAGAAACTGTAAAGTTAACATTATCACTTACAAATACCAAATCTAAGATTCTATTTAGCTTGTTTACAAAATCATTAACCTGGACTAAATTCAGACTGTACAGGTTATCAACTAAGTAACTTTCAGAAGAGCTTACTATATTACGGGGGAAAAAAGTAGCACCATCGCAATTATTGTCCTCCAGGCGAGTCCAAGATAAATTGCACAAATTAAAGTCGCCCATAACACACAAGTGACAGTCATCTCCTCTACTTAAAGCTAAAGATAAGATGTTGTCGACATGAGCTTTGTAGAAAACTTCAGCCGAATTCGGCGGAATGTAAGAAGCACAAAGAAGCAATGAGTTGGACAATCCCTGAATGGAAACACAGAGTTGGTCCAATAACGAGTCAGCATTTTCAAGTAACACGAGCGATGAGCACAACTTGCGCCGAACTGCAATAAGCACACCACCGCCCCTACACAAGCCAGTCTTAACAGCGTCGCGGTCTTTACGAAAGACATTGTACAGGTTGGGATCGAAGAATTCCTCACTGTAAAAGGTTGAGTTCAGCCATGTTTCAACCAACACAAATATATCATAATCCAAATTTGAGCTCATTGCATAAAGATCATTAGATTTAGTTCTAAGACCAGAAACATTCTGGTAAAGAATCTTAAGCGAAGAATTTGAAACATTAGGGGATGCTAGGCCGTCACTGTTGGCTGGTCTATTTTTTGAAAAAAACGAAAAGGGCGCACCTTAACGTCAGCAGGCCACACAGAGGCATCTAGAAGCTTGGCATATGAAGATGAGGCAACACCAAGTTTAAAGTTAACACGCTTCAGAGACTCAGTAGAGACGTCTTTCTTTACTAGTTTATAACAGGAAATATTAGGGGTATTCTCGATGTCTTGCACGGAGGAAGAATTCGTAAAAATGCAACCGTGCAAGACTGGAAAATGCTACACATCGAGAACGCACAAAAAAGCACACATTGCAAATATTGCAAAAATGCCGCAAACAGCAACAAACTTTCTCCATTTCTTTTTGGTTTGGTTTTCGGTTGATCCATTTCTACCTGCAAGCAAGACATATATGCAAATTATATAAAAAGGTTGAAATAAAACCAAATATGAAGAAAATACGCTTGCGCACACGAAGGACATTAAATGGCTGTCGCACAATCGCGATGTCACACACAAAACAAGGGTTTTTGCGTAGCATGACATGCAAAAAATGCAAACTTTTTTTGCTTGTATTTTGTTGTTGTGCCGTTGCTCGATATGCATGGCCATGTCAATTATGCATTTCGTGCACGATGTCAGGGTTATGCAAGACATCGAGAATACCCCTATTACGTTTGTCAACTCCGGCACGATTTGCAATATAGTCAGTTAGAATATCCTCAGTCACCGAGGGTAGAAACGATGACAAGTGCAACCACTTCTTACTAACAGCTACATCCAAACCCGAGCTTACGTTTGAGCCAATAACAACAATCCTTTGGTTTCGGTGCTTTTTGTTGTGCACAGTAGTCCAGTCGTTAGCAGGTAGATCAGCAACAGCAGCAATAGACGAGTGAGTAGGAGAAGATGGAGCACCAGCAGCATGTGACGAAGAGAGCGAGGCAACAGCAGAGCAAGTGAGCGTACTATTCTCATCAGCGGTCGCAGCAGCATAAGTCACAGGCGAGGCAGCAGGTGCAGCAGCGTCAGCAACAACATCAACGGCAGCATTCACAGCGAGAGCAACATTGGAAGCATTAGCTTTAGCTGCCGGAGACTGCGGGCGTTTTATTTTGCTATTGCCCTTTACTGGTAGAGGCGAGTGAGAACGGACGATGGCAGGCTTAGACACAACAGCAAGGGCGTCCACAGCTTTGGAGCGGGCGCGAGTAACAATTGGCAGCGGCTTTCCAGTTGCGGAAGAAACAGAGCTCGGCTTGTCAGCACTTAAGTTCTCAGAGGGTGATATCTTAAGAGCGTCGATGAGGCCTCGAAGTTCACTTAGCTTGTCCAGCAGTAACGGCACCATGGATGAGCACGTTGAACGCGGACTTTTAATGCAGGAGTCACAGGCGAAAATTAAATTTGGGCTCGAGTTTAAAGCTTCCACAGCAGTAGAATTCAATTTACAGCACTTGAAGTGCCACTTGACCGAACAGGTGCCACAAGATACCGAATCGGCAGCGGTGCAGGGCAGTTTGCATTTAGCACAACTGACCATAGCGAGAGCGAATTTAAACACGTCCGTACTCGATGAGTGATAACAGATCAGATTTTATTATAAGGCCAGAATTGTATTATAAGGCCAATTGGCCTGTGACCTGTGATCAATGCAGTCAGCCTAGAGACATTTCTACGAAAATTTAGCAGCAGAACGTTTGTTGTACGTAAGTTGTAGTGTGGCCAAATCTGAGGAGTCGCTCTGAAGCTGGAGAGATTTTGCCAACTACTGTCCACTATCCGCAGGATGTGATGTGATGTGATGTGAGGGTAGGCAGGAATGCCATAAGTCTTTCAAAGCACTCAGTTAATTTAGACCATTGTACTATGCCCATGAGGGAGGGTAGGAGAAGGGAAAGTATAGGGGAGACGAGTTGTGGAAGAGTCTTTACTACGCCCAAACTTTCTGGTTTCTTTTAGGAACCTGAGGAGATCCTCAGAAAATAACCCTGTATTTCTCTTAGCTTAGCTACGGCACCCGCTCCGGTAGAGAGTTCATACGTGGGTGCAGTGGCGGCTTAAGGTGCTCGGGGGCCCGGGGCGGAGACGGCTAAGGGGCCCCCACAAAACGGTGCAGAATAAGTTTGCGTACAGAACGGTTTTTACTTTTTTCTTTTGAAAATTTGTATTCCATTGAACAGTAAACGGACTTTATTTTGAAACGTATATGTGCTTCAAATTTTATAATAATCTTATTAAATCTTTCAAAAATTGATAACAACTTTCGTGAAATTAGGAAAACTTTTGGGAGAGCAAATTCGTAATTTCAAAAAGCCATCTTAAATCTCGAAAAAAACAGAAAATCTTGCTTTGTTACTACGATCTGGCCATTTTTTTAAGCTACCCGAGCAGGAGGATTAGATTGTCTTGCGATCAGTGCATCATTACACTAATCGACAAAAAATTAAAAAAAAAAGTGTTTTCTAGACTAACTTTGACCGCTGAACACGAAACTGAAAATCAAAATTTTTTTTAAGAAGCGTTTTCGAAAAATCTTCGAAATACGAGTTTTTTCCTGTTGTTTCAGTTATGAGCATATATCTCCTAAAAGAATTATCCGATTAAAACGAGCTGTTCGTCGTTCAGAAGATAATACATTAGCATTTTTAGTGATACTGACGGTGAAAGTGGTTAATTTTTTCGACGAATTTTAAAAATCATAAATTTTCGAATATTTTTTTATAGAAAAAATGTTCCTCTGGTTTTAAAATCTCAAATGAAATATATACTATTTTGGCAAATTCTAAGCCTAACATCAATAGAATTGAAATGACAAAGTTACGATGCACTGAGTGAAAACACAAATTTTTACATTTATTACACCGTGCGAAACAATTTTTTTTTTTGCCGAGACCCATCCAAATTTTGACTGAGACGTGAAACTAGAGCTCATTTATAGTATCCTGGCATAGTCAGTATTACATTTTCTGACCCAAAGTCCTTTTTAAATGACTTTAACATTTTAAGGACATACACATTTCATTCATTTTTTCATTTTTTTTTTAATTTTTGCGGTAGTGCAATGATGAAGATGTGAGTATCAAATGAAAGAGGATAATTGTCTCCTTTTAACTAAATTTTCTATTTTGACCTTCAGGACCAAAATATGTCAGGTATGGAAAACATATGTATGTACATGTTTTGGATTTGTAGATTCATACATACATCTAAATTTTATTCTATGTATTTCAAAGTTCTAGTCTAGAAAACACTTCTATTTTTAGGTGCATTTTTCGTGTCGAGTAGTGTAATCTAAATCTTCAGAAATGTACAGAAATATTTGATAAAACCCAGTAGCAGTGACTTTATAGGAAAAGTCCTTAACAAAACATATTTCCCCCTACATAACAGCATGTAAGAAGCCCATATTTAACTTACACGGAGCATAGAATTGCTTTCGTAAAAGAGTCTATCAAAGAAGAAACCCGGATTTCCGGGACGATTTTGTATTTGCATATTTTGCACAAAATTTTAAATTAAAATTTAAATATTGCAATCTTCGAGGGATAATTTTTGAAAATTTGCAAACAATTGTTATTTAAAAAGGATGTTTTCTTGCTTTTATTGAACTGAATTTGTTATTGCAATTTCAAAGTCAATTGTCGATTCTCTGTCTCTTTCAATTTATAAAAGTGACAAACAACCTTTCAACAACCATTGTGGAGCGCAAATAGTTTTTTACAAGTTTCAGTTTTGAAAAACTTGAAATTTTTATATACAAGCTTCTCTCGGGGGCCCCCCGCAGCCCGGGGCCCGGGGCGGTCCGCCCCTCCGCCCCCCCTCTTAAGCCGCTACTGCGTGGGTGGTCCGATAAGTACTTAGCCTACAAAAGAAAAACGAAAATTTTGGAAAAAGTTTATTTCTCAACGTAGTCTCCTTTCAACTCGATACACTTGACCCAGCGATGCTCCAACTTCTTTAACCCGTCTGAAAAATAAGTTTTCTGGAGGCCTCCGTGGCGGCGATAACCTCCTCATTCAACTCAAATTTCTGCCCGGCGAGTGACTTTTTCAAGTTTGGAAACAAAAAGAAGTCACACGGGGCCAAATCTGGAGAATACGGTGGATGGGGCAGCTGTTCGTAGCCTAATGCGACCAATTTGGCTAATCACCGACCGATATTGCTCTTTTTCCATTTTTCTAAAATCCGCGGACACGTTCGTTTCCATACGCGGTCAAAACAAAACTACAAATCCAATATGGCTGAAATTTTGACAGTAGCCGTCTACGAGGATTTACTACACGATAGTAAATTTCTCTTACGATAGTGGCACCATCGGGCGGTGGGGCTAAGTACTTATCGGATTGCCCACGTAGTACACCTCATCCTACAGAGCTTACACCGTGCTACAGTATTTTTCACACCGGGAAAAATCCATATGTGCGTGAAACTAGAGACCAAATATAGTAATAAAAAAAGGATGATATTTTGACACGTGATCAAGGAGATTTTGGGTTTTGATATACTTACTTTTCAAGAAAATTCTACATAAAATTTCAAGGATATAAAGGATTAAAATTTCCAAAGGACCTTTTTCATATCCTTTTTTACAAATAGATAAAAAATCAATTTTATTTAAATTCTTGAGCCTTTCCTCTTTCTTTTGATATACATATCGCCATATTCGAACGAGGATAATTATTTTTTATATTTTTTTTATTTTTTATCCCCTTCCTTTTAAAAGGACAACGGATGTAGAAATGAAAAACTGAGTACGCAGTATTACTATGTTTGGTTTCTAGTTTAACGCCCATATGGATTTTTTCCGGTGTGGCAATTTTTTTTATTTTTGTCGCACGGTGTTTTCACCCGACTCATTCTCTTGAATGCCCGCCTGACTGGGTATCAAGGCGACAGGGTGATCCAAATGGCAGCTTAACAACCTCAGAAAATTCCTACAATCTCAGATTTTAGGCTTTTCCTATCACCATATCCCTGGAGTAACCACTGCTCCAAACCTGCAGTTCATCTTTGAACCATCCGTGCACAGGGAGATTCCTACTTTCATCAAGAGCGTTAAAGTACAAAACCCTGAAAACGAATGAAACCCATTTAAATTATTTTTCTTCTTCTGCTATTACTTGTCTTCTGTTTTACATATCTATAATTAAAGTAGATTATCTAATAGCACAAATGGCAAATAGAATAGAAATAGATCCACAAAACACTTACAACTTAAAATAGTAAACAATTTTAGGTTTCTTTCGTTATTGCGTTTTCTTGTTCATGTATCTAAGAATGAGGCTTTTAATCGCCGTTTAACATCTATAAAACTTTCAGAACTTGCTTTACATAGTCAAACAATTTGTTTTTGTAACTCGAAATCACTCAAGAACTGACACTTTAAGGTGTAGCGCTCGCAGTGGTCGACTCAAACCGACGCAAATTGGTTCTTTGTTTCATTATTTCCATATCGATACATTGCTGCTTTGTTGCGTGTGCGAGCAGCTGTGGTCGTCGTCTCCGTTGTCGTCAATGTTGCAGCCTAGTTTAGACATTAGGCGCGCTAATTGATGCCACTACGAGTATGTCATAGTGTGTGTGTGTGCGTGTGTGTGTGCATGTTTATGTAGTTTGCTGCTTGGACAATAATTTTGCTGCGTGTTACATGTGTTTTTTTTTTGCTCGAACGCTTCGCATCGAATAAAATCTAATATCATTTATTGTGTACCATTAATTGGCATTTAACGTACTTCAATTTGCCGGTACAATGCTTTCCGACTGTGCAGTCATTTTGTAACCGGAAAATGCTGGGCTGCAAGTTAGTAAAACCATTAAACAAATGTTGGCTTTAAATTTGCATTTATTTCAAATGATGCAAAAGTTGCTAGGCGGCGCACGACAGGGGATAATTGGGGTTTTCAAACCACTTCTTACACTAGAAAGACCATTGCGGTAATTTTTACGGGTTTTCATTTTTAAATATCTATATTTTCTTTAATATGTATTTGTATAAACTTCTGCTTTGGTGATTTTTATTTTTTTTATTTTAAAAATGTTTATATTTTTTAACATTTATTTATTATTTTTATGAAAAATGACCCAAATTTAATGTGTACTTTTCGAGATATTAGCGGATATGATATGTAGTCTTTGTAGGTATGAAAAACTTGCGGTCTTTTTCGTGTTAAATATTCATATTTTGCAAAGATTTTAAGTAACGAATGTGATTTCAACTGGTATTGGGCTCAAAAGTTGTGCGAAATAAAATGCTGTGTGCGCCACTGTACGAAAACTTATACAGCTGGCTTGAATTACATTTCCTACTAAATAATATGACATGACTTTTACAACAGAATTTACTATAATTAAAATTTCATTGAAATGATATACATTCGATAAATAATTCAAGGGCCAAATGATTAACTAAACGGCATATACAACTACAATAATATAACAACAATATAACAACCATATTTACTTATGTTTCTAATTATGTTCAGGGTAGTGTTGATAAACTTTTTAAACTCGTAATTTCGGCATTAGGCTTTAAAAACTATTGAAAGCAAATTGTTGAAAACCGAACAAACAACTGGAAACAAAATTGTTGTTCAGAATAATTGTTTGACGATAAAACATTGTCATGTTCTGCATAAATGACGTGAAGGTTGAAGTCCCTAATCGAAAACGCATTTTGAAGTAATTGTTAGCACGAAACTTACTCACTGCACAGTGATTCGATTCCATTCAACCACGGGACAAAATTAGAAGGAATGGTGTGTTCTTAATAAAATTTGGTAGGCTAGTTAATCCTGGTCTGCTGAATTGAAATCTCCATTTTGTTTTTCTTAAACGTTTGTAGTTTGGCAATGCCTAAGACTTAATTTTAATGCAATTTTTCCATTTTTGGAAAACTTTAGCACCAAGTGTGTTCCTATATTTTCCAGATTTTACATTTAATCGGCTTTGCCAACATTGATAATTGCAAAGAGTAACAGAAATTGTATTGGGACCCTTTAATTTTGCAATAAAAATGATAATACAGTGGTGTCTGGATATAGTGAACTAATTATTGCAAGGCCTGTTCACTGTATTGCGGTTGTTCACTATATCAAGGTCAACATTTTTGTTCAAAAACTCGTTTTATTTGCTCAAAATACACTTTTTAGTTTTTGCTTGAAATTTTTTTTCTATATTTAGTGGCTCGATGTCAAAATTTGGGTGTTCACTATATCGAGGTGTTCACTATATAGGGGGTTCACTATACCCAGACACAACTGTAATAGATGTATGTTTTGCATTTGTGCAGTTTTCTTAATTTTTCATGCTGATTGCATACTTTTAGGAATGAATAAAATAAATTTGGTCGGAAAATAGGTGTTTAGACCACTTTTCGCTAGATATCGGTAGATGTAATTACATTATCCGATAAAGAAAGAATGCTTCTTAAAATAAAAATAAATAAATATAATAAAAATAAAAAAATCCAGGAACATACTTTCACATATTTTTTAAATTTTTTCCTCTAAGTTTTGCCAATTTGCAGATTTTTAATTTAGAAAAATATTTGAAATGAAAAGTGAAGTAAAAGTCTTAGCTTAGCAAATTTTGAGAACACATTAAAAGCGAAAATGGCCACATCATTTCTTAATCAATATTTTAGCAACTTCTCGGTAAACATGTTGTTTGTTCACAAATTTTTTTACTCAATAGACTAAAAAACAAAAAATATGTATTTAATTTTTTTTTGTGAAAAAAGTTCCGACTTTGAACAGCTTTTGCACTAAGTATTTTTTGCGCAGATTTTTTTGGGGGTTTTTTTTGGTTGGAGTTTTACCTTTCAAATGACATCAAAATCGTTAAATTCCGAGATCATGATTTTTTTGAATATTGTCTATGAAATGAATTACTGTGTAGTGGTTTGAATTGTGTAATAATTAATCTCTGAACCGAACAGCAACACTATTTTCTATGGTTCACAGTCCTGGTTTTGACACAATTCTCCTATGTGACCTCCTTGAAATGGCAAATTTCCGCCGACAATCGACAACAACACGATTGCGTTGCATAAGAGGCGGAAAATACGTCGCCCACTCGTCAAATACCATAAAAATTGTCCATGCCACAATTTCAAAGCACATTTCCGTTTCCGCACTTGAAGCGTTGCGCAGGCGTACAGGCAGCAAATGACGTATGGCAACAGCAATGTGCGATGTTGCTGACAGTGCGTCAATACATCAAAACTCTGGCTGTATGCACATGTCTGCGTGTGTGTGTGTGTATGCTATAACTATTTTTATGTAATTTTCTTCATTGTTTCTATGAGCTTTTGAATGATGGCTTGCGGTGTGCCGAATCGCTGCGGTCAGAGTCTAAATTTAAAATATGCGCAGCAACATACACAAACGCATACACATACATGTATGTTGAAAACATGTATGTTTGTGTGTATTTGTATGCGTGCGTGTGTGGGCGATTTAGTGTCGCGTCGTTTTGTCTGCGATACACTTGTGCGACCTCAGCGAAGTTCGTCAGCGTTGCTAACCCCGCCGCAGCACTTCCATCCAACATTAACAGCGGACCGATCGACAACGCTCTCCACGTCATCGGCATCGACATCGACATCTGCGGTAGCGGTTTCAACTTTAGCTGCAGCAATGGTCGTTTTGCTACAATGTGTCATTCATTCAGACTTTTGCAGCTTGCGAGTCGCAAACACACACACACACACACACGCACACTCACACATTTCTAGTTTGTCTGTGCAGTGGCCAGTGGCCAGTTGGGGGTTTGTGCCGAGTGCAAGTGTCGCGTTGATTTATTAATTAAACGCACACAGGCCGACGGTATGTCGCGTTCGCGCACTCGCCCGCGGCTAATGAAGTGTGTGCTGCTCGACTTGGGCCGAGAATTAATTGACACGCTGATCTTGCGCGCATGCTGGCCGCGCACTCGTTAGCCGCACACCAGCAATTAAAAGCCCAGTTGCGCGCGGGTGGGCGGGGCGTTGTCGAGCCACAAGCGCGCAGCCATCAGATCATCGAGTGCGCACATGTGGCTAGTGCCGGCCGCTGGCGACGTCGGTGGCGTGCATGTGGCTGACTTATGACCGCTGCTGGCGGCCAATGTGCGGCGGCTGTGAGCGTAAATTCTCCAGACACTATGACGACGTGTGGCTACGTCCAGTGTGGAATTTTCGAATGTTTTGTTCTTGCGGTGGTTGACTGCCGACTTTTACGGGAGTTGCAATTGCGGTCTTATGAAAGTGAAGCAACACAGCACTTGTTGAGAACTCGACGGAGCAGACATAATGAGCAACTGATATCATAGCGTGGAACTTACATATATGTGGTGAGTTTACTTGCATGGACAGACTTGATTACTTGATGACTTTTCTTATTTTTCATATAATTTTAAGATACAATATTTGACATATTCTATAATGTTTTATGTTTCCTTAGATACCTCAGTTTAAGACGCATTTGAATGCTTGTTGCATTCAGTCAACTGCTCTATAAGAAATCCTGAGAGACAGCCAAGCGCTCAGATACATATTTGTTCGTTGTCCCAAACTCTGCTGTTGAGTCTATGTATAACTCAGAATTTTGGATGCGTATCTTCTTGAGCGACATGATCCATAACCTAACTTTGACCTCCTGTTCCTACTTAATTATTTATTTGGACATAGGAACCCATCTTCGGTTTTTGGCGACCCATTTCACCATACGCACTTTTCTCGCTGGAACTTTGTTTTTCATATAAACAACATAATTCTATCTATCGTAGTCACTGGATATTGATTTGCCATGCTAAATCTATTTCACAGAACAGAACAGATCAACAAAATTTATCTGAACACGGTAGTTATCGTAAACAAGACCCATGACTGAAAGAAAAAAAAAAAAAACATTTCTCAAATGAACGCAAGTCAGTTCTGTACGAATAAGGTTATCTCACAGGATAGAAAAGACCTAAATTTTGCGACTGTTGTTGTTGCTGATCATATTTTTATTTATTAATTTTTTTTTTTATTTATTTATTTATTTAGTAGAAGTCTTTGAAACAATTCTTACAGACTATTTTCTTACACCTTCATGGTTGTGTACAAAAAACACCAACTTACTCATCACAGTGATGATTATTTATGCGCAATCTTAATCGTATGAAAAAAACATTATATCACCAATAAAAACATCAACCAGTTCCTTGAACTATTATAATCATAAAAAAAAATTTTCGATGTACCAATCACTATCACAATTGCGATAAAGTAATCAAGAATTAACAAATACGAACCCTCCTCAGATATAACCAGGTTCAGACACCATTCTACACTTATTTGTTTTTGAAACATATCTTTATTCCATGGTTACAAGTACATCTATGAGTACTTTGTATAAAGTCTTCAGATCAGATTAAATAGATTATTAGAACCTCAACATAGACAGCCATTGTGATCCATAGGCTGTAGTCTTAACAAAAGACCATTATTTAAACAAACCAATACGAAATTTGTATAATCAATAAGACATACATTTTCTTCTTTTGAGCTATTGCTATATAAGAACCGACTAGAAAATTCCGAAAATTCGACACCTACCCAAACAACAGAAAATTGTTTTATTGAAGTCAAATTGCAGGCATGTCGGAACCAATGCTGTTGACTGGCTTTCTTTATCTTTATATGAATTTTAAAGCGCAATATAAAATAAAATAAAATAAAATAAAATAAAATAAAATAAAATAAAATAAAATAAAATAGAATAAAATAAAATAAAATAAAATAAAATAAAATAAAATAAAATAAAATAAAATAAAATAAAATAAAATAAAATAAAATAAAATAAAATAAAATAAAATAAAATAAAATAAAATAAAATAAAATAAAATAAAATAAAATAAAATAAAATAAAATAAAATAAAATAAAATAAAATAAAATAAAATAAAATAAAATAAAATAAAATAAAATAAAATAAAATAAAATAAAATAAAATAGAATAAAATAAAATAAAATAAAATAGAAAAAATAGAATAAAATAGAATAAAATAAAATAAAATAAAATAAAATAAAATAAAATAAAATAAAATAAAATAAAATAAAACAAAATGAAATGAAATGAAACAAAATGAAATAAAATAAAATAAAATAAAATAAAATAAATAAAATAAAATAAACCAAAATGAAATGAAATGAAATAAAATTAATAAAACACAATAAAATAAAATGATATAAAATTAAATCAAATCAATTAAAATCAAATAAAATATTATGAAATAACAAAACTAAAAATAAAAATAAATAATAAAATAAAACTAAAATGACAACGAAAGCTAAAGTTAAAACTAAAACTAAAACCAAAACCAAAACCGAAACTAATACTGAAACTTAATCTAAAACCAAAACTAAAACTAAAACTTAGTCTTAAACCGAAACTAAAACTAAAACTTAAAAATTTCAAAAAATAAAAATAACAAAAAAAATAAAAATAACAAAAAAAATAAAAAAATACAACTAACAATGAAAACAAAATAACAATATAAAAAAAATATTGACATTAAACAAAATTTTAATAATGAAAAATTTGAAAAAATGTAATAATTTATTTATTTAATTTATTAATTTCTTTAAATAAAGTTAAAATAAAATTTAAATTAAAATAAAATATTTAGTATTTTTAGTGTAATAAAATAAATAACAGAGGCCATAAGAAAATCGAATATGATTAATCACTCAATGTGTCTAATGTTTTTACACTTGCAATAGTCATTATTCCAGTTCTTTTGGTCATTGTTGTTGTTATTGTTGTTGTCATTGCTGCTGTTAGTATTTTACAACAGCGGCAATAAATCATAATAATTGTTGAAATTAGCCAGCAGCGAAACAGTAGCGCTACAACAATACTACTAATAATAATATTAATAACAACAACAAAAACAACAAAAACAACAACAACAACAAAAATGCA